>JAQISU010000162.1:5185000-5505000 GCA_029339505.1 Unio delphinus
TCAGTGGGAAGAATGAAGCTGCACAGCCAGAGCTTAAAACCAGTGACTAATGATGATGACGTTGAAGATGATGATGATGTTGATGGCACCCCAACTCCCCCACCAGAAGTGTCAGAGGCAGTAGAGTACCTACAAGCCAGCTTTAGGTTGCTGGAAACTCGAGATGAGGACAGTGAAAAAAATCCTCTATCTCAGAAGTATTCTTGACATTGCTAGAAACCAACAATACGCATCAAAGAAGCAGACTTCACTAGACATTTGAAGAAATGATGAAATTGAAAATTATTGAGTCATGCAACCAGATTGACTTTGCATTTTGCGCAATGATTAGTAATTACATGTTTCTATCAATATTCACAAAACCTGAAGTAAAAGTTATCTGCATGCTGAAAGTATGTGTTGATTGTTAATTATTCTTGCTGTAGTCATTTAAACGAATAGGCATCCATGTGTTAATTATTGGAAATGTACATATGATAAAGGTACACAGAAACACATATGAGTAAATTTTAGCAGTATGAAATTTATATTGACACTGTTTATAAACCCTGGAACATAATGAAATGTACATATTCTTCGTATTTCTTATCCTAATATTTTGTTAGTTTTTCCCATTGAATTCAGACACATATTGATCAGTGACAAAAATATTGAATAGTTTAAATACATTTGCATATTTTGCAATGGAATTACAGGTATTATGGATTAGCTGCATGCCACAACAATACTATATCAGATGGTAAGTAAACTGTGTTAATACTCTGCTCATGCTATATATTGGTCATTAAAGTCCGACACATCGATCTTGGACAATATTATTGAATATTTTAAATCTCTGCAACTTTTTAATGGAATTACATGCATTATGGATGAACTGCATGCCACGACGGCACAATAGTAAACGACGTTGATACCTTATTCATGTTATAACTTCAGTTGGGGTATTATCAATCTCAGTGTATTATAAAAAAAACAAAACAATAAAAATTAGTAAAACTATTTAATGTAAAGTAAATACCTATAAATATATTATCCATCCTTTATTTTGAAGTCTTATTACTGCCTTACATTTAATATTCATCTGATAATACCCAGATTGTTTACATTAGACATGAATACAGGTATATATGCCAATGCTGTGTTTTTTGAAAAAAGTAAAATACTATAAAACCCTGCATTAACATGACCACAGTATTAACACAACCCAAATTTTGGGATGCCAATTATTGCATTATAGTGGGGTTCCACTGTAGTTGTATCACATTTATATCTTTGCTGTAAATATTATTTATAATAATTCTACTTACATGTACTGAAATGTTTCTCCTTCATAAAAAGTATTTAACAGATTGAATTAACGCCCATCTACACCACTCTCGTCATATCATTTAACCATTATATGTCACATGATCAACATCAGTCACTGATGAAGGCATTGTGATGTTGCCAAAAATTTATATGAACTTATTTATGCTCTGAGTATGGGAAATTGCTAATGTTCAAGCTTTAGACAAGCCTACCTTGTGTGTAACTGGTCCTAGCAACTAGTAAAGCTATGCCTTTATCTTACCTGTCTCATTGTATTCTGGCAAGACAATTATATTGTCTAGCTGTCACATTGTCATTAGACATAGACAGCTCAAATTTAAAAACTAAGATGGGTCAGTGCAACTGTATAACAAAAACTACATCAGTATTGATTGTGTGCGTGTTTTTGGATTTTTAACATATCTTTAACAATTTTTCAGTCATATCACTATGATGTCTGCAGTGTGACAGTTTATAGTGATGTATAGAAGTGGGGCATCATGCTACAAACACGTAACATGATTTCCCACCCAGTCGCATTATACACCAGCTGACCAGTCCTAACACTAACCTCTTCATGCTGATCACCAAGCAAGGCAGCTGTTAGTACCATTTTTGTAAGTCTTTGATATGACTCGGCTGGGGATTCAACCCATGACATCCCACAACCAAGGCAGATGCTGTAACCACTAGGCCACTTGAGTGGTACTTCAGATTATAAAAAAAAGAGGGCTACAATTTTTAAATTTGTAAAAGTTTAAGGATTTTGATGTGGCTGTTTGCAGCCAATAGAAGACTAATTTTTGTTTTGACAACACAAATGTAACGTAATAAAAGCAAAACAGTTTCAGCCTTGTTAAAGGCATTTTTGGGCTGGATCAGCTTTTAGCAAAGGTTTGTAGATTCTTGTTTCATCATTTTGGTTTGCAAGACAGAAATATCTGCTTGGAATATTGCGAAATTTTAGCTGACAGATGGATCAAACTTTTAAAGGTAAATGTCAAAATCACATCAGAGTGATGTTTTGGGTCAGTGTTAGGCAAGACTAAACTGCCCGGATTCCATTGAGGATTTTATGATGCAAGAAAGTCACTGTCATGGTCATATCATGGATAATGTGTTTATTATTGGGATGTGTGCGTGATTGTACGCAAGAGGAGACCATAAAACTTATAGGCTTTTTTTTTCTCTCCCAATTCATACAGGTAGGGGGCCGAGAAGATTCCAATGTGTACATAGGACAGAAACTGAAGAATGCAGCTGCCATAGGAGTGTCTGCATGGCATATAAATCTGCCACAAACCAGTACACAGGCTGAGGTAATGTAAATTTATAATAATGTTTGACAGGGTCTGTTCTAGGACACATGGTTGTGGGATTCAGAATAATTTCTACAAAAATTCACTCCCCCAAAAATACAATAAAAACATGAATGGCATAAAAGGTACATTAGTAAAAATTATTATTTATCTATAAAATAAAATAGAAAAATGTTGCTCTTTCAAAAAATTTATGTATTGAGCATATATTTGTCAGATTTGGCCCCAATCCTGACAATGCTCATAATCCAGTTTCTGCATTCAGTGGCCAATCCCGTCATAGCTCAAAGTTTCTCGACTGCATTCAATGACCGATCCCGTCTTTGCTTGATTTTAATGTGTGGTAGATACATCTGATTGGTTACAAATGGGGCTTTTCCAAGAATCAGACCAATATTAACTAATCAGAAATGATTTTACTTTCCTTTGTTCAAACTTGAATTGTTCAGAAACCAAGGGTTACTAATTGAGAGCAGTTTCACTACACATGCTCTGTTATTGAAAAATCATAAATGTTGGTGGATATAAGACTTGATGATAGTGAGAGCAAAAATGAGGAGTTTCTCAGGTTAGATCTAAAAAGATATTGAGGAAGCAGAGAAATGATATGGATCCATTGAATGTTCTGATTTCTCAGGGTCAGTATTTCCACCATTATTTGAATTGGTGGACAAATCAGGACCAGTTCCTTTCCCATGTGTTCCTCTCAGCAGATTCAAGATTGTTGCACTCTTCTAGAGCTAGTGGGACTGACTTTTATGGTCTCATAGTCTCATGAAGAATCTGCTCTTCTCATCAACAATTTGAAATGAGTGCAGTGTTCTTGGGCAGTAGTAAGAGGTAGTTGCATGATGGTCCCCTCCATTAACATGTTGATGGATGGTAGCATACCTCAGGAGGTATGGCGCGTGCATCTTCTCTTTTTGTGTAGGTTACAAACCTCATTCTCTGGACAACTTCAAATGGAATATTTCCTCAGAGTTTGCCACATTCCTGGCAGGATGAACATTGTTGATGACTGGCAATGAAAGGAAAACTTGTTTGATATCAGGCTGAACAAGTTCCACATTTGTTTCCCCAGTCTCTGACCAGTGGACCTAGGCAGTGAACGTATTCCTCCTGAAGTGTGATTGTCTGTTTGCTTGTGCCTTCCCATAATCTCACAGGTCCATCACTATGAGATGTGTGATGGTGTGCCCAACTTTGCATGGGATCATGGGAAGGCACAAGCAAACAGTAATTTTGGTTGAGCAGTCTTAAATAAGATATGAGTTTGGACTTACATCTGAGGATGGAGTTACGTCTTTGTTTTGGATTTGCCAAAACTAACTTTTCTTGTGGTTAAAGCAGTACTATGTTTTGAAAAGGTTGTAAACTTTGATGTATTAGAATAAATCCTCTGATGCAAATTAGAGTTGACAGGGCATAGCTGTTGGTAAGAAGTGACGGAGAATAGAAGGACCTACCCCTCCTTCCCCCCTCCCCCCACCAGCCTATGGAAAGCTGATTCCTTGGGTCAGCAAACCAACAACAGTGGTGAAACTGACACCTGTTTACATCCAAGTTCATTGGTTCAACCAAATATTTAGTAGGCAAGGAATGTTGACTTACCTTTCCGTGTTAAGGTATGATTTGTAGAATATAATTTTTGTTACACATTTAAAATTCACAAATGATATAATGAAAATATTGAAACAGAATTACAAATCTTTGGTCTTAAACTGTGTAGCAGAGAAATGCATTATGTTATTCCAGTGAATAACACAAATTATTCCTTGCAAACTAAATCTAAACACAGCATTAAATACATCTGCAGATTGACACAGAAACGAGAGCAATACTAGGAAATAGGATTTAGGAATCAGAATAATTGCTCAGCCCTGTCCTTATATACACCTCAATGACTCTATGTTATAACTCATCTATACATGACATATTTCACAATACATCTCTATATTATGTATGTCACATGACTCAACCATCCAATCTGAAATTACGCCCAAAATGTGTAAACTAGGTCGTTATTAAGATTGAAATTAAATTTGCACACAATCTATTTATAGCTCGATCTAAAAACAGAATCACACTTGGACCATAATGTGAAATGCACAATATAGATATACATAACAATGGGCATATATGTTATCATCCTTGGGACCTTGATAATATAGCAGTTATGAGCTAGCTTTATATCTTTACAATCTTAAGTTCTGTTCTACATTTTACACTTAGTGCAAAGCTGAGTGCCTGCTCTTTCAGAAAAAATGTTTTTTAGTTGCTTCACAACTATATCAACCACCTCAAGGCAAATCTGAGCCATGGATAGCACTAAATGTTAGGTTTTTAAAAAACTTTTGACAACAGCCTTAAACTTAAAAAATTGCTTTATTTTCAGGTGATCAAGGCTGTTGAGAAACTTAATGCTGATCCAAAAGTACATGGGATTATTGTACAGGTAAGAGAAAGTACATGGGATTATTGTACAGGTAAGAGAAAGTACATGGGATTATTGTACAGGTAAGAGAAAGCAATCATTTCACAAAATGTATGTAATATGTTGTTGTTATTGTTGTAGGGTTTAATGCCATTTTTCAGCAGAAGATAGGCTATACATGGTGGCCAATATTAATGGTAGAGGAAGAACCCGGGAAAAACCCAGAAAGATCCACCAACCCACGAGAAGCTACTGGCAAGCTTTCTCACATACTCACATTGGCCAAATCTGAGACCCAAACCCACGCACACAGATGGCAGTGATCCGTAACGGAGAGCACTTTAGACCATATGCAATATGTAAATAACATTCAGTTAACAATGAAGTAGAAATGCCCAATCCCAGCTATAAAGACATGAAAAATTGAAAACTCTTCAGGAGTTACTTCCAGTGTACACAAAGATGATCTCCATATCTCGTCAAAATATAGAAAAAAAAACGTATTTAACAAAAACCTATATTTTCAGTTGCATAATTGATGGATAGAGAGTCTTTCAAAGTAACAAATCCAGCCTTCAAATATTGCATTTGGTGGTTAATTCTTAATAAGTCCTATAACTGGGAAGAGATCTAACTTAATTTTTATCTCACCACCGGACTATTTGGCATTCATCTTTGTGTCCACCTTTCCTTCCTTATATCCTCCATCTAGCACTTGTGAATGTAGCTAGTTGTTATTTTTCTTGAAACTTCATAGCTAATATTGTTATCACCTGAAAATGTGAATATTGACAAATCAGTTTGCTTATGCAGTTTTTGTTATTGCCCTTTTTGACTTTATGACAAAATCCCATAAACAGAACAAGTCTCTAGTTTTTGATGGATTGCCATGAAACTTGATTGATATTACAGTCATTACATGGAGATGTGCATATCGACAATTTGTTTTGCTCTCATAATTTAAAACAAAAACTTTTTCCTTCTACCCTACTGAAGTGTATGGCTCAATCTTGTTGGTACAATTATTCCAGCAGTTTTTAATATATGAAACCTTTTAAATATTATGATAATCACCTGTAGGTAAACAGTAGTGATGCCTATACAGTAACATTAGTTTTACATCATAAACTTGGTCTAAACTTTGTTGATAACTTGCATTTGGGCTAAGGAAGAAATTCATTTTAGGGTCAAAATGTATAAAGGCAAGGTTGCTATGACTGGAAAAACAGTTGTTTCTGCACAGTTTTGTTACACTATGTGATAGTTTGCATTTGGGGAAGCCTATTGATTTTGGCAGCAAAAGCTCAGAGGTCAAGGCTGTTATGACTGAAAGAAGATGAATGTTTTTTAATGGCGCAATAAAACGTTCTTGAGTTTATGGAGAACTTGCATGGTATGGGGGAGGCAAATTCATTTTGAGGTCAAAATATCAAAGATATTGTTGCTTTAGGAACTAAGGGTTTTGTAGATTACCATTTTGTTATAGAATAACATCTTTGATTAAATGAGAAGTTATTGCTTATATGGTAATATAAAAACTTCCAATAAGGTCATGGTCATGATACAGAGTCAACTGTGTCCCTGCTTGAGCCCACATTAAGCACTGTTGAATAAGCGTAATGTGTTTTTCATTGTTGTCTTGTTTTACATTTTTCTTCAGATACATATACCCAACTGCTTGATACAGAAAACTTGTGTATAATATTGCTGTATAATTTCTGTCATTTTTAATATTATCTGGTCTTGGTGTAGTGTCCACTTTGGAATTAAATAAGTAACTCCACTGATTTTAGTTGTCTTTTAACCTGTCAGATAAATTCTCTTACAATTGATATTATAGTGTCCACTTCATAAGTATCAAAAATGATGCTTTAGTGCATTTTATGTGCAGGTATGATGTGTACATAGTCAATTATATGCCTATATAGTTTCTTGACCACTTCAGTGGCCTAGTGGTAAAACATCTGCCTCAGATGCTGGAAGTCGTGGGTTCAGACCCCAGCTGAGTCATACCAAAGACTTTTAAAAAAGGTACTTACAGCTGCCTCGCCTGGTGCTAAGCATTGATGTTAGTGTTAGGACTGGTAAGCCTGGTGTCAAGATAATATGACTGGATGGGACATCATTCTGCTTGTCTGCGGCATGTTGCCCCAGTGCTAAAATCACTTTAAACTATCACACTGCAGACATTGTAGTGATATGACTGAAAAATTGTCAAAGCTACATTAAAAATCGGAATCACACACATGTATCTTTGGTAGTTGGATAGGTAAGTTTTCTATGCATACTTTTTCACAGCATCTACTTTATAGTTACTGTAAAATATGCTTCAGGGATCTCATCTGTATAGGCAGTCAATTAGACTTGCTACAGGTAATTTTTATTATAATTTGATATGTTAGCGTTCACATCATAAGTATTAATAATGACTCTCCAATTCTACCTGTTAGGACAGCCCACGTGCACCACATCAGTTAATTGTTATGGTGTGTAGCTCTGCACATACACTGTAAAAAGTTCATAAAGCTAGATGTATGCTGTGCTACACCTGTATATCATGTCTACTCTATTTTGTTGCTTTCTCTGGTTGTCAGTCAGCAAATACAGGACAGACTTGCATGTTATGGACAGCAGATGTCGGGAATACTAAATGGGGAAGGTGCAGATGAGGACACCATTAGTTTGCACTCTAGGGTTTGACAACATACCACTTTCTGGGTAGTAAGAGAGAGAGCAAAACAAACATTCACAGTTACCATCTTGCATATGGACTGGCTGTGCAGATTAATATCCTGTACCCTGTATAAAGGACTTGACAACATCATGCAAATTAAGATGGCCTTTGTGATTGGACTCTACTGTATATCTGTGAACGTAATGGATATTGACCATAATCGATCATACATTATCATTCACCAGAAAAAGGATGATCTTTGCAGAGTTGCGCAAACCTAGGTTATATAAGCACTCATGAATTAGTCTTGCCAACATAGTGCCACTTGGCACTCCTTGTGATGACCAGCTTAGTACTTCAGTATCACTTTATATTTAGCCTTTCCCACTCAATGGGAGGCTGTACTTGTCGACAGCCTGGAAGTCCCCGTATCTAACTCTGGACTTTGTATGAGTTGGTTAATATCTCAACATTCTTCTCGAAATACTTTACATATAGCACAAATGTTGATTTCAGTACCTTTATCCAAAGGTGTCAAAACTTGTTTGCAAGTCCCCTTTTCATTATTAGATATTCCTTGATGAGCAAAGACTTGGCCTTGCACGCTTTGAGTGAAGAAATATTCCTTGTGTTACCGGAATTTTGTCCTTTGCCTCTAACACCTGCTTGTCTAAAGTCCTGGCATTAGTTGATAAGGAAGAATCTGCTATCAGATTATCTAATATGGCAGAGTTACTGACATTCTGGACTGCTTATTTTGTTAATTACAAGATACCAACATTAACAAAATCTTTTTCTCAAAAAGGATGCCTTCCCATGAAATTCAGTCTGTGGTTTTTCAAGTCCACCACACTAGTTTTCCATATGGATGCCATAGCAGTCAAATGAAATATCACAGCTTTGGAGATTGTAAAGACATCCGCTGTACACACTAATTAGAAGTTTTTAATGATACAAAGTAGTTGGTGTGTAACATTGTGGTCATGGGCTTTGCATGGGATCTAGTAGTTATGATGATCTTTCAGTTGGTGGAACACAGCATATCTTCTCCAACCCTGAATCCCACAGGACATGCAATTGGAGTATGTTTCCAGAATGACCCATGTCTTAAACAGATCTGCGAAATGTATTCAGGCCAATGCTTAACACAACTGTGAACTTACAATGAAATTTAGTGCTCTCTACTTTACCTTTTATTAGACCTTCATAAGATCAAGCTTGTAACCTTTACCATCTAATTTCCTTTTCAACGTTTATTTTGAAGACAATCCACAAACAAGCCACCAAGGAGACCAATTTTCATTTTTCACAGTCTCAGCTATGATGCAACAGAGAGATTACCATAATAGGCTCTAAATGGAGGGAGACTCTGCAATCAGAAGACTTGGAAGATGTGTACCTTTACTTCCCCATTGACACAGCTTCCTGGAAGTTCCTGCGATTTGCTTACTGTGATACTGTTTGCCAGTTGGATTCAGCATCAGTCACTGGATTTCTCATGATTGCTAGACCTGGAATTGGCCCATGTCCAGACTACCTCCATGATGGCAACATCAACTACCTGGACTACATTCTACAAAAGCAACAGTTATATCTTGGAGCAAGACATGATATCCCATGTTATTCTCCTTCTAAACTTTAGTTTCCTTATCAGCAAATCTGACCTGATACCATCTCAACATTTTATTTATCTAGGTATGGAGTTCAGCACTAAGTAAAGAAAGTATGACTCCTTTAGGAGTGAGCATTGAAAATCGGTATAATGGTGGCCTCTTTATTTATATGGGATGATTTACATGCCCAAGAATTTCTTTGGTTGCTTGGTTTGCTCATTGTTGTCCAGAAGGAGGCAGATATATTTTCCATTTTGCTAACTTTTTTACATGTATATTAGGTTATATTGCAAAAGATGGGGCAACCTCACTTGTCTTACTTCGGTGTATATATCTGAATTATATCCCCTGGAATTACAATCTGTTCAGCTGTGTAAGCACATAGTTTTTATATTGTTCAGCAACATTGTTTCCAATTTTGATCTAAAAGATTGGCTGTGAATTTAATTCCTTCATAGATATTGGTTGTGTTTTTTTAAACATGTAAATATGTACTTCAAATTATTTTTATTTTCAGATTCATGCAGTTTGCATACAATAGTAATTGGCTTCACTTTTAGTATAGACAAAGTTTAAGCTGCAACAATATTGAAATTTTTTGCTGTTAAAAGTTTTAGTTTTAAGTTTTCCCAGTTTTTGTATGTGTCCAAGTTACTTTTTCATTATAAGGTGTTCAGATTTAACTATCTTTTGTAAATTGAGTTCTTGTCCATCTTTTCCAGCTTCCTTTGGACTCCATCAATGAAATAGATGCTCACTTAGTAACCAATACCATATGTCCTAAAAAAGATGTGGATGGGTTTGTACATTTATCTCACCTAAGATGTATCTTTAATTTGTGTACCATTGACTCACAACCACAATGACACTTCCATACTTATGATTATCACTTAAACTTATAGTTTTCAGTGTCATCCATGGTATCCTAAAATCTGTAAACTTGTGTAGACGTTTGTTGTTGTAACTGTCCCTTCTTTTATGCCACCTACCCAATGGAAATAAAAACAATGAATTCACTTTTTTTCAGGGACAGCTTAAACATGCCTTTACCACACACACAAAGATGCAAAACCCACTTTTACATATTTTTAATAAACAAAATCCTTTTTTTTACAATTTTGTTCAAAACACAACTTTTAATGTCAGTAAACTTGCTTTTTGAGTGCTGCAAGCACAGATATGCACTAGAGTGAATTGGATGTTATTAATCCAGAAGAATTTGCCTCAAATTCAAACTAACTGCAAAGCCAGACACAAGACTGACCCAGAAAACACAAATTGTATGTATGTTAACACCCATAACAACATCAACTTATTAAGCCAGATACACAACTAACCTGGAAACACTAATTGTGTTGTCTATAAACACCCATAACAACATCAACTCATTAAGCCAGATGCACAACTAACCTGGAAACACTAATTGTGTTGTCTATAAACACCCATAACAGCAGCAACTCTTTAAGCCAGATACACAACTAACCTGGAAACACTAATTGTGTTGTCTATAAACACCCATAACAGCAGCAACTCTTTAAGCCAGATACACAACTAACCTGGAAACACTAATTGTGTTGTCTATAAACACCCATAACAACATCAACTCATTAAGCCAGATGCACAACTAACCTGGAAACACTAATTGTGTTGTCTATAAACACCCATAACAGCAGCAACTCTTTAAGCCAGATACACAACTAACCTGGAAACACTAATTGTGTTGTCTATAAACACCCATAACAACATCAACTCATTAAGCCAGATGCACAACTAACCTGGAAACACTAATTGTGTTGTCTATAAACACCCATAACATCAACTCATTAAGCCAGATGCACAACTAACCTGGAAACACTAATTGTGTTGTCTATAAACACCCATAACAGCAGCAACTCTTTAAGCCAGATACACAACTAACCTGGAAACACTAATTGTGTTGTCTATAAACACCCATAACAGCAGCAACTCTTTGAGCCAGATACACAACTAACCTGGAAATACTAATTGTGTTGTCTATAAACACCCATAACAGCAGCAACTCTTTAAGCCAGATACACAACTAACCTGGAAACACTAATTGTGTTGTCTATAAACACCCATAACAACATCAACTCTTTAAGCCAGATACACAACTAACCTGGAAACACTAATTGTGTTGTCTATAAACACCCATAACAGCAGCAACTCTTTAAGCCAGATACACAACTAACCTGGAAACACTAATTGTGTTGTCTATAAACACCCATAACAGCAGCAACTCTTTAAGCCAGATACACAACTAACCTGGAAACACTAATTGTGTTGTCTATAAACACCCATAACAGCAGCAACTCTTTAAGCCAGATACACAACTAACCTGGAAACACTAATTGTGTTGTCTATAAACACCCATAACAGCAGCAACTCTTTAAGCCAGATACACAACTAACCTGGAAATACTAATTGTGTTGTCTATAAACACCCATAACAGCAGCAACTCTTTAAGCCAGATACACAACTAACCTGGAAACACTAATTGTGTTGTCTATAAACACCCATAACAGCATCAACTCTTTAAGACAGATACACAACTAACCTGGAAACACTAATTGTGTTGTCTATAAACACCCATAACAGCAGCAACTCTTTAAGCCAGATACACAACTAACCTGGAAACACTAATTGTGTTGTCTATAAACACCCATAACAGCAGCAACTCTTTAAGCCAGATACACAACTAACCTGGAAACACTAATTGTGTTGTCTATAAACACCCATAACAGCAGCAACTCTTTAAGCCAGATACACAACTAACCTGGAAACACTAATTGTGTTGTCTATAAACACCCATAACAACATCAACTCATTAAGCCAGATGCACAACTAACCTGGAAACACTAATTGTGTTGTCTATAAACACCCATAACATCAACTCATTAAGCCAGATGCACAACTAACCTGGAAACACTAATTGTGTTGTCTATAAACACCCATAACAGCAGCAACTCTTTAAGCCAGATACACAACTAACCTGGAAACACTAATTGTGTTGTCTATAAACACCCATAACAGCAGCAACTCTTTAAGCCAGATACACAACTAACCTGGAAATACTAATTGTGTTGTCTATAAACACCCATAACAGCAGCAACTCTTTAAGCCAGATACACAACTAACCTGGAAACACTAATTGTGTTGTCTATAAACACCCATAACAACATCAACTCTTTAAGCCAGATACACAACTAACCTGGAAACACTAATTGTGTTGTCTATAAACACCCATAACAGCATCAACTCTTTAAGCCAGATACACAACTAACCTGGAAACACTAATTGTGTTGTCTATAAACACCCATAACAACATCAACTCTTTAAGCCAGATACACAACTAACCTGGAAACACTAATTGTGTTGTCTATAAACACCCATAACAGCAGTTCAACAATTATTTTGCTTGCTTTTTGGATCTAATCAGGCAGTGATAACACAGCTACAGTTTTGCATTTATTTAATTTTTATTCAAACATATATAAATGCTAAAAATTCGCCATACCAGCCTCAAATGTCATACTTTTAGCATTAATGAGTCATCAGCAGGTGCTTATCAGTTTAAGGTAATAGTTTATAAGACATCTCTTTTGACATTATTGAGTCATCAGCAGGTGTTTATCAGTTTAAGGTAATAGACCATTTCATACCAGATTTAACCGAGTTTCTCCGTAATTATCCGAATAACCTCCCGAGTCACTTTATACTCCAGCCAATCAAACGCTGGTGGGTACATATTCATACCAAATTATCGTTCATTATTGTTTGGAAATATTTCAGAGATAAAACGTTAAGAAAAACCTGCTACTTTTATCAACAGTGGTTGCAAAAGTCGATTCAGTCAAGGATGTGGCATTACATTCCATCATCTGCCAAGGAGAGATTTTACATGTATTAGTATTGCGACTTGATAAATAGTTGTGTATTTTCCCGTGAACGTTATAGAGATCGAATACCAGTGATGCCAATATTTTCAGCTTTTTCCAAATCCAGCAAGTGGAGCTAATTAAATGATTGAAATTTACATGTAAATTATTCACAGACATTCAAAAACAAAATTATAAATTCACTTATTACAGTGACGTTTCAGATGCATATAAATAGTTTGAATAACCTGTTTTTTGATTACTTCGACACCTTTTTCTTACTTACATGTACATGTCCAGATGTAAACAGCTCAAAACTACTCTCATGTATGGCTTTGAAATCCGCCCTGGTTTCCAGAAAATAAGACGGGATGGTCCCAATATTAAATTTCATCAATATCTGCGGCAACATCGCTGTTGAATAGGCATCTTACAACTCGATAAACAATTTTGACGTAGTTTAAATATTAATGTTGATTCTGAAGCGTCTCCATATTTTGCCCACCACCTATCGAGTGGCTATTGCGGTCAGCTGACCAAACACCATGTGATAAAAATTCCGAGCAAATTACGAAGTTCGCCGAAGTTACCATGAAATGGTCTATAGTTTATAAGACATCTCTTTTGACATTATTGAGTTTATCAGTTTAAGGTAATAGTTTATAAGACATCTCTTTTGCCAGCATTTCCAAATCAAATAAATTTTACTCTTAATCAGATTCTGCCTTGTAAAGGCAAGCCACACTTGGTTAACCAGGACTGATCTAATCCATTAGCCAAATGTTGCAGAATTTACATTTTTTAAGTTGGTGAAGTAAAGATATCCTTTCCACAAGTCTAGGGCAAGTACTTTTTCCCATTTTAAAACAAGTTAAAACATTATTTTTATTTTTTGATTATATACTTTTATCTGACTATTTGTGCCCACTGGGTTTGTCATTATTGATCTTGCCACAATTATTAAAGAGTGCATAACTAATAGAGCATCTCTTAACACATTAACCTCTGGAGGTTTTTGCTGTTTTCGCATGCAATGCGAGTAGGAAACACATTTTGGGGACTATTTTAGAATACATCGTAATACATCGATTTCCAATCAATAATCCGTTAGACAAATGGTTGCTAATGATACAGGAAATGTTTTTCATTGGCTAGTTTGTTGGCGCATGAGCAGAAGGGCAAAAATCGGACTCCTTTTTTTTGTTGTTTTTTTTTGTTTTTTTTTTGCTTAACGGACCCATAATTTTCGTATGTAGAAGACTCTTTATTCAAAATGTCCACCTTATCCTACTTTTTGCACAGGTTCACCTGTCTGTGTGCATCTCAGACCGGTCTCCCGTAGATCTGAGGTCATAAAGTCTAAAATCTGGACTCAAATTCGGAATCCGACCATGGGCGATTTTTGGATGGAAAAAAAAACGGGTCCAAAAACTTCGGTTTTTCCCTCTGTATTTTGTAATGCAGTTAAAATGTCCAGATTACTTGCTATCATTGTAAAGCTACAACTGTCTACTTTTCAATGATAACACCCACTTTAGTGTATCATGTATGACCTTGACGCTACAGACCATGGAAGTAGGCTACTACCTCATACCCCGTAATGTCGTCGCTAGGGGTTAATGTGTTTTTTTTTTTTTTTTAACAAGAATTTTCCCCAAAAAATAGAAAATTGTCTCGGAATGGCAAAATTTGTAATTCATGTTCAGTATTGACGCACAAGTGATTAAATACGCGAGGAATATTCAAATTTTGTGGTATCATTAAAAGTGACTGTTTAACACATTAACCCCTGGAGGTTTTTGCTGTTTTCGCATGAAATGCGAGTAGGAAACACATTTTGGGGACTATTTCAGAATACATCGTAATACATCGATTTCCAATCAATAATCCGTTAGACAAATGGTTGCTAATGATACAGGAAATGTTTTTCATTGGCTAGTTTGTTGGCGCATGAGCAGAAGGGCAAAAATCAGACTCCTTTTTTTTTTTTGCTTAACGGACCCATAATTTTCATATGTAGAAGACTCTTTATTCAAAATGTCCACCTTATCCTACTTTTTGCACAGGTTCACCTGTCTGTGTGCATCTCAGACCGGTCTTCCGTAGATCTGAGGTCATAAAGTCTAAAATCTGGACACAAATTTGGAATCCGACCATGGGCGATTTTTGGATGAAAAAAAAAACGGGTCCAAAAACTTCGGTTTTTTCCTCTGTATTTTGTAATGCAATTAAAATGTCCAGATTACTTGCTATCATTGTAAAGCTACATCTGTCTACTTTTCAATTATACCACCCACTTTAGTGCATCATGTATGACCTTGACGCTACAGACCATGGAAGTAGGCTACTACCTCATACACCGTAAAGTCGTCGCTAGGGGTTAATGTGTTAAAGCATCCATGTAATACAAGTGTGTCTTTATAGAAAGTCATGTTCATATATATTTTATCCACACCTACCTTGTCTAGATGTTGATGGAGTGCACGGACATGTCTTTAATGCCACATGAAAGTTGGATAAGAAGATTATGTTGCCTTCCTGACAACTGGACGTGAATCTGATATTTTTGCATAGCTGAAAAGACCACATTTTTCTTTGTGCTCCTCCCTTTCAGTTCTCCACTTACATTAGGCCATCAAATTGAGGTCACAAAGCAAGAGGCACAAGAGTTGCCATTTAATGTTCAGCACATTAACCTGTTTCTGCATGGCACTGTTAGAGAGTGTATAAGAGAAGGGATGATTGTTGCCAGTGAGTTCATAATGGTTCTCAACAATGGCAGGTCTTTCTTTTTATTTCTTAGCCAAGCCAATAATTGGCATTCATTTGCCCTTACCTTTGGAGGCAGGCAGGAAGGGGAGAGAGATAAACATTTTCTTTTCCCCCAGACCTTCCTTCAACACACCTGAGACACCAGAATACTCCCTTTTCATCTGATTTGGACTAACCATTCTTGCAAAATGATGGGTGATCCAAACTGTGTCATATGATCTCCAGATATCATTATCAGAACACATCTGCTCTTATCATCCTACCATCATGAAGGAACTTCCAGCGATTTCATGAAGGCAGATGTTTTTACACAAGAAAATCTTGATTTCTGCTTGTAAAGGACATGTATGAAAACTGCACACGTAGGGCTTCTACTGCAGAATAGATTTGGTTATGCAGTCCAATGACAATTTATACCTGCAATTGAGAGGTGATCAATATGTAATCAGTTTTGACATGTCTGATGTGTATGTCTTTATACCAATTCATACAGCCCCAATATTAAGATATTGGACCTTCACTAAGAGTTCAGGACATCATGACACCTCAAAAATAAAAAGTTTAGTGTATGGTTCACAACATGAGCATCCTTAGTTCCCATGCTGTGTGGTGGATGTTGAAATGGATCTTCAATAAAACATTGGAGCGTATCATATCCCTGGATGGCATACTGCAAAAACATTCGTAAGTATGGTTTCTGGTACATAATGAGAACAACCTTTCTTCCCTTTTGCAGTTCAAGCTGGATAATCAATGTAGAGTGTTGGAACTTTTACTTTTTCCATATTTTTTCCACCTAAATATGGAATTTTAAACATTGATTAACTTTGTGTCTTTCTCCAAATGCATCAGAAATGTAAATTGTATGTTGAAGAAAGCATCAAACTAGATGATGTTTAGGCAAAGAAATTCATCAAGTTCCTCTGCCTACTAATTATGTGGGTGGACCTTTTACAGTGCCAATTTTACTGGATTGAGGAGCACACTTTATACAGTACTTACAATGGTCAGTTGCAATGGTCATTGGCCTGTGAACAACACTTAAAGAGAAGGCTCTTTATATCATCCTCATGGAAATAAAAGCCTGACAATATCTGACAGTTTAATTTTGGTTTACATATATATGCAAGGTAATATAAAGTCCAATGCATTCCTGGTTGGATCAATGTCCTGCCTGCCTCATTATCAAGAGAAAGACAACTATTTCATCACACGAGTCTTTTAAACTAACATTAGGAAAAGTTAATCCCTTTTTCCAAGCAAGCATGATCCTACTGTGCTTCTCCATTACAAATAACCTCTCCCACCATTGTCTCCAGTGCAAACATCCGTTAAGGTTTTACTGAAGTATAAACTATTACATCTTGTATGATGGTAACCGCCTAGCTGATAGGAAGGGGAGGTAACCTGTAAGAATTGTTTCCCTTTGTCCATCTACTCTATTAATGGAGTGTGTGAGAGAGTGAGAGAGGATTTTTTATTTTTCCAGGAGGGCTGTATTTGGAGATAGTAGAGAAAGTTATCCTGATGTATCAAGAAGGGCCATTTTCAAATGTGAACAACACATCTAATCTCAGAAGAAGCAGTGCATTTTCCTTAAGTAGCTTGTTTCCATTGTTTTAAGTCATCAATGGCACACCATCTGACCTCATTCAATTTGTTAAGGCAAGTTTTGCAATAGAAGTAGTTCAGCTTCTGAAACTTGGAATACTTTATCTTCTAAGTAAGATGCATGCAGAATAAGATTTACTCAATCTGCAGGTCTTTAGACTTGCCAATCATTATGTCAGTGGCTGACTGTTGGGTCTGCTATCACATTCTGGTCTGAGATGTCTGACTGCATTTCATACTCATATTAATGAGGTTATCTTGCATATTCAGTGCTCCATAATCTGTTTCCTCACACACTTGTCAAATGGCTTTTAAAGAAGCACATGCCCAACAAAAAAATCTGCTTGCAATAAGGAGTTTTGTGTCTGCCCCAAAGAGTTTTATCTCCTGTCTACCTTTGCTAAAGAGTTTCCTGTTCTGCCTTCTTACCTCAAAGAGTTTCCTGTTCTGCCTTCTTACCTTGAAGAGTTTCCTGTTCCACCTTCTTACCTTAAAGAGTTTCCTGTTCTGCCTTCTTACCTTGAAGAGTTTCCTGTTCTGCCTTCTTACCTTGAAGAGTTTCCTATTCTGCCTTCTTACCTTGAAGAGTTTCCTGTTCTGCCTTCTTACTTTAAATAGTTTCCTGTTCTGTTTTCATGCATTAGAAATGGTTTGTGTGTGGAATGTGTCCTGAGGAGTTTCTAACTGTTATGAAGAATTTTATGTCGTCTCGGCCTATCTTGAAGCGATTTATGTCCTGGCTACCTGTCTTGAGAACTGCATGTCATGTCAGCTTTCACTGCCCTGAAGAGGTTTATTTCCTGTCTACCAGTCTTAAAGAGTTCTTTGTAGAATTTTATTTCCAGTCTACTTGCCGTGAAGAGTTTTATGTTCCATCTACTTATTTGTACTTCCTAAACATAAATCCAAAGGTCCCATCAAACATAGTTTTCAGAGGAGAGGCCCATGTAAGATTTAAAGAGGCCCTGAGCATAAGGCTAGACCATATTAGGTGCTCTGAGATATTTGAGAAATATTAATGACGCAATCTGCTTGCATGACATACCACAGCATATCTTATTTTGCATTGCAATTATTATACATTGCAACCGCTCCAGTGGCCTAGTGGTTAGAGTGTCCGTCACGGAAGCAGGTCATTGGTTTGATCCTTGGCTGAGTCATACCAAAGACTTACAAAAATGGTACTAACAGCTGCCTCGCTTGGTGCTCAGTATTAAGAGGTTTGTATTAGGACTGGTAGGCCTGGTGTCAGGATAATGTGACTGGGTGGAACATCATGCTACATGTCTGCATCACGATGGCCCAGTGCTAGACCATTATAAACTGCCTCACTGCAGACATCATAGTGATATGACTGAAATTTAAAAAAAAAATATGTTAAAAATCATAATCAAACAAACTATTATACATTTAAAATGACTAGCGTATCCTATTATACATTGCAAATGACTAGCATATCTTATTATACATTGCAAATGACTAGCCTATCCTATTATACACTGCAAATGACTAGCATATCTTATTATACATTGCAAATGACTAGCCTATCCTATTATACATTGCAAATGACTAACATATCCTATTATACATTGAAAATGACTAGCCTATCCCTTTATACATTGCAAATGACTAGCAATATCTTATTATACATTGCAAATGACTAGCATATCTTATTATACATTGCAAATGACTAGCATATCCTATTATACATTGCAAATGACTAGTCTATCCTATTATACACTGCAAATGACTAACATATCCTATTATACATTGAAAATGACTAGCCTATCCCTTTATACATTGCAAATGACTAGCATATCTTATTATACATTGCAAATGACTAGCATATCTTATTATACATTGCAAATGACTAGCATATCTTATTATACATTGCAAATGACTAACATATCCTATTATACATTGCAAATGACTAGCCTATCCTATTATACATTGCAAATGACTAGCATATCATATTATACATTGCAAATGACTAGCATATCTTATTATACATTGCAAATGACTAGCATATCCTATTATACATTGCCAATGACTAGCCTATCCTATTATACACTGCAGAGTTTTATGTCAGTTGCACATTTCATATGAAGTTATATCCCCTTCTCCATGCGGAATTTAATTCAATTCAGACATTATATCTCAAATATTTCTTGTTCATTTCAACAGGCTTCATGTTGAAAATTCTGGAAAGCTGTCTCGTGGAGACCTGAGCGACTGTATTATACCCTGTACACCAAGAGGATGTCTGGAGTTGATCCAGAGAACAGGTGGGTTATTGGTGAAAATTTCAAAATATAACACAGATTGTACTGCGAGTTTTAAGAACTTGCACAATAATAAACTGCAGATGCCTTAGATGTGACTTGGTCATTTATTTGGAGAAAAGTGACATAGTATTTGTCTTTAGGTCAAACTTTCATTTCTGCTCCCCAGCTTTCAAGCCATTTGAGAATAAAGGATAATTTAGTATACTTGTTCATAGTCATTAGGAAGTGTCAAGGTCACAGCTCATTATTTTTATTTCTGCATCAAATTTTTCCTTTCACTCTGTAACACTAGAGCCCAAGTGTGATTAGGTAATGAAACTGTTTATAGTAATATAGCATTGCAAGAAGGTATGTAGCAAACCATAAAGGGGGTCAAGGTCAAGGTCATGGCATAATAATTTACTTTTTGTGGATGATCCCAACAATTAAACTTTGGGGACCCCATCCCTCGAATTGTACATTTTTGTGTCCCGAAATTAGTACTAAGGTATTCCTATCCTTTATCCCAGATGTAATATTTATTGCAATTAATATTTGTCCAAATTTTGCAGAATAAAAAAAATTCATTTTATAAGAGTTTGTGCATAGGTTAAAAATGAAGCAATAATATAATTTTTCTTTGTAGAGAGATTGTCTTTCATGTAGTAGAAGTAGTTGTTGTTGTTGTCATTGTGTTATCAAGTATAAGAAAAATTATCTTTCTCAATATGAGACTGAGGATTAGCAGATTTAGCCATTTAATCATTTAACATGATGTAAATTTAGGCAGCACTTGAACACATCTGTAACTTGCAGTTTTTATTGGAATAAAATTGGAATGTACACATGGAACCTTTTGTTTCACATCAAATTTATTTTCTGTCCCGTTACGGATAGCAATCTTTTGTAGCATAATCACCAAGCAGACACAAACTAACATATATAGCATACTGAAAACTGTTTTCTAGTTTCTAAAAATACATGATATAGAATATTGTAAAAACATAAATTGGCTCATTAGAGATAAAGTTGTCATTGAGTACTTTATGGTAGACCATGTGACTACAAGTATATCTTGGGTCCATTGATCATTCTAAGCATCTCCATACCTGCCAACCACCAAGACAGTGATGCAGGTTGTTCTGAGGCTCAGAAAATGTGGTTTAAGGTCGGGGTGGGGTGGGGTGAGACAGTGCACATATATCTAAAAAGGTGACATTGTACAGTAGAGAATAGTTATATAAACCCATAGAAAATGAATGCAGATTTAGAATTTGAATTAAAAAATGTCTTTTTAAAAAAATATTTATCACACTTGCTAGCGCTTAGCTGTGTCTAATATTATCAACACACACATACACACAAATGTGCCTACACTCAGATAATCATAACCACACAGGCAATAAATTAAAAAAAAAAGTTTCTGTTTGGAGTACAGTGGAATACAGTCCTAGTTAGTTGAAGTCTTAATGGTACTGTTGTTCAAATGTCCATGCTAATTTTGGTGCATGTTCTTCAGCATTGGACATGATTTTTCTGCATCTGCAATGCTTTCATGGGGTGTCAAAGATGCAGATTTGCAAAATGATCTGTAGCTTTAAATGGCAGATTGTGCTCTGCAATAAAATGGCTGAAAATGGTACTTCAGTTCTCATGACATGGTGAATATTTAAGCATATTAGCTGCTGTGGAATTTAGCTATGAATGCACGCTGGGTGGTGTTGCTGTGTCAACAGATTTGATAAACTCCAGAATGTCAAACACACCCTAGCTGTTGTCAGAAAGGTAAGTATTCTGTACAGTGGTGGTAGTTGTCATTATTGTGCTCTAGTAAATGCCCCCCTCCCCCATTTGGAAACTGTAATGGCTTGTGCATGTGTTGGGGGGGGGGGTAATTAGGGAAAATAAGTTAGTTCCTTTCCATGGCTTTCATTGTCAGTTTTAATGGTCAAAGCTTGAAATTGTATTACCTCAGCATGGAGGCATTTGACAAAAAAATCACTGCATGTTTTTTTTAGATAGAAGGAACATGGAGGAAATCAAATCATAAATGGGGTCCTTATTTTCATGCTGATGCTGGAACAGTGATTTGAACTGAGGTCATTACAACTCCTTTTAATGGAACCGCTCCGGTGGCCTTGTGGTTAGAGCGTCCGCCCCGGAAGCGGGAGGTCGTCGGTTCGATCCCCGGCCGAGTCATACCAAAGACTTACAAAAATGGGACTAACAGCTGCCTCGCTTGACGCTCAGCATTAAGAGGTTAGTGTTAGGACTGGTCGGCCTGGTGTCAGGATAATGTGACTGGGTGAGACATCATGCTACATGTCTGCGGCATGATGTCTCAGTGCTAGACATCACTATAAACTGCCTCACTGCAGACATCGTAGCGATATGACTGAAAAATTGTTAAAGCTACGTTAAAAATCCTAATCAAACAAACAAACAAACTCCTTTTAATGGTCATTAAAAAAAATACTTGGGGGGATTACAGGAATCATTCCTGTGATTTTGCACATGAGAGAAAAATAAATTCATGCACGTTAAATACTTCATAAGATATGGATTCATTGAGCTGTCAGTTGATTGTTGCATATTATTGTGGATTACTGACCAATCATATTTTAAAGTTTCTGTACATCAGTAACATTAGATATTTATTTGAAATATTATAGAACAATTTAGACACTTGTTTACACTATGTGATGGGTATGATGACAAGGTGAGAGATAGTATCCATTCATGAGGCCATCCATTTATATACAATGCAAATTAATCTTGTTTTGAGGTTCATGGGCAGATAACTGTTTGCATTTCACTTGTAGACCTTGATAGACAGAACCCATGTTTGATCATAAGCACCTGAACACTATCATCAGAATGTGTTTGGCTCAAATTCAGCCTAAATTTCCTGATAAGTTTAGCAAAATAAGTTACATGAATTGGATTATTACAAGATTGTGTCTATTTACAGAGTTATAACCCTTGAACAACTTAGACCAACAAAAGGAAATTTGCATACATCCAGGGGGGTTTTGTATCATTGTTGTCAAATGAACTATATTCTATATTATTTTGGTCTACCAATGCATGGCCTTTAAAACCAAACAGTAAAAGCCTGGTTCTGAATTCTGCATCCTGTTGTATTTACATATTAAGAAGACAAATTAGTTGGAATCCATTCCTATTAATAAACATTATGGCCAAAGACTTAACATTCTTTGTTGACTTTCGCAGGAGAGAAGATAGAAGGAAGGATTGCTGTAGTGATTGGTCGGAGTAAAATTGTTGGATCCCCAATGTCAGATCTCCTAAAATGGCATCATGCTACAGTCATACAGTGTCACTCGAAGACTGCAAACTTGGCCAATATTGTAAGCATTAATGAGTCATTGCATTTATACAGCTCTGTTATAATATGGTAGTTGGGGTCTATAATCACAGAATGTGTTTTGTTCCAAACTGCAATACAGAGTTGACCACATTTGTACCAGTACTGCAATATATTGAGAAGAGGTGTGACTTTTGAACCAAGGCATAGTGAGCGTAATCAAAATTTGTTGAATAATAGGTTGTTTTTTTTTAAGTAAAGGTTCTATGAAATTAGGATATTTAATGATTGGTTGGTGGAACCATATCAGATTAAAGAAAAAAAATTGCCTTGTCAATTTTTTTGCCCCACTTTTGGCATACTGAATTAATTTTTTGTGGAACAAGGTATTTTTTTTGGGTGCATTCTGATAGTATACATGACTGCAACAATCATCTTTGCTGCTGTCAGATCTACGTATCACTGTGTCCTATAAATGAAACTCGCTTTTACTTTTGTTTCCAAAGCACAGTCAGTTTCCTGAATGTTCTTTTTTATAGTTCCATGCTGTTTGGGCTTACGCTTCCCATCACACAGGTTTCATTTGCTAGAAGATTTTTGTGTATGGCTTAATGCCATTTTGTCAGCATAGGATAGGTTCTACATGGAATGCAGTATAATTCATTTTGGAAGAACCGGGGAAAGATCCAACAAATGATGGGAAGCAGGAAGACTTGCAAAACTTGTATCATGCAGATTTTTTACATGAACATGAGTTGATTGAAACAACTTCTGTAGTCACCTGTTTATTATTCAACTAGCCGGGTTTCCTGATCATCTCAAATGAGTATAATATGGATCCAAACTAAATTGTGACAGTCCAGTATCCAGAGTTTGCTACAATAATTCCACTTTCATATTTTGCTGTTATTCCACAAGTGTGTAATCTTAGTGTCATTTCAGCAAACATAGTCAGCAGATCCCCTTCTGCTGTTACACAATAGAGGCATAAACGACCATTATTCCAAGTTTTTTTTTTTTTATATACTTACACTGTAGTAGCAGACCTGCTGTTACATAGTAGAGGAATAAAAACTTAGTCACCATTATTCCCAAGGTTTTTTTATTCTTCCACAGTAATAGCATTTTGGCATATTGAATTAATTATATGCAAAAAACTTATACCAATATTCCAAGTTTTTATATATACTTCCATACAAACCTATTCCAAGTTTTTTTAAATATATACTTTCACTGTAATAGCAGACCTGCTGTTACACAGTAGCGGCATTCAAATTTAGACAACATTGTTCCAAGTGTTTTTTTATATACTTTCACAGTAATAGTATCCCATTTTATCCAGAATACGACTCTCGTCATACTTCACTACATATTTGTGTCATGTCTCTAAAAATACATGTTATACATCACAAATGTTTGTGTTCTTCACCAACACAGGAAATGGTTAAAGCACGCATGTGCAGTGAAATTTATTTTTTAAAAACTTGGTTGGAAAAGAAATTGTTGACTTGAAAATCAATCAATAAAAGTATGGATGACAACTCAGATGTAAACATGGATGTTGATACAAGGCTAGCGAATTGTAGTTGACAATTTGTATCATTCAGATGATAGTATTGTCTTAAATGATGGATTAGAATTGAATCAAGTTGATGAAAGATGTGATGCATGGCTTCATGCACTTATTGACAGTGATTCAGAAAATGAATCTGTCTTTAAAGGCTTTCAAGAGGAATTTGTCTAGGATGATTTTTTTCACCTCGTTTGTAGCCACATTTTCAATTGATATAAGAGGAACCTGTTCAGCACCCATTAAAAGCCGATGTACAACATTATTTTGAGTTACTATGGAGTGATTTAATCTGGAGAAAAACTTGTTGATGGACATCATTCAATATTCCCACAATGAAAGCTTTATAGGCATATGTTGCCATGGCAATAATTCAAGACATAATTATTGGCAACAAAATAAGTATATAATTGTCCCATCCTTCAATAAAATCATGTTTTTTGAAGATTTAATCTGATTTGGAGATGCATGCATCTCCATGACAACAAAGATCAAGCTGCAGAGCTTCAGCCAGAGGTAAGACAAGATAAATTTTAAAAAATTAGATGGTACCTGGATTAATTATTTTTCATCAAATTTTATACCCAAAACAAATGTAACTATTTATTATATACAAAGGAAGACTCTCTTGTAGACAGTATCTTCCAGCAAAGCCAACAAAATTGGGTGGTGGGGTGAAATTATGGAATATGGCTGAAAAGCTCAATTGTATACATGTAAAGATTCCTGGTATACACCAGAAGAGAAGATGGGCAAAAAAAGGGGCTGGCTTGCAGAGTGGTAATTGATCTCTGCTCAAACACGTTCAGAAAAAATATGACAGTTTATTTTGACAACTTTTACACCTGCGCAGATTTATTGAGAGACTTGCATACTGGAGGGGTGATGGCTTGTGGAACAGTACGTAACAACAGGATGGGGTTGCCAAAAGTACGGCATAACTGACTTTTGATCCGGAAATTGGATTCCACCGGGTAGTATGAACTTCCGATTAATCGGAGTTGGACAAGGCAGGAACGTCCGATTCGGATAATAAAAATAATAAAGTTGAATTTCAATAGCACCGTGTCTAACACTGCGTGTCATTCGATAGTGCATTAATAAAGTTAAATAAGAAGTCAGAAAAGTCCAATATGGTCAACACAACCACGCTATGAGACAATCTATTTGAACTGGCGGTTGAAAACAGGAAATGAAGCCGGATATGGTAAAGTACTAAGTAACATGCTAGACATGGCAAAACCAGATACCAGAAACCCGGAAACGGAAGATGAAATTTTTTAGAAAAAAAATACGGATTTAGCATTTCCGATTAATTGAATCATATCCGGAATAGGAAAAATTTCATGCCCTAAATCCGGAATCGGAAATCAGTAGAAAAATGCTAATCGGTTATGCCCTAGCCAAAAGTGTTGCTGATGTTTAGCGAACAACTGTTGTAAAATTCCCAGTTTTAAAAAAAGATGTACAATTTTTGCAATGTAATGTGGACATTTTTATTCACCATTAAAGTAATATTGTTATTACTGACATAGTCATGATGTTAACTTTGCAAAATTTGGACAAAAATTGTACTGATTATCTTTATTTTACTTAAAGATTTCTAGGATTTATTTGTGGCATGTTTTCATGAGAAACTGCACACTGAAGTACATATTCTAGAATGTGAAGTAATCAAATTGTTCCAGGTGTTTTGTTGTCCAATTTTAGTAAATTATTATAACTTTTGAACTAACAGTGCTAGAAACTATAATTTTGGACCAAAATACTAGAAATAGAATTATCTTTCTTTTAATTCACATACTATTAGGAGCATTTCATTCATCTTCATGAACAAAATAGTCCCTGAACATCATGGTAAGGTTATTAAAAATTTGTTTTGTTTCTTTCAAGTCATATTTCAAAATACAGTTGTGAGCATGTACATTGGTAAACCATACATCACCGTGTTGCAAATTGATTACCTTTTCAGAGATACATAGTTTTATGCACTTAAAAGAGAAATCTTAACAGCATGTTTTGTAAACATGATGAATGTCATCACAATTTATGTGGCTGCTTCTGTATGATGCTCAGTTTTACCACAATGTATTTAGAATTGCTTGTAAGGAATTAGGCACTGTAGCTGAAATTGGTAAGCAGGATAAAATGGGTTAAGCAATCGTTCAAGAAGGGGTTTTGAAATAACCGTTTATGAAACTGGAGATCATCAGGTCCAAGTATCCTTTGCAGACTTTTAGTTGAACAACATGTTGAATTTGCTTACAAGTATTTTGATATGGATTTGAAATTAGATTATAACAGTATTAACAAAGCCACATTTCATAATTAAAAAGTTGAATTGCTCTACGTTGTATGAAATACATGAATTTTAGTATACAGATATAAACAGAGCATCACACTATTCGGCCAGGTGGATTCAAGTAGCTCTCCACAAAAATGAACTGCAGAAATCTTTTGAAGAGTCAATACTTAATGAAACAAAAGCACAGGCATATGGTCCATGTCTTGAATAACCTTATGCATTCAAAAAGAGTCCAACCATATTTTGATGTAAAATATGCGGTGTACTTATCAATATGAGTGACAGTTAGAATTGATTTTGTTTAGAACTGTTAATATTTGTGACATTGATATCAATGAAAAATAATAGACTCATGCTTCACAAGTATGAATATTTAAACACATGTTTAAAATTACTGTGTGTAGGAAAGTGTATTGAGCATGATATGTCACAAACTTCCTAATTCAGATATTAAATAGCATGCTTAAAGGCAGTCTGTATTTTTTAGATAAATATTTTCTTAGATTTTGTTTTTGTTATTAACCAAAAATTCAAACAAGCAATGAGCAACCAGTCTTCTCGACAAAAAGACTTGTTCCACAATCAATGTATACAAGTACCAGCCAAAAATGTCCTTTAAATTCTTCCTTTTCACAGGTACAGCTGGCAGATATTTTAGTTGCAGCTATTGGGAAACCAGAATTTGTGAAGGCAAATTGGCTGAAACCAGGAGCTGTTGTAATAGACTGTGGAATCAACTATGTTCAAGGTAATCAGAATTCTGCCAAGTGTATATAACATTTTTGTGGCTTACCATGATGCATTAGTAAGGCATGGTTGTTTATGGATATAATATGAAATCATTATCATATCAAAGTTTAGCAAGGGTCAAGCAGGGTTCCAACGTTACCATGAAATTGAGGTAAAAGTCGGGAGAAATGATATTTTTTCAGATTGCTGGTTTATACAAAAAGTATCTGACTTTCATTTAATATAATTGAATTTACTACAATATTATAAAGGATTTTGTTGTTGATATCATGTGACTATTTAACTTCTGATGTCATTATTTGAGTTTTGTGACGTCATCTGCAAATGGCGAGTACTGAGGTCAGTTTCATCTATGCTGTAGTTTCGTGCTCCCCATCATGTTGTGACCCATGGTAGCTGTTTCTAAATATAAGATTCATAACTCATCCTTGCTTACAAAACCTTGCATCTGCTTTGGATTCAGCCTGTTTTAAAGATGAATCCCTGTTGTCAATAGAAGCAGTAGCAAAATCTTATAGGTATGGATTGTATTTGTCTATGACCTTGTCAGAGGAGCTTTTCCACATCTGCAGGGATGTTGCTTTGGGCATCTCCAAGGTTTACTAGAGCACAGTAAGGCTTCCTGGAGGTGTAAACTCTTTTATGCTTTTTCTCCAGGCTACTTGGGATTTGAGGGACCATTAACACCAGTCCCTTACATCAGATTCTGGCTTTTGGAAACCATGATTTGATTTCATCCTAATGCCCATGTGCTCCATTGACCAAATTCTTTAAAACTGTGCAGTCCCAGTCAAAGCAACAAACCCACAGAAATCCCTTTTGGAAAGCAGGTCCTAAAAGGGTATGCTGAATATGTTCAGGGAGAAAGTTCTCAAGCACTTCTCCTTTTCTTGAAGACAAGGGTTGACAGCCTTAGGAACTTTCTCATGCAGAAACTCATGATTCATGTTTTGCACTATAATGCCTAAACGTTTAGAAAAAAAAACCTTGTGTCCTGAGTTGCTCTACTTCCAGTCTTGGCGATATCTATGCAAGAAATGATCAAACAAGACTTTTGTGTCCAGTTCTACGTTTTGTCAGAAAAGTAAAGAAAATTGTGTAGCAGCTTGGGTGTGGGAGCCCTTTTTGCCAGAGGCAAATAAGTCTTCATGATCATCTTGGCATATTGGTGTTGAGGGTCTTGCTTTTCTGTCAAATCCTGCCTTCTTGAGTTGCCTTTATTTTAGCTGAATACTCCAACTTTAAAATGAATATTAATAATAATAATAATAATAATAATAATAATAATGCTTTATTTATAGCAGGTGACTCATTAGTCAAGGATTATTCTCCAATGAGGTCCTTTTATGGAGAGAATAACAATGCACTAAATAGCAATAATTACTGTTTATTTTAACATGTTTAGTATTAAAATAACAAATTCCATTTAGTGAGAGATGGTATAGTCCTTATCCTTAATAAGTCATTCTGTGCTATTTTATATAGCCTCAACCATTTGATTTGCTAATTGTTATGGACATTTCTGCTGAATAAATAATCAGAATGGTGGTTTCAATATTGCATGTCTCGCATTTGTTATGAATATTGCATGTCTCATGTTTGTTATGAATATTGCATGTCTCACATTTGTTATGGACATTGCATGTCTCACATTTGTTATGAATATTGCATGTCTCACATTTGTTATGAATATTGCATGTCTCACATTTGTTATGGATATTGCATGTCACGCATTTGTTATGAATATTGCATGTCTCATGTTTGTTATGAATATTGCATGTCTCACATTTGTTATGAACATTGCATGTCTCACATTTGTTATAAATATTGCATGTCTCACATTTGTTATGAATATTGCATGTCTCACATTTGTTATGGATATTGCATGTCTCATGTTTGTTATGGATATTGCATGTCTCACATTTTTTATGGATATTGCATGTCTCACATTTGTTATGGATATTGCATGTCTAACATTTGTTATGGATATTGCATGTCTCACATTTGTTATGGATATTGCATGTCTCACATTTGTTATGGATATTGCATGTCTCACATTTGTTGTGGACATTGCATGTCTTGCATTTGTTATGGACATTGCATGTCTTGCATTTGTTATGGATATTGCATGTGTCAAATGTTATGGATATTGCATGTCTCACATTTTTTATGGATATTGCATGTCTCACATTTTTTATGGACATTGCATGTCTAGCATTTGTTATGGACATTGCATGTCTCACTTTTGTTATGGACATTGCATGTCTCACATTTGTTATGAATATTGCATGTCTCACATTTGTTATGAATATTGCATGTCTCACATTTGTTATGGATATTGCATGTCTCACATTTGTTATGGATATTGCATGTTTCACATTTGTTGTGGACATTGCATGTCTTGCATTTGTTATGGACATTGCATGTCTTGCATTTGTTATGGATATTGCATGTGTCAAATGTTATGGATATTGCATGTCTCACATTTGTTATGAATATTGCATGTCTCACATTTGTTATGGATATTGCATGTCTCACATGTTATAGATATTGCATATCTCACATCTGTTATGGATATTGCGGTATAATGTTCAGTTGTTTGCTTGGCTGAAAGTTTTTTTTGTGACTCAGTAAACTCGTCTACATCAAAGACTTTATCATCACTACTTTCAGATTGATAAAACTTGTCTAGTTCATCAATGATCATTTCTAATGAATCAAAAGCTCTGGCACTGGCTACATGAGTATATTATTTGCAATAAAAAGTAGTTCCTTACACACAATACTAATTATAGATGCATCATGCAGTATGAAACAGTTTAGTATGGAGAAATGCTGCATAATTTTGATGATGTAAAAGTTAATGGCGAAAAAAATATATAATAATACTTTTTTATCCATTTTAAATGGTATTTGGCATGTTCATATTTACATACATTCATACATCCTGAGTTCTCTTGCATGTTTATATTCATCTAAATGCAAACTTCCTAAGTTCTTGTTCCTCTCAATTTGCAACACTTATATGGACATAATTTTGTTCATGCTTACATGTCAGATGAGACAAAGAAATCAGGGAAGCGTCTTGTTGGAGATGTTGACTTTGAAGCAGCCAAGGAGGTGTCATCTTGGATCACCCCAGTCCCTGGAGGTGTAGGACCAATGACAGTAGCCATGTTGCTTCAGAACACAGTGGAACAGGCAAAGAAAACTATGCTGAATTCTGTGGTAATTAACACTATAAATCATAAAATTTTAACCCTGTTAATAGTGATACAGCTCTACAATATTCATATCTCCAGTAAGAAAATTAAAAAAAACAGGTTGCAAAAGCTGGACAGAATGAAACTTTCATTGGTGATGTGAATAGTTTGATTGACAGAAATTAAAAAGATCTTAAGAGATATGCTGCTTATTTTCATAGTCAAGGCCACTACTGTAATAAAATCACCAATCCCATTTCATATACTAAGGCCACTACTGTAATAAAATCACCAACCCCATTTCTTATACTAAGGCCACTACTGTGATGGAATCACCAACCCCATTTCATATACTAAGGCCACTACTGTGATAAAATCACAGGCCCCATTTCATATATTAAGGCCACTACTGTCATAGAATCACCAACTCCATTTCATGTACTAAGGCCACTATTGTAATAAAATCACCAACTCCATTTCATATACTAAGGCCACTACTGTGATAGAATCACCAACTCCATTTCATATAATAAGGCCACTACTGTGATAGAATCACCAACTCTATTTCATATATTAAGGCCACTACTGTGATAGAATCACCAACTCCATTTCATTTACTAAACCCACTACTGCAATAAAATCACCAACCATATTTCATATACTAAGGCCACTACTGTGATAGAATCACCAACCCCATTTCATATACTAAGGCCACTACTGTGATAGAATCACAGGCCCCATTTCATATACTAAGGCCACTACTGTGATAGAATCACAGGCCCCATTTCATATATTAAGGCCACTACTGTGATAGAATCACCAACCCCATTTCATATACTAAGGCCACTACTGTAATAGAATCACAGGCCCCATTTCATATACTAAAGCCACTACTGTGATAGAATCACAGGCCCCATTTCATATATTAAGGCCACTACTGAGATAGAATCATAGGCCCCATTTCATATACTAAGGCCACTACTGTGATAGAATCACAGGCCCCATTTCATATACTAAAGCCACTACTGTGATAGAATCACAGGCCCCATTTCATATATTAAGGCCACTACTGTGATAGAATCACCAACCCCATTTCATATATTAAGGCCACTACTGTGATAGAATCACCAACCTCATTTCATATACTAAGGCCACTACTGTGATAGAATCACCAACCCCATTTCATATACTAAGGCCACTACTGTGATAGAATCACCAACCCCATTTCATATACCAAAGCCACTACTGTGAAAGAATCACAGGCCCCATTTCATATATTAAGGCCACTACTGAGATAGAATCATAGGCCCCATTTCATATACTAAGGCCACTACTGTGATAGAATCACCAACCTCATTTCATATACTAAGGCCACTACTGTAATAGAATCACCAACCCCATTTCATATACCAAAGCCACACTACTGTGATAGAATCACAGGCTCCATTGCTTCTACTAAATGCATTGAAGCTCTTACCACAATTTTATGGTCATTGCATTTGATTACTTAACCACTCCGGTGGCCTAGCAGAAGTGGGAGGTCATGGGTTTGATTCCCGGCCGATTCATACTAAATACTTACACAAATGCTATTTACAGCTGCCTCGCTTGACGCTCAGCATAAAGAGGTTAGTGTTAGGACTGGTCGGCCTGGTGTCAGGATAATATGACTGGGTGTTAAATCATGATGCCTCAGTGCTAGATATCACTATATACTGCCTCAATGCAGACATCGTAGTGATATGACTTAAAAATTGTTAAAGCTATGTTAAAAATCCTAATCAAACAAACAAACAAAAGCATTTGATTACTTCACAATAGGTAACATTATCAAAATCAGTTTCATTTCACATATCATATTTGTCACTTTATGTGCTAGACAAGAAGAGATGAAACCTACATGACATTGTGCTGTTGAAGATTTTCATTCAAGAGACAATTAGATTACATTGAGGCATTTTTCTATTGTTGCTTTTAATTGTCTTGTAATAAATGTGTCATGAAATTAAATCATAGATAAAAAATTTAGTTTTGTCTTTTCTTTTTAAGGCTTAGATTTATGCTTTAGCAGGTGATATTGCGATACCTACCATATGTCTGTTTCTCAGTTCATTTGTTTATTACCATGATTCACAACAACTGGGTGGAAATTCACAAAAGTGTGTGGTTCTGTTATCCCTGTGGTATCCATCAATGAAAGTGTTTCATTATTGATTTCTGTAATTAGTGTCCCATTGTGAGAAGGTCATATGTGCAAAACAAATGTCATTTTCAAAGTCCTTTAATTCGTTTCAAAAACCAAACTTTCTATATGGCAGGAAGCCATTTCATGACTATCCTACATTCTGTAGAGATAATGGGATATCAATGTGGCCATGGCAGAAAGCCATTTCATGGCTATCCTACATTCTGTACAGATAATGGGATATCAGCATATTTTGTTTTTATCATAGGTGTGCTATTATTGATTCTTCTTGAGCCTGAAACTCTCATATTTTTAACTGTGTGTATTACTTTTCCTCTAGTAACAGTATGGTTTCTGTTATTATTATGTACATTAGGCACATATCATAACATACAGAAATATGAAATATGTACTTGTTTACAGGCTATTGACAGTTGGAACTTCAGACCTCTTCCTATTTCCCTGAAGAAACCTGTACCCAGGTAAGCAACCATATTTGTCTCAATCTTGGTGTCAGTTTGGTTTGTCATAAAATGGAGCATATTGTGTTGTATTTGTCTTCATCTTGGTGTCAGTTATCATAAAATGGAGTATATTGTGTTATATTTGTCTTCATCTTGGTGTCAGTTTGTCATAAAATGGAGTATATTGTGTTATATTTGTCTTCATCTTGGTGTCAGTTATCATAAAATGGAGTATATTGTGTTATATTTGTCTTCATCTTGGTGTCAGTTATCATAAAATGGAGTATATTGTGTTATATTTGTCTTCATCTTGGTATCAGTTTGTCATAAAATGGATTATATTGTGTTGTATTTGTCTTCATCTTGGTGTCAGTTATCATAAAATGGAGTATATTGTGTTATATTTGTCTTCATCTTGGTATCAGTTTGTCATAAAATGGATTATATTGTGTTGTATTTGTCTTCATCTTGGTGTCAGTTATCATAAAATGGAGTATATTGTGTTATATTTGTCTTGATCTTGGTATCAGTTTGTCATAAAATGGAGCATATTGTTTTGTATTTGTCTTCATCTTGGTGTCAGTTTGTCATAAAATGGAGTATATTGTGTTGTATTTGTCTTCATCTTGGTGTCAGTTTGTCATAAAATGGAGTATATTGTGTTATATTTGTCTTCATCTTGGTGTCAGTTTGGTTTGTCATAAAATGGATTATATTGTGTTATGACAATGTATGTTCATACATCTGTTTACAGTTTATTTTACACAAAACAACTCAAGTTCATCAACATCTGCTATTGAAGTATGTGGCAAGAAAGAAACCTTTAGGAACTGAAAGAAGGAACAGTTTCCACACAATAACTATATTTGTATACCAGATACAATTACCATATTCTGTAAATGGCTTACATTTCAGATAAGAAACAACGTGGGGCTCATAATATAAAATTTTGTCCCAGCTTTATGTAGGGACTACAGGTTATGATAAAATTATGAATTGCAGATTTTAATCTTTTAAAAAATGTTGCTTGTCTGCTAGACAAATGAAAGTAAGTGAGGTAATTTGTTTGGGCATGTATTTTAAAACTTGAAATAAATCACTATGACACAGCTGCTACTGCCAAAAGCTCAAGTCAAACTGGGGCCATAACACTACTAAATTATGCCAGAAAATTTTATTTTATTTATGTTTTCATAGTGTAAAGAGTTACATATAATTTTATTGTGTGCTTTATATTCACCCATGACTGAGGGTAATGTTTACCTGATTTTTGCCTGGAGTTTTACTGGGAAACATATTGTGTCTTAGATAAGCAAAATTATTATATATAACATTTGGTAAACATTTATTCACTCCTGTTTCGATGTTATGGAATCTTTGATCAGAGTTTGCATTTCTGCTAAGATATAATTCTTGAGGTGTTAGAATTATTTATCTAAATTATTCTTTGGAGTTACAAAGTGCTCATTGAATTTTTGGACTAAAACACTACTTTGGAATTATTGAAAACTCATTCAAAGACATTCTGGATTATATCATTGTGATACATCAAGACATTCAAGACTATTGGTATTCATTCTGAACTTTTTATACTTTTGGAGTTGTGATTGAACATTTAGGATTATTTGGGATTTAATTCACACTACTGTTAAGTGTATTTGAATTGGCATGGGAAATAATCATAATAAAATAGATTTATCACAATACTCTTGTATTTGCATTTGGATTAGGTTGAATGTCAATGTGTCACCTTGTGGTTATAAAATACTCCTTTGTATGAGCAATATGTGTATGTTTGATGAAAATGCCAAGTTATCAGTAAAATTCTGCTGACAGGTTTTCATTGCTAATGAAAATAAAGACAACTTCACAGTTTTGCCAGTAACTTCAGCCATTATCACAAATTCATACATATTAAGCCATTTCTTATGATTGGAAAAAAGTTTATGTTTAGAATTGAAATTGACTATCTGAAAGATGTACTGATTTGTGTATTTTTAATGTTAAAGCATGCCATAAAAACACATAAAGAACAGTAGCATTTATAAACAAAATATTGTATTGTATATCACAATAGTTTGTAATCAAGGGATGACTTTCTTTTGACTACAAATTTTGATTTAGTGATATAGACATTGCACAAGCTCAGAATCCTAAACCAATAGATGAACTGGCAAGGGAGATCAATCTGCTGCCTGATGAATTGGAGTTATATGGCAAGAAAAAAGCAAAAGTCTCTTTGACAGTGTTGGATCGTCTCAAGGCACAGAAAAATGGCAGATATGTGGTGGTAACAGGGTAAGACTTAGAATTCTAACTTTTCAGATGTCATGGACCTGAGAGAAATCCCCTTGTTGGTACTAAAGTTAAATTAACATAAATGCGTTATTTGTAAGATTTCAATTTTGTTATGATCTTTATATTTAAGGAAAGATAACCAAGGTCACCTTAATTTAGGCAAATAAATAGCTTTAGCATTGTACACTTTAATAACTAGCAAATTACTACCATCCTAGTAAAACATTTGTAGCCTAAACATGAAAAGAGGTTAAGACACCTGACTTAAGAGCGGTTTGCCTTTACCTCACTCAATTAATTGATTTGAATCTTTCATTAACAACAGTTTGTCCATTCCTCTCAGATTTGCAGGTCTGAATCTTTCATTAACAACAGTTTGTCCATTTCTCACAGATTTGTAGGTCTGAATCTTTCATAAACAACAGTTTATCCATTCCACTCAGATTTGTATCTCTCAGTCTTTCATAAAGAGCAATTTTGCCTAACCTCCCTCAAGGAATTAGATTTTAGTCTTTTGTAAAAAAAAAGAGTTTGCTTTAACTCTAGAGCTGAGTTTTTCATTAAAGATTGCAGTGGTTTGTCATTGCATATTAAATTAAATTTGGTAGTTTATTCTAGTGACAAATTTTTGTCTTATTTCCACTGTTCTGAGAGCATGTGACAATATCACAATCTAGTTGGGCATTATATAATATATAATTTGAAAAATGAAACTGCAAATTATTAAATGGTGCTACAAAAATGAAACGGACTTTCAAAATTGAAATTGACTAAAAGTTTTCTTCCAGTATAATTTGTTTACCTATCACCGAGTTGCAATTTTTATTAAGAAAAAAAATGCACTATAAAACTAAATTCATAATTTTTTAAAGTACGTAGGTGAGGTGTTATAACTGCCAAAATTGCTAGAAAAAACATATTGACTTAGCTAGTAGTTTAAACATTTAATCAACATATTTATATTTGACATTCCAAATGCTTACATTTACAGTATTACACCAACACCACTTGGAGAGGGGAAAAGCACCACGACAATAGGATTGACTCAGGCCTTGGGGGCCCACTTAGGAAAGAATGTCTTTGCTTGTGTGAGGCAGCCCTCACAGGGACCTACATTTGGAATCAAAGGTATGTGTAGGAACCCTCGTGTGGACTTAGATTTGGAATTAAAGGTATGTGTTGGAACCCTTGCAGGGATTTGTGATTGGAATCAAAGGTATTTTTAGGAACCCTCACACGGACCTACATTTGGAATCAAAGGTATTTTGAGGATCACACGCAAGGACCTACTGCTGGAGTCAAAGGTATGTTTTGTAGCCCACGCAGGGACATGTTTTGTAATCAAAAGAATATTTTGTAGCCCATGCAGGGACCTATGTTTTGTAATCAAAAGAATATTTTGCAGTGATACAGGACCTGTTTGCAATCAGAAAAATATTTTGCAACCCACACAGGGACCTGTTTGGACTCTGATCAGTATCAGCCATTACACTTTTGAAGTAATTGTTACATATTTCACCAAATTGTTTTTTACACTTGACTACATGTTTACAGTTTTTTGGTTCAATACAAATAAAAATAAAGCAATACAAAGTTGTTTTTGTCATTTTATTATCATTTCTTTTATTCCACTCATACAAATTTGTTAATATTTTTAAAAAGATGACTGCTACATAAGAATAGGATAAGAGTACTTTCCTTATTTGCTATTTTCAGCAACTATTAATGACCCATATGATATGTGAACTTTGCCTAACATATTCATTTTTTTTAAGCTAGTTAGCTAGAGACTTGTCTATACTTAAAGAACATGTCACCAGATGTTAAGTGAAACACTTACAGTGTGATTTGTGCTTGTTATATGACGGAAAATGTTTGAGCAGATGGATCTTTTCAAATTTCAAAATATGTCAAATCAGAAAAAAGGATAAATGATCACATCTTTTTACAAATTTAAAAAAAAAGGAATATGAAAGTAATGTAATAGAGCATTCTGAACAACTGACCATGATCATTTCAGAACTCCCGAAATCAGTGAAATGTAGACTAATTGAAGTGAGTGCTGAATATAAATAATTTTTCAGTAAAATTTTGGGTTTATATTCTGGTTCTAATCCATGCAGATTTTAACCATTGTGACAAAAACTTTGAACAGCTGCAGAACAAGGTTAATAGTAAAAATGTATCTTTTTCATTCTGTTATTCTGACATGAAATGCATGGATGTTTTTCCTCTTACAATAGCAGTATTAATGCTTATACCTCTTGGACGGTGGAGGTGGATCGTGTTTAGACCATGCATATTTAGTCCTGTGACATTTTGTGAACTACAACATTTATCACATTTGCTTTTGTTTGAATTTTTGGAATTTTAGTCTTTTCTCATTATGGCAGTTTTCTGTTAGATCTGACCAATGAAATTTCAATTGTCATAATTCACAAGGTGACTTACCAGTCTTTTACTTGTGCGAATCACTGATGTCCACATGTAATATTTTTGAGCAGAGACTTCCAGTTCATTTACTTGAATCATTTACTTGGTAAAGGTTTGCATAGTTAGTATATGAAATTCATAAACATTGGTGCAAAATCTGATGTAAAATTTAATATTTAAGATTACATTAATTGCTACAAATAGTGGTGAAGTCTGTTTTTTTTAAAATTATAATATCCCTGAGATAAGGTGGAGTGTATTACCATATGTACTCATGTATGAGTCCATAACTGCATTTAAAGACTGAGACCTAGCTCTGCAGTCAAGAAGTCAATGATTTTTCTTAGAACAGTAAGATTAACAGTGAATCTCACTATGCCCTAATTTCGAACTGATTAGGAATGCACACATCAGCATGACCATATAATCTAGGTTTGTGACCTTTTGATTCATAGGGACCCTTCGTGAAAGATTATGTTGAAAATTATTTCATGGGTATATATAAATGTTAGTTTTAAATAATAAATCTGTCATTTGTCTTTCACATTTCTACTCTAAGCAAAAGCAAATCTAATCATCCCTGATGGACTGTCAGATTATAGATTTATATCTAAGACAATATCGATAAAGTTGAGAACTCCTGATTGTTACCTGAGCAAATGGGCCATTGCTTGTATACTGTTCCTTGGGCAGCTAGCTTAATGGTTGACACAATTAGCATTACATTTATTGCACAGAATCATAAGAGGATTTGTGGCAACATGACTAAGAGTACAAACTTGAATTAACAGATTGTAATAATTATCTTTAGAAAAAATTTCACCAGTTTTGCCATAAATTTATATTTCTTTGCATATTATGAACTTGACAGGAGGGGCAGCAGGGGGAGGCTACTCTCAGGTGATTCCTATGGAAGAATTCAATCTTCATCTTACTGGAGATATTCATGCTATCACTGCTGCTAATAATCTCCTGGCTGCACAGATTGATGCCAGGATGTTCCATGAGGCAACGCAGTCAAACGATGCCCTCTACAAACGTCTGGTTCCAGATATTAAAGGAAAACGCACTTTTTCAAAGATACAGCTGGCAAGGCTAAAGGTATGTACAGTTAGGTAGTTTACCTAATTTGTTAAAATATACAGTATAGCAGGTTGTTTTAGTGGTAAATAATGTTTAGTGATCTACACACAAGATTGTGAACATAAATCAAAATTTATTGTCAACTAAAATTAATGTGGTCAGAATTTTTATAATTAACATAAAGTTTTAAATATGCAGCGGAACAGTCCTTTATTTTGTTTAATAACATTACCTTGTCTCATCTCTTTTCATTTATGGCAACAATACAAAAATCTTAATGACTCCAGATATTTACCAAAAAAATATTACTGTGTGATTAAGGCATATTTGATGGTTCTTCCTTCAAAATAAATAATGATATTTCACTCAAAATGCTATAATTTTATTTGCTTATGATTTACTTTGTAAAATAGCATTATTCGTTTTATCTGATCTGAATCCATTTGTTATTAAAGTATCATTTTTTATTTGTTCATTTGAATATCCATGATATAAGGTTTTCTTTTTTTTCTCTTTTTAAAATAAATCTTTTTCCTTTAACACAGAATATCCATGACACATTTTAACATAGCCTATCAGGAAACATTTTAGCATTGAATTTCAGGGACTTATTTTAACATGAAATATCTGGGATTAAATTTAATGTAGAATACCAATGATGCACAGAATAGATTATCAGGGATACATTTGAACTAATTAACTCTGTGTGGTATGTTTATGGTTCGTTATAGTTGTACCATATTTCTGAACTCGTTAACATCAACTTAATTTATAATATATCAAAGTAGTCAGATGTAGCTCTACAGTGGTACCAAATAATTTAGACTTTTCTTGTATTACAAACTCATTGGGAAAACCTTATTTTTGATAGCCATTTTTTAGGCCAAAATGCCAGTTGGTACCATTCAGCACATGCATGAACAAAATAGGCGATGAAATATGTCTTTTATACACCTAGTCACCCAGCTCAGTGAAACTCTCTTCAAAGCAGATGTTTGTCATAGCAAAGATTTTTAAAATATGGCACATGCAGCTGCCTAGCTTGACACTCATCATTAAGAGTTAGTGCTAGGAATGGTCGGCCTGCTGTCAGAATAATGTGACTGGGTGGGACATGATGCCCCAATGCTGGATATCACTATAAACTGCAGACATTATAGTGATATGACTGAAATTGTTACAGCTACATTGAAAATCCATAAAGACTTGAATGATACGGTGCTAAGTGTCAGTGGTTAATGTGCTGGGCTGAGATCCTACCATCATAACATCTTGAGTCAGCTGTAGTGGTGTGTCCTTGGGCAAGACATTTTATTTAAGCACTACATAAACAGATTGTGTTGCTGTAAAGAACCAAAAGAAACCAAACCAAATTTGCTAAATGGATGATTATAAACTGGGACATTAACCAAATGAAAATTGTACTAGTCATCAACCCAATATGGCTGCCACAACGAGTATCGAAAAATCTAGTTGTCACTGCTTCCCCAAAATGGATGATTATTTATGACATGGGGTTTTCACCAAATGACTTTAATAATCTTTACTTTGTCTTAAATGGAAATGGTGCTAAGCTTGCATCCAATATGTCCACCATAACAGAAAATTTGTTAATTTACAAAAAAGTGTTGCATGTTAGTCATTTACCATTCTTGCTCACTTTTATTTTCAACTTATCCACGATCTCAACTCAAAATTCTTATTTGTTAAGAACATCTGCGCCCCCCCCAACCCCCCCCAAAAAATTGTGTCCTTGCCCAAACTATTTTTATTGTGGACTTGAAGACATTCTTCATTACTCCAAAGCAATAACAAAGCCTGTAAATGGACAACACGTTGTGATTCACTCAAAATATGGCATCATCAACAAGGTTAACAGGTGCCATGTTCAAGACCTTGTCCAATGTAAGCTAGGAATGTATTCAATCTGGCTTGCCAAATTTCTATACTGGAATATTCAACACTTTTTTTCAACAGCTATCAGATCCTTATAATTGCAGATCATCTGTAGCACTACTGCTTTATCTCCACACCTCCATGATATATAGTCACGCCAGACTTACCCTAAAAATCCTAGTCACCAACTGGCAGTCAATAAAGGGGCCTGGGAAAAGGGAATGATTAGCAATATGATCTCCTCTACCTCAATAAACAATATGATCTCCTCTACCAAGGGCCAACACTATTATTGGTTTAGAATCATGGTTAGATAACGTTGGATGCAGTATTTCCAGCAAACTTCAAGTCATACTTAAAGATTTTCTTCCAGACTTTCCATTTGATCTTAGATTTGTTGAGAATTGTGTAAAGTACCCTATGATTTAAAAAAAAAAATTTTTGAAATGGAATCAGATGACTTGAAGAGCCTATTGTTTATGCCATAATTATTTATGGATAATAATTGAATAATTGTATTAGTATAAAAAAAACATTAAGAATCAAAATACAATATGTTTCAGAAACTGGGCATTGATAAATTGGAACCTAACGATCTTACCCCAGAGGAAGTGAAGAAATTTGTGCGTCTTGACATTGATCCATCAACCATTACCTGGCAAAGAGGTAGCACTGATATCTGTTTCTCATTAATTTTATTTTTAAGCTTTCATTCTCTTTTGCCTGCAGTAACAGTTTGCCAGACATAGGCATCACTTTTAAGTAATTGCATTAGTGTAGGTAACATTTTTGTCAATAATGGTAAGATTTTGTGGCCAAGTGATCTATAGCACTCACCTTTACCAATCACTGCCTCTCACCTCTGTCTGGATGCATTCGGATCTCAGGCTTGGTTAATGTGGATATGTAAGGAAGCTTGCCAGTAGCTTTCCAAGGGTCTGTGATTATTACTGGAGTTTTCCTAGGTTCTTCCTCCACTAACTATACTGGCCACCATGTATAGCCTATCATGCACTGAAAGATTGCATTAAACTCCAAACAACAAACCAGTTTATATTTGCTTATATTTGTTTAGGCCCCAGTGTCTCTGGCTGGAATCGTTCACTTACTCTCTCTCTGTGCAGGTTTATTGCACTGCATGAAATCCGGAAAAAAAAGTCTGGAAAAATGATGATTTGTTTTTTGGACTGAAAAGTCCTTGAATTTTTGCAAATGTAAGTTGGGAAAACCATTTGAATTTTCTGCCATCACTTGATGCCCGAAACAATTGCATAATTGAGTTGTAACTGAACTGATCATGAGTTAAATTTAACGAGTTGTTACCAGAATAGTTGGAAGTTGCAGTATATATCATTTTGTGCTTGCCATAAACACATTTGTTGAGTCAGTCCAAATGATCAATGGATTAAATACATCCAGTAGACATTTTCCTACAGACAGCTCGATTTGCATATCTTTTCTTACATGGAAGATACGAAAACCAGTCTTGCATCTCAAGAGATCAACAAGGTGGCAGCAAAGCTTACTAGATGGCTTAGTGAACTTAAATGTTGTTAAATCTAGTCAAACCCACATTAATTCGATATGAAAATTATGTATTTGCTCATAAATTGCTAGTATTAAAATACATATGTATGCCTTTACTTTCATCACATAATTAGATCAATGTGACCTATAATTCATACTTCACTAACTTTGGTTAAACATTGTTTTAAGGTTTTATTTCCTCAAGAATTGTCCAATTAGATAATGTATGCATATCTTTCAGTACCTATATTTTATTGTTCAGTATTTGTATTGAACTTGTGACCACATAGGTTTTACTTCCTGCATAATACAGTTAGACCTTGAATTGTAAAACTTGGTGAAAGGATTCTTCTTGTTGAATACTAACTACATCCTCATCTAAACGTAAGTCAAAGTGGCCCATATTGCACGTGCCACTGACTTTGGTAAAACTTTTTGTTTTTACTGTTCAAACTTGAATCATTAAATTATATGATTGGTTTTGTAGGTACTACATATATGGAAAAGGTCACTTTGACCTACATTTATATGCTTATTTGGACTGCAGTTTTGCAGTTTTTTCTGTTACATATTGTTGTATTTAGAGTCTTGAAAGTTGGTGTGTTGCTGTTGCTGTAGGTCTTGATACCATGTTTCAGTTCATGATAGGTGAAAAATGTGGAAGCAATATGTCTTTCTCACCTGTTACCAAGCCTGAGACTCTAACCCATGTAGACAGGAATGAGATGTCAGTGATGTGTAAAGATGAGTGCCTTAAACCACTTGGCCATTCTGAAACTTGTGTGCGGATTCATCTTGATAAATTATACTCCCTCTTTTCAGAAGTAGGTCATTTTGGTTCAAAGTCCATCATTTATGCTTTGCTGACTTGCTTTAAATGTATGGTTTGATCTTCATTTCTCAGGCACTGTTATGTCCTAAAATTGATGATGAGAGGCATCAGTCTTTCTACAGCACACTTACAACAGTAGATGTTCATGGTGACCTACATTTATTCTTTTCTGTGCATGTAGATAAAACCACTTACTAACTGGTCTAGCTGATCCAGACCTTTTAGTATAACAGTATGCATGCCTAACAGCAAGATAGAGAAACAGTTCTTGATTCTCAACCAAGATTGTTGGAATTTGACTCCCCCTTCTATACATTTGAAGTTTGTCCAACTCTCAATAGCTGGTGACCATGTTGGGAATTTGCTTGTTACACTCTGAAAGAAAGAATGTCAAGGTAAGGCAGAAGGTGTGTACTTGACTGTGAGGCAGACAAATAGTTTGATTTTTGACCACAGTAGTTACAATTGGACTCTTGTCCTGTTACAGTTGACTTTAGTTAATTACTTGCATTTAACTGATGAACATGAGTTTTTGTCTTGTTATGTGCATAATATCCTACCTATAATTTTGAAACTTTGGTAGTGAATGCATATGACAAGTTCTACATCCTAATGCAAAAAGAGGTTTCTGTGACTTTATTTCATTATTCACTGGCTTTGTGGAAATGTTTTGTTAAAAGTTAATTTCTTGGTGTTGTTTATGTTCCAATCTTTAAACTTGATAATTGCATGCAACTGTTTCTCCTACACCCTTAAAACCAATGAAGAGCTACTGTGACCTGCATAACATGGGTTAAGTAATAGATTGCTACCACAAAATTCTTCCATTAACTTTACATTATAATTTGGGCAGAAAGCCATTTCCAGTTAGTGCATTTAGAAATGGGAATATATATGTTTATACAGTGGTAAACACTCGAGCATAGGTTGTCAGTTTGGTAGATTTGTATGTTTACTAATAATATATCAGCACAATACATGCTATGATGCCAATTAAATTGTTGACATTTTCAGTTTTAAATGTTGTTCCCTGTTGTCAAAACATAAAAAATTAAAACACGGGGTGGAGTAAATTTCTTTAATGAAGTGGTATTGTGCTGAATTCATATTGGATACACATAACTGACTTGTATATACCTCCATAAGGGTTAACCTTAAGAAAATTGCATATTGTGCCATTGTCCACTGACAGTGGAACTGAGTCTTATATCAACTCCCACCCAGTGAGTCATCTTTTTATGTTAACTTGTTGAATTATTAATCATCGTGAAAAATATATCATTCTTGTTTCAAAGAGAAAACCATTGATGTCCAAGTCCTCATCAAGAACATTTTATTGAATACTTTTATTGTGGATAATACTACCCACTCATGTGCTGATTGTGTAAATAGGAATTAGGGTCAGTTGATATGTTGCGACAAAAATAACCTAGAGCAAAATAGATCCTTATTTCTTGTGTTTTATGTATTCAATGTAATTTAATTTGCAGTTAGTCAATTAGTCTTGAGTACTTGATTTGCACAAGTTGGTTCTGTTAGTAGCAAAGAGCAATCTTCAACTCTCCAACCTGCTTTCACTGTTTGGAAAATTAAAATCAAGATTCATTCCATCAATGTTTTATTTTGTTTTTATTTAATGACAAACATGTCGATCAATCTTAATTAAAGCTGTACAAATTATCATGGATATAAATGATGGAAACAGATTAAAACCTGACAGATTATATTGTCTTTATTTTGAAGCTGTGTTTTTGAGTATGTTTGCACTTTATTGTGAACTGAAATAAATGTGATGTAACTATGCAAGTAATGTCCATTTTTATTTAGAATATAATCTTTCCTGTGAGACTTGAGGGATAGCTTAATATGATATTATATATTTGGGTTTTTATTTTTTATTTCTTTGTTTTCGAGCACAAAAAGATTTTTTGGGTATGTTTTGGACAGTGACAAAAGATTTATGCCTGAATGCATACAGAAAATATCGTAGTAATATTCTGTATGAATTAATTTATTTGATTGTTTTGTTTAAATTCATATTTAATTAAAAATTAATAACTACTGTGATAAATTCTGATGTTGATGTTTATACAAGATAAGTCTGAATACTGTGTCAATAAATTTTTAAGTTAATGTACATCAAGAATGTGAATTTAATACAATATGTGCAAATTTGAAGAGATTGGATCCAAGTATTTATATAGTGAAATTGTAATCGTTATGAAACGGACAAAAACTGATTTGTATTTTTTTATCGTTAAACTTTTTTAGTTTTATTTTATTTTTTTCAATTACAGTGATGGATACCAATGACAGATTTTTACGCTTTATCACAATTGGTCAGGGTTCAGAGGAGAAGGGACATATTAGACAGGTAAAATTATATCAAAACAAAAGGCATATAATAATTACTCTTTGTATTGCCGGTAAAACTCATTGTTTTTCAAAGCAAACAGATTTATACAGAAAATAAATAATATAACTATATTCAGTTTTGCACAGAAGCTGTTTGAGATCATGTTTGATACTGTACTATCTTGAATTCAGAGCAAAACCATCTAACTTGTCTTAAACTTTACACTTGCACAAAACTTCAAAACTACTGTTAAAAATTGAAATGCTTTTCTGAGACAGTCTTGCTAGGTTTGGCAGATCTGGAGTTATTTATGGGATTCCAGTTTTTACTGAAGTTTAAAGTTTATGAGAGTCAAATGTCCAGCAGTAGAACCAGATTTTGTAAACTCGCATAATCTTTGCAAATCAAATCAAAGAATCACATAATGAAAAACTTGTAGTGAAATACAAAGTACTGTTGTTATTTACAAATCGGTATTTGATGTTGGTGATTATATGGTTTATCAGGTCTGTGTAAATATCATATAATTGGAATTAGTAACCTGGCATCCACTTTGATTTTGCTGCAAGTCTCACGAAAATGACCCTTAAAATATGTACCTACGGAATAAAACAAAAACCAGCAAGAAAATGATTGTTGTCATGATTGGGATAATTGGCTTCTCTATGATTTAGATCTGCATTTGACAATAGAATTAGTGGAGTTAGTCAGAGATCCAGACTAACATAACAGCAGTACCTCAGATGCTTTAAACTGCACATAGTGTTTCATGCAGAGCATCTGCATGATCAAACTGTTGATCATAGAATTTTTTTAAAAATAGTGTCCAGCAAATGATGCATGTTTAAGGCAAAAGGGAAAATAAGTCTTAATACACAGTACAGAAAATAGAAAGAAATATTCAGATTCTTGGGAGGAGCACAATTATGTTTATTGGACATCATGTATCAGTTTTAGTATGTCTCCTGGCAGGAGACATGATTGCCATCATCATGTGAAATGGAACATATTACAAGAATTATGTCAAGTTGAGAGATAGCAACAAGCCATTGAGCTGCATATGGTTCTGAACTGAAGTTTACGCAGGTATACTAGCGGTAAATAAGGTCTACATGTACTAAGTTTTTATTTAAGCATAATGTTTACCTTTGCTACATGTTTTGAAGACCGAACTTTTTTTTTTTTTTTTTTTTGTTTTCCAGCTTTTCAAGCAGTTTTTTTTTATTACACCTTACTGAAAATTGGTCAAGCTTAAAGGAAAATATCAACAGCCTCACCTATAAGACCTTTTTAGGGTTGCTAGGTCATGAATTATTTACAGGATTCTAATTTTTACTAACTTTTTTGTGTGTATAATAAAATATTAATATTAGCATGCATTCACATTCATTATTACTTTATCTGCACACATAAACACTTTCATTATATTAAATCATCCATTTTTATTGAACCATTTACAGCAGGAAAAATGAATTTAAAAAATATATTTTCACATTAACTTCATTAAAGGACTGTAACTGAAAAGTGAAATTGGAGAACTTGGCTGTTGAGGAAATAAGAATTATGTGGAAATAAAGACAAAAAGGAATTGCTTTCATAAACATGAATGCCATGAATTCACAGATGGTGAAAAGTGAATTCTAATATCAGATCAGCAGTAGTATGGATATAATAAATAATGAATGCAGAAAGTAAATTTTGGTTCCTGAGTAGTTTATTACAACCATGTATTTTAAAGACTGGTTTTATGTTTTTTTCCAGTGTCAGTTTGATATTGCGGTATCCAGTGAGATCATGGCCATCTTAGCACTAACAACCAGTCTTCATGATATGAGGGAGAGACTGGGCAAGATGGTTGTAGCCAGCAGTAAAGATGGGGTCCCAATCACTGCTGAAGATCTGGTAAGGAGGATCAAAAGAATAGTTGTATGCCCTTTATAGAAAAATATTTATTATTATATTAAAGAAAAACACGAGTGTTGTTTCTCTTATTGATCTTGTTTCAGCAGTTGTGTATACAAGCTCAGTTTTACATTTACATGATAGTGTATGTATAGATAACAGATGTAAATTTTCACACATTGACTGTTCCTAATGTTTCATTCCCCTGTCCCAAAAAAATCATAAACTGAGTTCATTACAGCATTTGACACAATAGACAGTGGTATATTATGTCACAGTGTCCAGCATGTATTTGGCATTCACAATACAGCCTTACTTTGGTTGAAGTCCTACTTAGTCAACAGGACACAAATTGTATCTGCAAATGGAAATCACTCTGGCCCAGTTGATATATGTTGTGGTGTTCCACAGGGGTCTGTTCTTGGAACTGTTCTCTTCATTATATACACTAAGCCGCTCTCAAGTGTCATAGATCATTTTCCACTGTCTCACCAATTGTAAGCTGATGACTCCCAAATATACAAATCTAGCTACCCAACTGAAGTTGATACAACCATCCAAGGAGTAGTTAAGTGCATTTCTGTTGTAAAATCAGCAACACCAACTTTAAATTCACAGTCAGTACAAAACCTAGGTGTTATTCTAGACAGTACTCTCACATTACATGAACATATCATGAACATATGCAAGGCTGCATATTTGAGCTGAGACGCATCAGCTCCAGTCGCAAATATCTTTCAGTTGATGCCACTGTGTTTTCAGTAGTACTTTCAAGGCTGTACTATTGTAACTCAATTCTTTCTGGTTCGTATCAATATCTACTCCAGAAACTTCAAATAGTTCAAAACTCAGCTGCTCGGATCATCTTTAGAGTATCACGTTCAGAGCACACCTCCCCGCAGCTCTGTACCCTAAACTTGCTATCCATTCGATCCAGAATCAAACACAAAATTTGTTCTCTGTGCTACATTTCAATGACGGACCCCAATCAAATGTACCTATCTGGCCTCACCCATTTGTACACACCAGCAAGATACTTATGCTCCTCTTCTGACAATTGTATACTCATTATTCCCACTATGAAAACGAAGTCATATGGACAACTAGTGTTGTTCCGATTATCGATTATAATCGATCATCAGTTGGTTGAGCAAACCAATAAGATAATCGATTGTGAAATCCATAATCGATTGTGTGTAAAGGGAGAATACTTTTTAGGTGTATGCAAAGCAAAATGGTTAGTTAAACTCTAGCCACTAAAGTTGACCTGAAATGTATTAATCCTTTCACAACTACAAATAAAAAACCTTATAATTAATAATTAGGAACATATAGTCATTATTATATGGTCAAGTTGTTAAATTGTTGACTTAATAAACTTAAACACATTTTGTTGATTTGTTTCAGTTAAATTGCAACATCTTTTGTAGTATTTATGAACAATGACAAACAAGAAAATCATGTCCTATACTTTAAATTATAGACACATTACATTATGAACATTGTAGCGATATGACTGAAAAATTGTTAAAGCTACGTTAAAAATCATAATCAAACAAACCATAGGTTTCAATGATTTGCAGTGAAACTAAGTAAACATCAACATCACTTGAAGATATGTATATGAACAAATCATTTTGCATCAGAATCATTTGAGTTATTGCCCATTTTCTTGTACTGTATTTTCCAGCCTATAAGTCGATGCGGAGTATTCACATTCACCAATTTTGTAAATTTTCCATACTTTGTCCATATATAAGTTGATTCGGAGTATAAGATGCGGCCAGGTCAATATCTTGGCTTCGTATTTTACACTAGTAATGGTATCGTTGTATGATACTCCATATTACTGGCAATTGTGAAATTGCATTACCGATGCTAACATGCTTGTGATTATACTTCTGAACAAATCACTGCTATATTCTGTTATCAATTGACACAGCTGAATAAACAGTCCATGCTTGCTTTATTATAATTGAAAGCATATCCATATTATAGTTCATTTTATTACCTGTAATTATGAACGTAACTTATAAAAACTTGTCATTTTATATGGTAAGTTTGAAAGTCACGGACTTCGTTAAATCGATTTGTATATATACATATACTATTTTGTAAGTGTTCTGTTTGGACTTGGATATGATTAACATTTTATTACTAATCTATTTAACAATATACCCCACTATTATCTTTATTGGCGGGTTTGAATGCAAAGTAATGGCTAATATCTCTTGTTCAGATAACAAATTTTGTATGAACAACGACTTCAATAGAATATTGACAGATTTTCATTTCTCTAAAAAGAGCCTCATTTCCCTACTGGCAGTCTCGCTGATTTTAAATATTCTGTAGATTCTTGCCCTTAATCTGGTTTCAAGTATGGCCAAAGCGCTAAGCATGTTTAATTACCATTTAAATAACACTGTATAGCCATGTGATTGTTGTGACAATGTACATCGTAATTAAAACAAAAATGAATTGTTGATTTAGAGGTGTTTATTGATGATAGAATATAGTAGGCTCATAATACATGAGGATTATCCTAGTCGTCAGGTAACTCAAAATACAGGTTTTTTCTTTTTGTAAAAGCTACAAATAAGAACCGCCTTGAATAAAAGAACGGTCTTATACACAGACAATTTTTTCATCTCTCACTCTCTCGCATGAACATTATATTTGAGTTTAGTTTAGTTTAAACCATATTTGTTTTAATTTTGATATCCATTGCAGCAAGTAGTGCGTTGAATTATGCTAAGTCCCATTCTTTGCATGAAACTGTAACACCATGACACACTTCCACTAAAACTTTCAATTCTGTTGCGATTTCCTTTGCCTTGAGTCTCTGATCAACAGAGTTCATTTCACGACACACAGCATGTTGTGTCAAGAAATATTCTTCTAATTTATCCTCAATATTAATCCATCTTGCTTTGCAGCCACGATTTGCTTTCTTTGTATTTTCGTTTGTTTTTTGTTTGTAGTGCATAATGCAACCATAGCTTTACGCCGATCCCAAACACATTTTTCACTTAGGTACACCATATTTCCTGTGAGCAGCCTTATTCCCACCTTTCTTTAGCAAACTTTACAACTTCCAGCTCAAAAGTCGCTGTGTAAGACTTGTGTGATTTGACAGGAGGCATTGTGAGATAAGTTGTATGATTTGTACGGGGATATTTAAATGAATGATTATAACTGAAAAGATTGATCAAAATATACCGAACTCATTAAAATGTGCCAGTACTATAGCAATGAAAACAATGCCCACGGATAAATTCATTATTTACATCCAGAGAAGGGAGTGGGCATCATTTCATGTGGTTCTTAATCCCTTTGATATTAAAAACAGGTAGCGTAATTGATGCAGATTAAGGATAAAGAACAGTGGGGTACCGGCAATATGGAGGTTTAAACAATTGTGGCAACTGGCTTTGATTGTTGCTGGAAACCAATGACCAATTTATCAACTACCAGTATAATCAAAGAGAAACACCAAAACATCAGCTAGTTAAGAATGAATATAGGTGAAGCGTTGACATTACAATTTGCTTTAAACTGATTTGCGAAACTAAAAATGGATCACTGATGATCTGTGAGTATCGGTAGTCCATCTACTATATATATCCGATTTTAGTTTAGTTTAAACCGTATTTATTTGAGAAATTTTGTCAAATACAATTGGAAACGTATGATTTTGGGGATTCAGTAGAAAGCATGATCTACATTTTTTAAAATAAATAATCATAGAGCACTCTAGTTAATATGGATTACATCCCTTTGTAGTATCAATTAGACCAATCAAAAAGCTATGCCGGTAATCGCACTTGTGTTTCCAACACTATACTGAAAAATAAATATTAATGGACCAGTTGCTAAAATGTGATCAGGGAAAATGAGGTATTGTTAAAAAGGATGAATAAAACAAACTTATTTCATATCTTTTTTTAGGAACAAACAATATGCTTTGAATTGGTACAGTACACTATAAAGTATAGACCGTAAGTGTGCTATGCGGCCCGGGGAAATTTTTACCAGTAATTGTTTTCTTTTTTTTATGTTTGAGAAATAATAATAAATACATGCAGAATGCAAATAAATAATGACAAAACTTATAAATATAAACGCATTCATATTAGTTTATGACAATTTTTTGACATAGTAATTTAACAAGAATGTGTATTTCTATGTGACCTGTTTTCAATAATGCCGAATTTAAAACAATTTTAATAGCATATCGGGTAACGTAATCAAAATATAAGTCGATGCAATTTCAATGACACAATCCATATATAAGTCGATTTGGAGTATAAGACGAAGACCTGACTTTCAAGTAAAAAAGTATCGACTTATAGGCCGGAAAATATGGTAGTTGAATGCTGTGTATGATACAATAACATTAGCAAAACCGTTTAGTAACCTGTCCATAAAGTGTCATGTTAGTTTCTGATATGGCCCTTCATCTGTTATGTAACTTCCATTGTGTCTTACAAATTCATAATTATACTGTTCTCATCTTCTCAAGAACCATTAAACAGATTTGATTGAACACAAAGCATCCTTGCATGAAGCTTTTGAGAAAAAATTTCAAACGATTCCAATCTGCCATTAAGTAATATCACTGTTACTAAATATGGGACAGCTCCGGTGGCCAAGTGGTTAGAGCGTCTGCCACGGAAGCGGGAGGTCATGGGTTTAATCTTTGGCTGAGTCATACCAATGACTTACAAAAAGTGTACTAACAGCTGCCTCGCTTAGTGCTCAGCATTAAGAAGTTAGTGTTAGGACTGGTCGGCCTGGTGTCAGGATAATGTGACTGGGTGGGACATCATGCTCCATGTCTGCGGCATGATGCCCCAGTGCTAGACATCACTGTAAACTGCCTCACTGCAGACATCATAGCGATATGATTGAATTTTATTTTAAAGCTACGTTAAAAATCCTAATCAGACACATACTGAATATGGAAAATGCTTCATTGATTTCTCAAGAACCAGTAAACAGCAGTGGGTCATGTATGAAAAAAGCATTTAGTCATGAATCTTTCTATGTTTTTACAAATAACACTGATCTGACATTAGATATGGCTGATATTACTTTCATTATTTAAATCTTTACAAGACATTTTCACCAAACCACAATAATGACCAAATTTCACACAAAGCATCCGGGTGTAAAGGCTTTTAACTTTTTTGCAAATGGAAGAAATTAAAAACAGATTAAAGAAAACTAATTTTAGACTAAAGAATTCATAAATATCAATAAAGCAAGGTATTTAGCTAGTTAATAATTCACAATAAAAACCGAAATATGGCAGTTAGGACTCCAAGTAGATGAAATACATTTTATTCCAAATGAATTTGTCTTCACAGTGATGTATTTTTTTCCTTCTGTTTGTCCAAATCTTTCACAACTTATACCTTTTTTACAAAATTAGTGGGATCTCTGCAGTCTGCTAGATCTGCAAGAGCTCTATCATCATCGCTATCAGCATCCTCTTCTTCTGACGATTCAGTCTCAGAACTTCTATGTCCAAATCTAAATCTTGCAAAATATCCAACTGCCAAACATATTTTTCCTTTGCTTGCTCATTATTTTCGAGATTAAACCCGCGAAACTCCTCATTTTCACTCTCATCATCATCAAGTCTTATGTCTGCCATCATTTATGATTTTCATGAACAGAACATCGATAGTGAAACTGCCTTCCATTAATATCCCTTGGATACTGAACAATTCAAATTTGCATAAAGAATAGTAAAATCATTTCTGATTGGTTAATATTGGTCTGATATCTAACACGCATTCAAAACTACAAAAGACTGGATTGGCCAATGAATGCAGTCAACAAACTTCGACTTCTGGCGGAATCAGCCATTGAATGCAGAAACTGTATCATGCATATTGACAGGATTTTGGCCAAATGAGTTAAATTGGTCTGCATTACCACACCACCCATATATAAATTTACAATATGTTCCTTCTGACCAACTTTCCATTAAGAACAACCCTTACACTATTACGTATTGTATTTTGCACTGTTGTATTTCATAGAATTTGTTGCAATCATTTCTTTTTCAGGGAGTGTGCGGTGCACTAGCTGTTCTGATGAAGGATGCAATTAAACCAAACCTAATGCAAACACTGGAGGTACTTAGAAAAAAACGGAACATTATTAAGTTACAAATGAGGAGATGTATTAATTGTTTTCATTTCATGAGTTCATACTATTCTCAGCTATTATAGAAAGTCTAGTCATGAAAAGAATTATTGCCTAAAATATTTCTTTCCCAGAAGTTTCTTTTTCTCCTCTGGTTTGCAAGCCACATATTGGTTTAAACCGGACTTACCTTACCTTACATCATTATCATTGTTGGGTTGAAGTTCAATATCACAATAATACCAAACCAGTCAGGTTCAATTTGGATTCAAGGTTTTCCCAAGAGAGTTGCAAAGTCAGATGGGGATTGCCAGATTAAATATATTTGTTGTTTCAAATACCAAATTATTGATAAACAGTCTTGAAAATACACCTTTGCATCTAAATGGAACATATATTTTTCTTTGTAGGGTACTCCAGTATTTGTCCATGCTGGCCCTTTTGCCAACATAGCTCATGGAAATTCTTCCATTCTAGCAGACATGATTGCACTCAAACTTGTGGGTGAAAATGGATTTGTTGGTAAGAAAGTGCTTCAGCTATTTTCAGTTCTTTAGTTTTTAGACATGATGTACATTAGGTGTCTTGTCAGACAGACAATCCAGCATTTCTTTGACTTTTACATTTTTCAAGAAAGCTTTTGTCCATTTCTTCGAAGCTACCTTTAAAGGCAGCTGATGGGCTAGTAGTTTTGTCCTTTTTTTAAAGCTGTTCTTTTTAGAGGTTGTAAATGTCAAGTAAAACAAAATGTTAATAGTTTCCTATATGAGGCATTTCTTTATAAGGAGGTATTCATTTCTTTGTAATTATGACCACATTTTGTAAATCAAAATGCACTTTTAATGTCCTATTGGGCACTCATCACTTGTAGTACAGTGCATTTACAGGCATATATGTAGGTGCCCTGAGTGATCTAAAGCCATCTCTGTTATGGATCACTGCCATCTCACCTCTGTCTGCGTGGGTTTGAGTCTAAGATTCAGCTAATGTAGTTATGTGAGAAAGCTTGCCAGTTGCTTCTCATGGGTCGGTGGTTCTTTCCGGGGGTTTTCCTGGGTTCTTCCTCCACCAATAATACTGGCCGCCATGTATAGCCTATCATGTGCTGATAAATGGTGTTAAACCCTACAACAACAACAACAACAACAGGCATATATGTTTCATTCACTATTACAAAAATGGTTTATATTAAAGTTAGACTGGATATCAGCAGCAAAACCTCATTTCTCCTTTGAATACGTTCCCCGATCACATTACTTTAGGGATATTAACCTGCTACCTCGCGAATCCAGCCCTACCAAAAGACGAAAATTCGTCTTTCCTATGTCATATAGACAAAGGGCAATAACTCTTGCCCCTTACCTCCCCTTGCTACCCGTTAGGTGTCGCTTCTTTAGTTTTTTAGCTTTGCTTGTAGTGTGCAAACACGTACAATTAGACCTCCAATGAATCCAAGCCATCTTAGTGTAAATTCTGACCATCCGAAGTTAAATTTGGAATTACTGTGTTGGATAATCATTCCTCGACAGGTTGTATACATTATTTTACAATATTTTCCAATTTGAGTGACTTTGTCACCTTTTCTAGACTTCGGACCAGGTTGCAACGTGGTCAAGCACGCTTATGGCGGTACTAGCATGTAATACATGTAGCACTCAATAATTTCGCTTATTCCGTATGTAACGTTTACGATATTAGCGATTTAATAACGTGCTGCATTGATAATTTGTGCTTTATTTACCTGCTTTGTCGTTTCAGTAGACTTCAAAAAAGTCTTTGAACGACCAAGTTGCGACTATTTAATGGCAGACTTTGTGTTGTAGTCACGATTTCACGCGACACTTAATCATTTCGCTTCCTCCGTTAGTTACGGTTATGGAATAGCGACTAAATAGCGTGCTGATTGTTAATTTGTGCTTTGTTTATCTTCTTTTTCGTTTCAGTAGACTTAGTCTCTGAACGACCAGTTGCGACTATTTAATGGCGGAATTCGTGTTGTAGTCATGAGTTCACACGGCACTAAATCATTTCGCTTCCTCCGTTAGTTACGGTTATGGTAATAGCGACTTAATAGCGTGCTGAATTGCTAATTGTGCTTTGTTTATCATCTTTTTCGTTTCAGTAGACTTCGTCTTGAATGAACCATTGCAACACGCTCACGGCGATAACTAGTGTTGTCATTAAGAGTTAACATGGCACGGAATAATTTGACTACTCCGTTAGTAACGGTTATAGTATTATCGAATTAATAATATGCTGAATTTTTAATGTATGCTTTGTTCTCTTCTTTTGTCGTTTCAGTAGCAAAGTCGACAACGAAAGCATGAATGGCAAAATGGGTGTTGGCAATGTGGAAATGGAGGAAATTATGTTGACATGGTTTAGGCTGCCCAGTGGGTGTAAATTTCACTGCAGGTCCGTGCATGACTTTTGGGCCTGTAAGTCCGGACGCATGGAGTCTATGCTGGATCAATTGGATCCATTTTAATATGCACTTTCGCCGGCCGTCCAGCCGGCCGTCCAGCCGACACCGTCAGTTCAGCCGGCACTTCAGCAGGCACCAACCGGCATTAGCCGTCCATCCGGCACCGTCCGTTCAGCCCAAATGGCACCGGACGGCCAGCCGACCTTCCAGCTTGCATCAACAGGCACCGGCCGTTCAGCCCAAATGGCACCGACCGGCCAGCCGACCTTCCAGCCTGCGTCAACAGGCACCGGCCGTCCACCCGGCAACGACCGTTCAGCCCAAATGCCACCGGTCGTCCAGCTGACCTTCCAGCCGGCATCAACCGGCACCGGCCGTCCAGCCGGCAACGACCGTTCAGCCCAAATGGCACCGGTCGTCCAGCCGACCTTCAGCCGGCATCAACCGGCACCGGCCGTCCACCCGGCAACGACCGTTCAGCCCAAATGGCACCGGTCGTCCAGCCAACCTTCCAGCCGGCATCAACCTGCACCGGCCGTCCATCCGGCTACGACCGTTCAGCCCAAATGGCACCGCTCGTCTAGCAGGCATCAACCGGCACCGGCCGACCATCTGACAACGACCGTTAAGCCCAAATGGCACCGGTCTTCCAGCCGGCATCAACCTGCACCGGCTGTACATCGGATTTACGGAGATTATAGTGATGTACCCGTCAGTCAATCTACACTACTGGTTACATATCACTACCATGAGAGAAATGTTATAGATGAACCTCCGTCCAATCAGACCATTCGAGAGGCAGGTGCTGGTCATAGCCGGACCTTCGCCGACATTCCGGCCGACCATATACCAGACAAATCAGTCGGTATTGCCGGTGTACACCTCCCGTCACGTCAAATACGTGACGGTGTGATTTTAAAACAAGGGAGAATTAGTGACATTATCAGAGGTGACGGAATTGAGTTATCTATGCCACTTGGTATGCGCTACCCAGATATGGCAGCTTTACCAGAACTGGACTTTCAGGCCGACCATTCGCTAGTTCAATCAGCCGGCAGTGCCGTCCGTCCACATGTTCACGGCTTCTCCACAATGGAGACTTAGTGAAAGTGTCAATTATGACAGAATTGCGTCATCTAGGTCACCTGGTATGCTGTACAGATATGCAAGCTGTACCAGAACCAACATTCCCTCTGAGCGAATGGTAGATGGGCGCGCAGTGCTGGCCGCACTACATAAACATTATGTAATTATTATTACCTTACAGCCGGCACCAACCAGCACCTGGCGTCCATCCGGCAATGACCGTTCAGCCCATATGGCACCGGTCATCCAGCCGACCTTCCAGCCAGCACTAACCGGCACCGGGCGTCGATCCGGCAATGACCGTTCAGCCCAAATGGCACCGGTCGTCCAGCCAAGCTTCCAGCCGACACTTGCCGGCACTGACCGTCCATCTGGCTCCGGCCGTCCAGCCCAACAGGCACCGGTCGTCCAACCGTATGGAGATTTTAGTCATATACCAGTCCGTCCGACTGTACCGCTGTACCAGCACGGGGACTTTTATCATACCGCAATCCGCACAAATCGGATTGACGAAGATTCTAGTGATGATTCCGTCTGTCAATCCGTACTACCGGTTACATATCACTACCATGACACAGATGTTGGCGATGAATCTCTCGATCCAACCAGACCATTCGAGCGGTCGGTGCCCGTCATAGCCGGCCCGTCGCAGTCATTCAGGCCGAACATATGCCAATCAATTCATTCAGCATTGCCGGCCGTCCATAGGCTAACAGCTCATCCACAAGGGAGAGTGAATGCCTTTATCAGAGATGACGTAATAGAGTCATCTATGCCACCTGGTATGCATTACCCCGATATGGATGCTTTACCAGAGCAAGATTATGCACATAGTGAGTGCAATGAATCGCAGGCAAATCAGCTGTATACAGATCCAACTATGGAACGGACTGAGTTCAGCTTCAAAGCCGCAGTGGAGGAAATTTATAGGGTGTTGGCCCCTTCAGAAAGCCCTCCACCTCCTGCTGCCATTACCGACTATAAGGTTAGAGCGTCGGTCGATCTGGATGAGAGGGAAGAGACTCTATCCTTCCGCCTCCTTCCCCAGTCGACAAAAATTAAGGAAATTATGACCGTCTGTCGACACGTATAGGGGATCCAGGAAATGCTAAGGCGTTCTTTTCTGAAAGCCAAGTACCAGCATCGTTTTCAGGTCAATGGTACAAAACTCACTCCGATGCATTCAGTACTGAGGTCCCGGCTCTGGATAAAAACATGGCAGCAGTCCATATGTCTGCTCCATTGTCTTATAAAGTGGACAAAACTGTGTTCAATGCCAAGTCCAAGCTGGTTCGAAATGTAGTCGCTACGTCTTCACTGTTAGACCTAGCCTCCCTAGCCATTTTCAGGATCGCTGAAAAATCTGGCAATGAACATGCTTGGGAATCGGCGGCCCGGTTAGCTAGGGTTCTTAACAGGGCAGCTCACCATTCCATGGCCAATGCGCTGACTGCTTCTGCCAACCTAGACCTGATACGTCGTGACGCATGTCTGAAGGGCATGTCGCTTAAACCCCATCATAAGCTGGCTAGATATGACCGACGCACATTTCACGTCCCTATCCCACGAGTAGCGGACATTTCTCCGTTGTGCTTGTCGGGACTCGGTTTATCAGTTCCATGTCATACCTTTTGGCCTCAATTTAAGCCCTTGGGTTAGTACCAAGGTTATGGATTACGTCGTCACCCTGTTCCGCTCGACTTCATCTATTGCGTCGGCAGTATATTTGGACGACATCCTCCAGAAACATGTCAAGTTCTACTCGGCTCAAAGGCAGAAACGATCTTATATCACTTTACATCATATAGGCTTTCTCGTGAACTGGATAAAGTCTGATCTCTGTCCAATCCAGATTTTTGGTCCATCTGGGTGTGGAGTTTCTCCCGATCTGAATCTGGTAAGGCTTCCTCGAGTTTGGGATCATCTAGATATTTGCACTCGTAGAGTCCGTTTCCGACAGGATGCGCATTTTAGCGAGAGAGTTGCAGATCCTCGGATTATTCAATGCAGCAGCAGACTTGATCCCGCGCAGCCGTCCTTTTATGCACCCTTTACAAAGTACGTTGCTAGCGTAATTGCGCCCTTTTCAAGTCCCTTCGATCCCAGAAAACAGTCATGCTCACGCCAGAGATACGATCATTCTTGAGTCAATGGCACAACCCCTGTGGGCTGTCCACAGGGATTACTCTGGAGATACCCCAAGCGGGGATAACGGTATGTTCCGCCACTAGTACCTACGGTTGGGGTGCACACCTGTTGCCGGACTTCGATACTGTCAGCGGCACGTGGGTGCCAGGGGCGAGCCCCTTTCCACATCAACCTTTCAGAAATAACGGCTGTCATCAATGCCTTTCATTTCGGGCAGGATCAACTCTTATTACAAACTGCCTTCGTTATGTCAGACAACATTGTGGTGGTGCCTTGCCTCAAAACAAGGGGACACCAATCACCAGACCTGTGCAATTTGAGCTGGCAGTTTCTACATTGGTTCGACAATCTCCACCTCAATGTACAATTCAGACACATTCTTGGCAGACTCAATGTCTTGGCTGACACTCTATCTAGTCATTCACACAGAATGGTCACTTCATCAATCGGACTTTCTTCCAATTGACACACTTTGGGGACGTCCGATGATTGATCTTTTGCAACAAGGTGGAATCGCAAGTTGTCCACCTTTCATCTCACAGGTTCCAGACCCAGAAGCTTGGGTCGTGGATGCTCGATCAATCAGCTGGGAAGGGATGTGGTCATTCTCCTACCCTCCCACGGTCTTGGTACTGAAATTAATCCAGAAGTTAAGGGGTCAGAACTGTCAGATGGTTCTGATTGCCCCTCTCAGATGGAACAACTCCTGGGTCTCCGATCTACTCAATCTAGGCGATAGATCTACCCAGGAAGATTACAGTCAGCACAAGTATTCGCAAGCAACCGCGGCCAGGGGTGTTCCACCCCTGTCCGGACCGTCTTTATGTTCAAGCTTGACTCTTGTCCAGACAGCCGTGCAAGACAAACAATTCAAATATTTGATTGCAGAGAGAATCTCGAGAGCAAGAAGGCCCTCTACTCTGAAGGTTTACGAGGGCAAGTGGCATGTTTTCAGGGACTGGTACCATATCATTCACATTGTTCCTCTGAGTGTCACAATCCCTCAACTGGCCAACGTTTCTCTGGCTTTTCGAGGAGAAACAGCTGGCTCCAGTTATTATCAAATGCTACCGCTCCATGATATCAGACACATTCCGCCATTCTGGTTCATGTGCTATCAGCCATGACAAAGATTTGTCAGATCTTTTAGACACTTTTAAAAATTCAATCGACTTATATCCCTCACCCTGTTTCCAAATGGAATCTGTCCTTGGTTTTAACATGACTCAATTCAGACAGTATTGAGTCTTTAACCCACGATTAGTTAAAGCTACTATCATACAAATTGGATTTCTTGATAGTCTTAGCTTCAGCATGCAGGGTGAGCGAGTTACATGTCCTTTCTAGTGACCCGAACTCTCTTCTATTCCGATCAGAGGGTTTGATGGTCCTCTTGACGCAGTCAGGCTTCGTAGTCCAAAATAGATTACCATACATTGGCGATCAACGAGTCGTCATTAGCTCGCTTTCTTTATAGATAAGTCAGGATCAACAGCCATGTAAGATCCTGTTTGTGCACTCTAGCACCATTTCAATGCATAGAGGTGAGTCAGGTCACATACAAGCACCTCTTTCTTCTGGTGATAGCTGGGACATAAGATATCACCATTCAAGCCCTTGCTTCATGGCTGTAATGGGTTATACGCTCGGTGTACTCTGAGAATTCGCAAATCAGTCACTTTATAGAAGCTGTTGGCTGACATGCAGAGTCAACCTTCTACAGTTTTATCTTCAAGTTTGTACTCGCAGAGGCAAACATTGATTCTAGTAGGTCCGGTGTTGGCAGCCCAGACGCCCACCAGACCCATGTGCAACAATCAGCACAGCCTATTAGCTTCGCTGGATTCGCCAGATAAATTTTCGTAGGTAAGAAGATTTCAATAACTATCTTCTTAACCGTATAAAGGGGTCACATGTCACGTGACCCTGGGCTGTGTTGCTGATTGAAAATTAGGAGACCGGGTTATCATTCACATGGGGAATCCAGCCATCATTCCCTAGAGGATACCCGGGGTGGAGGTCGGATGCTCCGCATTCCCTCCTCCTATTACTTATTCTCCTTAAGTAATGTGATCGGGGAACGTATTCAAAGGAGAAAGCAAATTTTGTAGTAAATTATGTTTCTCCGAGAATACTTACCCGATCACATTACTAAGAAACCCTCCCAACCACCCCGCCATGCGAGCATCCTCGTGTTTTATATACTGCTCAGCTTAAAAAACTAAAAAAGCGACACCTAACGGGTAGCAAGGGGAGGTAAGGGGCAAGAGTTATTGCCCTTTGTCTATATGACATAGGAAAGACGAATTTTCGTCTTTTGGTAGGGCTGGATTCGCGAGGTAGCAGGCTAATATCCCTAAAGTAATGTGATCGGGTAAGTATTCTCGGAGAAACATAATTTACTACAAAATTTGCTTTCATTCAACTCACCTTTACAGATCACTCAGATCTTCCTTCTATCATTGTGGGTTCTAGTCTCAACTTGGTCATTGATGGGATGTGAGAAAGCTTGCATGTAGCTTGCGGGTTTGAGTCTCAACTTGGTCAATGATAGGATGTGAGAAAGCTTGCATGTAACTTGTGGGTACGAGTCTCAACTTGGTCAATGATGGGATATGAGAAAGCCAGCATGTAGCTTCCCATGGGTCACTGGTTCTGTTTTTCGTGTAAAGCCTATCATCTGCTGAAAAGTAGCATACAAAACCAAACCAGATTTGATTCTTCAAAAATGCATTTTAATGGGAAACAGTTTCTGGATATTAAAACCAGTGTTTACATGAATATGTCTCAGTCAGGCATAGGCTCAATAAATATGCATAGAACTAATTAATGTCTTATTTGTTTAGACTTATGATAATACGCATTGTTCTATAATATATGTTGGTCACCATTTTGATTTGTGAATAATAAAAGTAATTGTTACCTAGGATGCAATTCATGAAGCAAGATACAAAGAATAAGTTACTAGAGACACCAGCTACAACCAGACTAATAGCTTGTTTCTGTTGCAGTAAAACAAACTTTCAGCCAGGGAAGGCACTTTCATTTTGAAGTAGTCACACAGATGCAATTTTAAAATTTGTATCATTTTAATATGAACTCTTTGAATAATCTGAATATTCTCAGGGTATCAAGTATCTTTAAATAGAACAAATCTTAAATGAAGATGGATGTGGAAAATATAACTAATTTGTTCTGTATAAACATACAGTAAATAAGCATGTACAAATCTGCATGGTTTGACTTATGGATAAACAACTTGGTTCAAAAGAAATGTTACTATAAATAAGAATGTAAATGAATAGTTTAACAGTGGCAGAAATACAGTGGGGCCCCGCTATAACCCGGTAGTTGGGAGCCATAGAATTCGACCGGGCTATGAGCCGAACCGTGTTATAAGCAACCATGTACAATACCAACACATTTTTGGATTTAATTGGTGGGGGGGGGGGAGTACATAAAGACGGGTGCGAAAATGCATGACACAATTACCATTTTTTATCAATATATATTAAATGAGAAAAACATTATCTGTGGTAACAGAAATTGCAGATATAATATATTACTTTATTCAGAGAACCATGCATTGGTACATACACGTGTCTAATTTATGTATACATGTATAATCTATTGCATGAAAAGAGTATCAACACCGTGTACTCACCAGCGAATCTTGTAATATACATTGAATCCATAATACAAATATTTCCATAGAAATATTACACACGGATGTAAAATATTCAATAATTTTGTCACAGATCATTATGTGACTGAATTCAATGAAAAGAAAAGAAAAAAAAATTACGTAACGGGTGTACGTAATGAATGATGAAATAGTACATATCCATAGATTAAATAATAGAAGCTAAAGTGTATTCTTATAATAACTACATGTCCATCTCAGGATCTTTCTGTCTCTGAATTCAGTCATTGTAAATTTCAATCTGATTAAAATCAGCTGTTACGTACTACGACACTAACATCTGAATTAACTCGATACGGGGTTATGTCCAGGCGACCTTTGCATGATACATACTAATTAACATTTCCACCAATCGGATTGGACCTTTCATACATCAGTTCGATAGCGAAGCAAACTGGACTTCTGAGCATCCTTTTTGCGATGGATTTTCGTTTCGGCGAAGGCAGATTTAAGAGTAAAGTTTTTTTTGAAACAGTTTCTGCGGATTCTTTTAGCCTTTTCTTTACCTCTAAAACTTCCTTTTCTGACCTTAACACTTTTTCAACTGATCTGTAACATTTTTGGCACACTCCACTTTCGTCATCTGCAGCGATTCTTACTTCAGTAACTTGCGCGATGTTTTCCACTCGTTCCGAATTTAACTTAAGTTTTCTGTCCAGAAATTTATTTTTAATCTCGCTGCCATCTTCAAGCCTTTCTATCTGGATGAACGAAAACCCGCACAAAACACAAATATTTCCAAGAAAATACGTTTTTATTGGTGATATGATTTGCACCAAAAGGGGTTTCCATTTTCTATTGTCTTTCGATATCTCGGTTTCTTTCTATCTGACTCGATGTCTGCGAAATACTGTCAGATGTTAGTGTCGTAGTACGTAACAGCTGATTTTAATCAGATTGTGTAAATTTCAGCACATTTTCCCACCCAAGCTGCTAGTCAAAGTCCTTTGAACTTGCCGCCCAGTTATTGGATCATGTTCTTTTGATGTACTCTGGTGAGAATCTTTTATCAACCGCCGCATTGGCTGTTGCTTAGTTGTGTATGAAATTAAAAGAACATATATCGGAGATTATTTGAGCAACGATTGTATTCGGAATGCATTCAAGACAAACACAAACACAAAGTAGACACGATGGCTTTATTACTCGGGAATCAGTAATTATAATATTGACACTTATGAGCTGTAATTTTTCAACAATAAACAAAGATCAAAGTTCTCGGTAGGCCCAGCAATTGGTTCGTATTTCCGATGTTTATTTTGGCACAAAACTAGAAGAAATTTGATAATACATTTTCTACACGTTCTTTTTCGCACTGTTTAGACGAATATGAGAATGATAATTAAACTCTTAAATTTTTTTTTCCTTCTTAAATTTTTTTTTTTTGGTCTTTGAGAAAAATACCTGTAATAAATTACCCGAAATTTCGGGAGCCATGCCACGACAGGGTTATATCCAAATTCGGGTTATAGCGGGACGGGTTATAGCGGGGTCCCACTGTAGTTACTTGGTTCTGTTGAAATTTTCTGTAAATAAGCATTGCAAATCTGTGTTGTTTGACAGTGACTGAGGCTGGATTTGGAGCAGACATTGGGATGGAAAAATTCTTCAATATCAAGTGCCGTTACTCGGGTCTTGTTCCCAGTGCTGTTTGTCTGGTTGCTACAGTACGTGCCATCAAAACTCATGGAGGAGGGCCCACTGTCACTGCTGGATTGCCTCTACCAAAGGAATATATGGAAGAGGTAACATATAAATATTACATTCTGTACCAGGTAAAGTCTGTATTTTGTTAGACAATTGTTACTGGCAAATTTAAACGTGTCAAGTTGCCAGCTCATTTGGATGTGTTGTCAGTGAGACAGTTGGTATATGAGTAATAATGAAATGAGGTAACTTCCTGCAAGATAGAGAAGCAAAAAAAATGAATAAATTTACTGAAATGTGGGGGCAATTTTACATAGATAAAGATTGGACATGTAAAGTTTTTTTTTTTACCAGATATTTGTTATGGTATTATCTATCAATCCATGTAATAGTGCATGTGGTCTTAGTTTTAGCTCACTTGGCCCATAATGGTATGGTGGTGCTCTGTCTGGAATATACATTTATGCTATCAAAATTATTTTAAAAGTTTGTTTTAATTTTTTAAATTTTTTTCAATTACATGTGATTGTTATTTAACTGTATTAACAGGATTTGACATTGTCCAGAAATTTCAGTTCTGTTTTGACCTGACTGCTATTGATAAACACCTAATGATATAAACATTGTATCTAGTTTCTGACCTTGATTCAGAATCAGTATTTGTTTTGGCAAACAGCTTTTTTTTTAAACAAAAATTCGCAGAGTAAGAATTGTCAAGTCAAGGCTATATTTGGGTGACGTGATAACAAACATCCATTTCTTCTGGAAAGATGAACTTTTGATCTCCATCCGAGAATCTGTTTTTCATTGTAGTTAGTCTTTTAACTGTTGTCTTTATAGAGATTAGTCAGTTGGGCTCCAAACAGTTTGAGTTAAAATTTTATTTTATTGAATTTCAAGTGATTAATTTCATGGAAAATACAAAGGTGATTCCACAAAATTCTTGGATAAAAACATTGGAAGTTATACTGAATTCAAAACTGGAATAATATTTTCTCTGATTCAACAAGAAACTGTTGACACAACAGCACTTCTCAGGTTACAATAGACATCATCATCTTCCATTTTGAATTTTTTTGGGAGTCAAATTTAGTTTCATTCAGAACCTTTTATTACTAGGACTTCTCTTTTTCTAATTCTTGTATTATTTTTGTATTTGATTAATAAAACTAAGTTCCTTTTTCTCAATTTTTCACTTGATATTCTAGAGAAATAAATTATTTGTTACAATTTGTTGTCTTCACTTTTTCCTGTTACCTTTTGTAAGAGCCTACACTCATAAAAAAATCCTGGACAAGTTGAATAATGAACAGGATACATGCATATTGTTAATGTTATCTTGCATTTGATTGGCTGAGCTTTTTACTACTCTGGAAACCATATTTCATATCTGATTTGGTCAGATTTGGTATATATTCTTATGTCATCAGTCAATTAATGATATAAATGTGTAATAATGAGGTGATCTTACTGATTATGTTACCATTCAGGAATACTTATTTCTGATTCAGTTTTAATCAAACTTTTAAGATTGGCATATATCAAGTTTGATAATGAGCAATATTGCCTCATAATAATGGATTTGTTTTGTATCTGATTGACTTGGCTTTTTTTCTGTGTCTGGAGAGCTGCTCATCTGATTTTCAGTAAACTTTAAGTTTCATGAGTTTTTCTGTGAGCAAGATTTAAACATTTTTAGTTGCATAGAATTAGAAATAGTTTTCAAATTGTATGCAGGATAATCAGTGTTTTCCTTTAAAATACCCATCTTCTTTTCTAAGGAAAGCAGGGGATGTAACCCATGATATTGACTACAGATAGTCACAATTTTGGATTACACATGGTTTATACAACAAAAAAAAAATTAAACTTGAGGGCTTGCAATGAAAGTTACTGCCTTTATCTTAAAGTTTGGGCACAAGTTTTGACCTATGTTTTGGCGACTATCTATTCTCTGGACAAGAAACTTGATAAATGGAAGCATTTTGAGAAGTATTGCATCAACTACCGTATTCAAGTTAATTCATTAGGCTTGAACATTTCTTTTATTTTTTCATATCTTAGTAACTCTCACACCTGCATTCATTTTAATTCTAAACTTATGATGTTTGTTCATTATAGATCTTATTCTTGTCAATTAAATACTTGCAAGCTTCTCTTCTATGGTAAATTGTTGTGCCTCTGTATAACATGGTTGCTAAATTGTATACATGGATGCATCCAGGGTCGCTCTTGGCTACCTTTTCATAACTTTATTCTACCGTTTTCTTAAAGTCTGCCTTGACACAAGTCCAACATAGTGATCACTTTGATATCCATGTACAATAGGGCTGCCATTTGCATTTTATTTTATGGAGTCCTGAGGATCCACACATTTAAATTTAATAGGGTCTTTACAAGATGTAAATGGGTACCATTTCCATGTTTGAGAGAAAGACAGGGAAGGAGGAAGGAGTCTCGCTAATATTTTAAATTAAGGAGTCCAGGATAAAAAGAATCACACCAGGAAAAGTTGCAGTCCCTCCCTAAAGCATATTGAGCATACATGAAGTAGCTAAATGTCCTATGTAATGCCAGGAATAAAGAGTCACAAAGCCTTGTCAGTTTTATTTGTTTGTAATTATTTGTAATTCTTTTAATATTTATGTACCAAAATAGGTATATGGTCAGTCGACTTGGGAACATGCTACACAAGGCCATAATGCAACAGTAATATGTGATGCCCTCCAAAACAAAAATATCTGGCATGGCGTCTTACATTGTAAACTAGAAGATTGTGAAATTTTGAATTTTTCAATGAGCATTCATGTGCTTAATCCTGTTGGTGTGTTATCATTTTTTCTTGAACAGTTAAGTCACATCCAAACTCTAAGTTCCCTTATTTTTGTTTAGCGACAGTGGCACAGCATGAAGTGACACCATAAGGTGTTTTGCTTAACATATGGCACAATTTTCTATGTGATTGGACACTCTAGTGCTATTTTTAATTCAGAATAAAAAAAAAATTGTTTTCGAAAATGAAGGATGGTTGATTTGAGAAACTTGATGGATACAATAAATCTTGTCACATTTATGATAACAGCACCAACTAAAGTTAAAGAAAATGGAAATATGAATTTCACTTTACAAGACTTGTTTATTTTTTAAAGTGTTGTCACCAGTTGGCATTACTAGCATTTTAATTGATCAAAAAGGCATCATATATTATGATTTTATATTATACTGAAAAACAAGTTTTAAAGAAACTCTACAAAAATGATGACTTATTTAAAAGCAGTGAATTTCATATTGTTGTTTCCGAGTTGAGGACATTAATTGCCATTTCTGACAATAAACCAGTGATTTATCAAGGTAAATTTTACCAGTTTTGATCACAAATGTATTCACATTCAGCAAATAGTAGCCTGTTTTGGGGATATTTTTTAAAACAAAGGGATTCAACCCAGCTCTCATGTTAAAAGCAGGTTCATGAGTTGTCCAGGCATGCTATAACATAAAGACAAAGATGATCAAGATCTTATTGGCAATAAGAATTTTTCCTTATTATTACTTCTCCTTATTAATAGTTACTTTGCATAGTGAAGCTTCTCTTTCCTGTGACAACCCATTTCTTTTTGGACTAGTATTAATCTTCAGTATAGGTCAAAATACAATATACTTATTGGTTTTCCTGCAGCAATAGCTAACTAGAGATTTGTCACCTTTTTTGCTGCAGCATTAAAGCAGTTGAAAGATTCTTTATCTCACCTGGTTATATAGCCAATTGAGCTTGTTTTTAAAAGAATGCTTTAACAAAGATTGTACAGAAAGCATTTTTACCTATCTTACCTAAAGTCCTTCCACGTTGTTCAAATAATGGCATTATCTAATTTGGATGTTTCTACTTAAAGTAGTAAACTACTAAATGTGTTCAATTCTACTTTATAAACAAAATGTTTTTACAACCAAATTTTATAGAAAGCGTTTTGACATAAGCCAATCCATGTTCAAATATTGCATTTAAAATAAAAGAAAAACCTTAAAGAAATTTCTACAGAAGGTATCCAACTGAGTCTTGGCCACATGCTTGACTATTAGGAGGTGTCAGCCATGTGGATGGTCTCTGGTCTCTTATTTTGGGAGGGAGCAGGAAAGAATATTTAGGAGGAGAAAGAAATAAAAATGAAATGTCTTATATTGGCATAATAAATCAAAATAACCTGCAGGAAAATTGATTCTGAGCAGAACTCTTTTTTTTTTATTAGTTGGTTGTCAGTGATGTTAAAGTTTGGCATAGCAAGAGTTATTTTTATGTTTATGTCGACACAATGTTTTATCACTGATATTTTACAGAACCTAGAGCTTGTGAAAAATGGCTGCTGTAACCTACAGAAGCAGATTGAAAATGCCAATAAATTTGGTGTTCCTGTTGTGGTGGCTATTAACAGATTCGGGTAAGCATGAAACGTCATTTTCTCCTTCAAGTTACTTCTTTTCATATATACTTAATCGTTATTGAATATTTTATGTTTGTGATCTTTAAATGGAGCTAGGCTCATTAAATTTTCTATTCCTTGCTTTTAAGGCTTGAAATTATAAACTGGTTTCTCTTATGAGCTCTTCTAATATTATCAAAATTAATTATTATCCTTGTGTTAATTGTTACTCTGATTCTGCCAAACCAGACATGCCAGGAACTTCTTTAACATTTCATGTATCAATACTTAAAACCTTTTGTTATAACTTGGGCATCCATAACTATAAATGCAGCATTTTTAATTTTGATATATTACCTGTGGGCGAAGATTGGGATGGTTGGGGCACTCATGCATCTGTATAATTTCTTATAAGCCCCTTTTTAATTCTGTATAAAACTTTAAGGTTTTGTTTGACAACTGTGAAACTATTCAAGACATGGATTTTTGTAGGATAATGGGGGTGGGCTGTTGTTATGTTCTGATATTTCTATGCTCACCAATGGTGGAGCATATCATGTGATGGCATTGTCAGACATCCATCTGTTAAATGTTTCTCTTACAGACAATAAATTCAGTTTTACACTAAACTTTCTCTTGCAGTAAGTAATAAGCCTAGTATTGATTTTGGTGTCAAATTGGTATAGATAACAGTCACTGTAAAAAGATGACCACTCAAGTGGTCTGGTAGTTAGAGCATGCACCTCAGATGTGGGAGGTCATGGGTTTGAACTCTGACAGAGTCATATCAAAGACTTATTTAAAAAAGGGTACTAACAGCTGCCTTGCTAGGCACTTGGCATTTAAGATGTTAGTCTTAGGACTGGTTGGATAATGTGACTGGGTGGGACATGATGCTACATGTCTGCAGCATGAAACCCCAGTGGTTGACATCACTATAAACTGCCACACTGCAGACATTTTATCGTATGAATGACAAATTAAAAAGCTACATTAAAATCCTTATCACACACACACTGGAAAAAAGAAAAATGTTTTTTTTTAGCAGTAACATTATTTCTTCATCACACACGTGGACTACATTTGTAGAAGGTTTGTACTTCTGGCAAGGAAAGGGTCTGTTAGTTTTATGATCAAAATTGGAATGGTCAGCATTAATGTGGCTGAAGAAAAAAAGTAGTTGTCACATAAAGGCTTTAGTTCTACATTCCTTAAGTTTATATTTGGGCTTGCACTTATGATAAGGAAAGAGCTCTTTGATTTATGATTAAAATTCATTTTCACACCCATTTACCATATATATATATAATTGTCCAGAGTTTCTATTTTTACCCCAATGGACTTGACCATTTTGGCACCGATTGGAGTGATGAACAGAAAACGGATCATAAGGATATGTTTTACAAATGTTCTAATTTTAAATATGCATAATTCATGGCAGGTCACTGCACCCTATAAATAATTATTATATTGAATGATAGTGGTGCCTATGCAGGCAGTATTTGTATAAAAAAAATATCAGAACAGAATTAATGCACCTTACATATTCAAAAAAAATGTAATCTTATTTATTATCAGGTATGTAAATTATCATACGGGTGTTTCATCTTCTTTGGGAATAAAGCTGAGACCAGTAGTATATTCTCAAATTTGTATTTTATATAACTATCATCTGGTCTGATAAAGAAGCATATACCAGTAGTAAATTCTCATTTTGTTATTTTTATATAACTTTTATCTTGTTATGTAAGAGTAGAAGACAATAGCAGCAAATTCTTTGTATTATAGAACTGATACAGTTGCTGAGCTTGAATTGGTCCAGAAGATGGCCTGTGAAGCTGGAGCTTTTGATGCAGTTATCAGTAATCATTGGGCAGAAGGCGGAGCAGGAGCAGTAGCTTTAGCAGAGGCAATTGACAGGGCCACAAGGCAACCAAGCAACTTCAAGTTTCTCTATGATGTCAAAGTAATTGAACTTCGATATTCAAGATTCAAATGGATGAAGCATACATTTTGGGCGCTTTTCTTTCATTTGAATTGTATGCTTGTCAAGCATTTTTCATGACAGTGAAGACATTAGCGATATTTGATTGCCATTGGATAAATTCATTTCATAATAGAAAAGTATCTCAGTTGATTTTGGCATTCCTCAACTATCATCCTTTTTCAATCACCAGAAATGGCAGTTAACAGAGACTAAACTGTAAGGTAGTATCATTATAAGCTGTTTGAGATATTCTTAAACATTTGGCCTCTGGTTCCGATGTCAACTGGCAGTGGAACATACAATATATCACTGATTGATTATACAGTAAGATGTCATACCCCATACATACATGCTTATATTGCCGTCTTACATTGTTAGACTGATGATGAGTAAGAAAAAGGCAGTTTCAGTTTTAGCTCTCCTATGTGAATTGCAGAAGGCAAACAGTGTGAATAAATTTATGTTGTATCATTGGCTGTCTAGTCAGAAAAGTATTAGGTCAAGACATTTTTTATAAAGTATGTTGTATCATTGGCTGTCTAGTCAGATTTGTATTAGGTCAAGACGTTTTTTATAATGCCCTGTTGTTCCAAAATGAAAATGTTGCTGATGTGACTGACTACCTCCATTATTGCTTCCATATTAAACATCTTGATAATTCTTGTTATCATTACTCCGTAACAGTCATACTATTGTGGTCATCTTGAAAATATTTGTTATCATTACTCTGAAACAGTCATACTATTGTGGTCATCTTGAAAATTCTTGTTATCACTACTCCTAAGCAGTCATACTATTGTGGTCATCTTGAAAATTCTTGTTATCACTACTCCTAAACAGTCATACTATTGTGGTCATCTTGAAAATTCTTGTTGTCAATACTCCTTAACAGTCATACTATTGTGGTCATCTTGAAAATATTTGTTATCATTACTCCGAAACAGTCATACTATTGTGGTCATCTTGAAAATTCTTGTTATCACTACTCCTATACAGTCATACTATTGTGGTCATCTTGAAAATTCTTGTTATCACTACTCCTAAACAGTCATACTATTGTGGTCATCTTGAAAATTCTTGTTATCACTACTCCGTAACAGTCATACTATTGTGGTCATCTTGAAAATATTTGTTATCATTACTCCTAAACAGTCATACTATTGTGGTCATCTTGAAAATTCTTGTTATTACTACTCCATAACAGTCATACTATTGTGGTCATCTTGAAAATATTTGTTATCATTACTCCTAAACAGTCATACTATTGTGGTCATCTTGAAAATATTTGTTATCATTACTCCTAAACAGTCATACTATTGTGGTCATCTTGAAAATTCTTGTTATCACTACTCCGTAACAGTCATACTATTGTGGTCATCTTGAAAATATTTGTTATCATTACTCCTAAACAGTCATACTGTTGTGGTCATCTTGAAAATTCTTGTTATTACTACTCCATAACAGTCATACTATTGTGGTCATCTTGAAAATATTTGTTATCATTACTCCTAAACAGTCATACTATTGTGGTCATCTTGAAAATAGTTGTTATCATTACTCCTAAACAGTCATACTATTGTGGTCATCTTGAAAATTCTTGTTATCATTACTCCTAAACAGTCATACTATTGTGGTCATCTTGAAAATATTTGTTATCATTACTCCTAAACAGTCATACTATTGTGGTCATCTTGAAAATTCTTGTTATCACTACTCCTCAACAGTCATACTATTGTGGTCATCTTGAAAATTCTTCTTAGTGCAGTTTCTCCTGAATATTATGATCATATCAAAATGGGGTGTTCATTAAACATCATAATATCCAAGATACAATATGGCCCTAATGCAGATTCCTGTCATTACTATTGTTACTAAAGTTGTAAAAATCCATTAAATGAAATAATACAAACTGCAGAACAGAATTTTATCAAATCTGATGAAAAGCATTCTGGCAAGAAGGCTTTCAAGATGAAACAAATACCAATCTGCTTTCAAAAACAGACACTTTTCTAAAAATAGAATTCACTTAAATGACTACTTAAAGACCAAATAAAGTATTGGACCCAATTTGACACAGTTTTCTGCAGTGAAGAGATTTCTAATTTGTATAATTGTTGCCAGTGAAGAGATTTTTATTTTGTATAATTGTTGCCATATGTTTGATTTTGAGTATACATCTTCACAAGTGTAAGTCCTAATCTTGTCAGTTTATGCTTTTCCCTCAGTCTGTTAGGTGTTCTTACACCTGACATAATTCTTTGAAAATACTATATGTGGAATTTGTTAGCAGACTTTTCCTTGGTTCTAATGAAACAAGTTGAGAAACATTTCACTACATTGACGTTTCACTATGTTGACTATTCTGTTTTAAGAGCAGGCAAACTATGTGCTGATCATATCAGACACATACCTGACTCGTGCATCACACCAGAGTATTGACTTTCACCTTGTTAGGTTTATTTTATTTAATTCAATTAAATAACTTTATGCACTACATGAGAGAGCCATTAACTTTTTGAGGAAATGCACATTTATTGAACTGTAATTCCTTTATCATTTAACTTTCATTACTTAGTAATTCTTGTGGTTTTTTGTTGTAATGCCTTATCTTTCTAGAATTTATTTCTTTTATTTATATACTTTACATTCAATTAGCACCATATAACCAGTATGAAACTAATATATTGTCAAACCCTACAACAGTACTTGTGCTAGATATTGTGTAGTCACTGTGTTGTCCATATTATTTTTGTGCAATCATCACGGAAACAATTTCTGTCCACTAGTTAATACATGCAATTATATATTATAGATACCATATATACTCACTTGTGAAACAAGCTCAACTACATACTGCTCAGACCATGGTCTGCCATTGTATAATGCAACAAACTGAACAAACAGCATAGACCCTTAATGGCAGGTGCATTGTACTACAGCAGATCAGGATCTTTGTTATTTGCAGTTTTTCTTCACTTACAAGAGAGTATATATATAATATTTGTTTAATGAATTTCACTTAGCTTTAATTAAAATCAAGAATCAACCCATTGTAGATGCTAACAAAATAGCTAATAATGTTGGCAATAAGAAATTATATGTATCTATTTATTTTTCATATCATCTGTTTTTACTTGGATATTTTTATGTTGTCATTTCAAACAGTTGAACTATATGTATTCTGATGGCATGTCATGAACTTCTTAGAATACTTTACAAAATCATTCATAATAGAAATACTCACTTCTCTTGTCAGCTTCCAATAGAGGAGAAAATTTCAATCATTGCTAAAGAAATTTATGGAGCAGATGGTATTAACATTCTCCCAGCTGCACAGGAACAGATAGATAGGTACAAGAGACAGGTAGGTAAAAAGAAGTCTTACTGTGCAAATAATCTTTCCCACACATATCCCAAGAAAGGCAGTTTAGATCTGAAACTTAAAACTTACTACACTTATTTTCAAACAGTTTGTGATTGTCAGTTAAAGTGCAGAAAGAAAATCTACATAATTGTTTCTGCAAAACTTTCAACTAACTTCTCCCTAAAGATCTTAATGTAAGTGGCATACAGACTTGTGTACTTACTTTAGTAAGTGTAAGTGGTATACAGGATATACCAGTGGGTAATTACTTTTGAAAGTATAAATGGTATACAGTATATACAGACTTGTGTAATTACTTCTGAAAGTATATGCGGTATACAGGATATATAGACTTGTGTAATTACTGTTGAAAGTACAAATGGTATTAAGAATATACAGACTTATTTAATTACTATTGCAAGTGTAAGTTGTATGCAGGATATTCAGATTTGTGCAGTTACTTTTTAGGTTGAATATAATTCCCATGAAACTAATGCTGCAAAAATTGATCAGCAATATTATCAGACGTGTTCCTTCTGTTTGGATCTTCTGTAGAAAAATCCCCATGTTTGAGGTGAACGCTGAAGAAGAAAATGTGTTAAATCAAGAATGGTAAAATTATTGCTGTCAATACCAACGGCTTTTTTAAAAATTATTTTATAACTTTTAAGTAACCTGTATCAGACTGAATCAACAAGTATAACCTTCCAAAGAAAATACTCAGTACTTTCTTTTGGAAAAGAACTGTTAAAATGCCAACATATGCAAGCACACCTCTGGGTTCTCCCAAGACATTTTTTAAGCTGTAGGTGTAAATGTGAAACAAAATGATTCAGAACATTAAAAACATTGTGCAAGAACACAAATAATTGAGGTGTTTCATACAAGCATAGTATTATAATGTTACTCAAACCTGTAGTTAAGAATTTAATAAATTGGGCATTTCACTTGTGTTTTAAGCTGCCAGGCTGAGTCTGACCGATCAGTATGTTAATTGTGCGTTTTTAACTGTCTCAAATGGGTTATTGACCAAGACCAATTTAGGATGCACTCAATTAAACAACTTCATTTAAATGAGTGGACTCTAAGGAATTCAAGTACATACACTCTGCACGAGTTATTCCACATTTGCAAAGTGTCATGCATTTCAGTAATGAAAAGTCAGCACAATTTACAAAGCAGTAACTCTTTATAAATTGTTTTGACATGCTGTATCAGGGATCATTAAGATGTAGTGGTACTAGGAGGCATTATCTGCAGCCTTACAGCTTGTGTTTGAACTCGAACATTGTATGAGCAGCCAAGGACTTTGTAATAAAACTAGAAAGCTGTATGAACAGTCAGGGACTTTGTAATAGAACTAGGAAGCTGTATGAACAGCCAAGGACTTTGTAATAGAACTAGAAAGCTGTATGAACAGCCAAGGACTTTGTAATAGAACTAGAAAGCTGTATGAACAGCCAAGAAGTTTGTAGTAGAACTAGAAAGTTGTAGGAGTAGCCAAGTTTGTAGTAGAACATCTGTAAAACAGCCAAGGAGTTTGTAGTAGAACTATAAAGCTGTGTGAACAGCCAAGGAGTTTATAGTAGAACTAGAAAGCTGTATGAACAGCCAAGGACTTTGTAATATAATTAGAAAGCTGTAAGAACAGCCAAGAAGTTTGTAGTAGAACTAGAAAGCTGTATGAATAGCCAAAAAGTTTGTAGTATAACAGCTGTATAAACAGCCAAGGAGTTTGTTGTAGAACTAGAAAGCTGTGTGAACAGCCAAGGAGTTTGTAGTAGAACTAGAAGGCTGTATGAGTAGCCAAGAAGTTTGTAGTAGAACAGCTGTATAAATAGCCAAGGAGTTTGTTGTAGAACTAGAAAGCTGTATGAACAGCCAAGGGGTTTGTAGTAGAACTAGAAAGCTGTATGAGTAGCCAAGAAGTTTGTAGTAGAACAGCTGTATAAACAGCCAAGGAGTTTGTTGTAGAACTAGAAAGCTGTGTGAACAGCCAAGGAGTTTGTAGTAGAACTAGAAAGCTGGATTAACAGCCATGGAGTTTGAAGTAGAACAGGAGTTTGTAGTAGAACTAGAAATTTGTATTTTGTAAAATTTGTAGAAACAGAAAGCTGTATGAACAGCCTATGAGTTGAACTTATCCTGCAGGGAGTCCAATACAGCTTATTGGCAAGAGGAGAAACACTGCAATACATATTATAATTTCTACTCTTCATTAAATTTTTGCTCTTTCATTCACAGGGTTTCAATGACCTTCCTATTTGCATGGCGAAGACTCACCTGTCCCTGTCCCATGATGCAACATTGAAGGGACGTCCAACAGGTTTTACTGTTCCCATCCGTGCAGTCCGAGCCAGCATAGGGGCTGGATTTATCTATCCTCTGTTAGGAACTGTAAGTTGTATTCAGAATAGTACTCAGAATGACTTTACTTCGACTTGTTGCAGAGATGCTTCTTGGGCACACAATCGTGTAATTCATGCAAATTTTTTAACAATCAAGCATTAGGAAAGTTGTGATGCGTGAGAACTCCTTCAAATTAATTCAAGTTGCACATATGAAAATGTACTCTGTGCAGTATACAACTTTATTCAGCCATTCACCCTTAAAGTAATTGTAGAAATGGTAAACAAATTTTGAAGCACTTGTTGCGTTGTGTATTTTGTCGTAACTGTTGACATATCTGGTTTATTTAGTTTAACACGAATGGCTCATTTTCTAAATTGTATTGGCACCTTGGAACCCATACCAAGCATTGTGTCGAAGTTTGAACCTTGCATAAAGGAAGTTTATAAATGTGTGTTTATTATGTGGGACATCGAGAAGACCCAAAACGGCTGAATCCCAGCATTGTTCATCAGTAGATGATGATTTAGCTCAGGATACACTGGCTGATCATAGTAATGAAGGCAATTTATTTTAAAGATAAGATGTGTATCAGATTATAAAACAGGTAACACAACAGGTAAAATGCACAAGCAGTTATTTAATACATTACATGAATGATAATTTCAAACATTTCGTCTAAATCAACAATTTCAAAGTATGCCAAAGCTTTTCTGGAGCCATCTAACACTTCAGTTGGTCCAACTCTCTCAGAAAACTGAAATAAATCACTTTGGTTCGTCAAGAACAAAAACACATGGAGTTCACACTTCATCAGGTTCAAAACCTTCAAAGTCCTCTTTATCGTCATCACTGTCTCCCAAAAGCACATTCAGATGCATCTCCAGATGTTTTCTCTCATTTTCAATCAACTGTTTTAGGTCACTAACAGCTAAATATTTTGATAATTCATAATCTGACACTTCATTCTCATCTTGAGTTGAAGTCCGCCATTTTGAATAGAAATTCGTCATTCGGAAAACACGCTTAGAATGTGTCTGCTTGCCTCGAGATTTCTAGTTGAATTCAAGCTTAACTTGCGAGATAATCTAAGTATAATATCTACATTAAAATAAGGAACTTTTTAGAGATATCCCAAAACGTATGTAGTCTGGTACTATGACGTTAACTAAACACGCTGCCCCAGACCGGTAAAGCGGTCTGCAGGGTTACGGACTAACTTCCCCATGACCGGAAAACTGGTCTGTAGTGATGAAAGGGTTAAAATAACACCACTTTAAAAAACCGCGATAGAGTAAAGTCGTGAAGAAGTCGAAGCGCGAAGTGGCGAGGGATGACTATGGCCGTTTCCACCTACTGTTTGACTTTGTTCTACTCCACCCTTATTTTTGGAACAAGGTTGGAAATCCCCCTGTATGATAAAATCCTTGGAGTTGATGTTGCCTAAACATGAAGACAATTGCTATTTTTATGTGTTCTGACTTCAGTTTGGCACCAGAAAAAATGTTTTTTTTTAACTGTCTATATTATATTTAGCACATGACTTTATTGGAGTATTGGGACAATCAGATACAAAAGCTTTAAGTTCAGGGTTTGTTGCAGGAATAAGTGGAAATGTACAGATGTAAAAATATCTTAATTGAAGTATTGTGTATACTACAGCTCTGTAGTGAAGTCATGGATTATTTCTCAAGTTGTTTTCTTTCTTTATTGAAAGATTTAAAGGAGTATATACACTTTCTGAAATAGTTTCAGTGTTATCAATTTAATTTTGTTAATTCTTTATTATTGCTTAGCTGTAACATCATGAACCTTATAAGAAAATCGGTCATTATTGGTACTATTAAGTGCGGAAAATGAATGTTAACTTAAAATTGTATTATTTGTTTTATGATGGTCATACCATTTTTAAGGATAGTTTACTAAATCTACCTAGCTTTTAGTTTCTAAAAATTGATTAACATGATAGAGGAAATTATAAGAGTAATTTAAATATTAGCAATCCTGTTTGTAAATTTCTTTGAGATAATCACTCATTATTTGTAAATTTATAATTAAAATAAGCAGCTTATAAGTTACATAAAACTCCAACATTTTCTTTTTGTTTTAGATGAGCACAATGCCAGGTCTTCCAACACGCCCTTGCTTCTACGATATTGACATCGACCCAGTGACTGAGGAGATTGTTGGCCTTTCATAACCATAAAATCACATTGAGAGAATGAAAACATAAATATTGAGGACATTTCTTTTGCATGGGTGCAGGGGAGACAATGTTGTCTTATATCATCAACATCATACTTTAAAGAAATATATATTACAGTTTGTGCCACAAATAACACATATACAGTTAATCAGGAGGTACTAAAACCTTATTGAAATTAATTGTCTATAAGTCTTGAAATTATTTTACATCTTGATAAGAACTACTCACTGAAATTGTTATTAGGTTACAGTGACTGACTTTAAAACATGAATGGTCAGGGCTAGCATTAGAGTTTGAATTATGCAGTGGTAAAGATATGAATTGTATTGATATTAGGGAGTAGAGAAATTCTTCTTGAGTGAAAAGGCACAAAAATGTATTTGACGCTGATTAAAGGATCAATATATGTAGCTTTTCATTGTATAATAAATAGTCGGAAAAACAGCTTAAGTATTGTTAGCTCCACATAAATGCTCACAAAATATAATGAAATCACAATTTAGTAGAGTGACATATGTAGATGACATAATCACAAGTTGAGTAAGGGTATGGTATGCACATTTTAAAAGCAATTTGCTGTCAAGTAACCTTAAAAAGTTAAAGCTATTTCTTATCGTATAAATTAAATGGCAGTGACTTGGTTATTATGAATGGTGTACATGTTTGGAAATATTGCTAAACGTTGCACATTTCTTTTTCAGTTTTAACAAAGATCGGAGAAAATATTTATCCAGGAGTGATTTTAACATTGTAATTGACATTTAAGTACAATTTGTTTACTTTAGACCTGTTAGAAAATATCACAATTGATACCTCAAGTAAGAATAGTGGTGGATTCAATAAGCTTTTTTTAAAATAAAGGTAATCATCATTTGCACCCTTTTGCCCAGAATGCATTATCTTGTAACTAGAAAAATGATAGCTAGGATAAATTTATTATATATACAACATTGCTAAACAATAAAAGCAGTTGTGTTCCTAATCGTCTTATGTTATTGTAGGATCCAGTATAGTTATAGAATGGATCAAAACATTCATTTCAGTGATTTACATTTTTTGTATACAGTACAAAATTTACGTAATTAAAGATTAAACAATGGTCTCCTTGTTTTATTTTGTATGTTTTCTAAAAACATCCAGGTTACTAACTGAAAGAAGATGCACAAGGTCTGAGGCCATTCACCGGACTCTTTAAGTTGACAGTTCATCTCTTCATAAAGCAGGTTTATATAAAAATATGACCTATGTAAATAAACTCCAAACAATTTATCCTTTTGCTTTAGCCTATTTTACTGTAGTCTGAAAAATCCAGGATATAGACACAATTGATGCATAATCTTTAAAAGTTTAAACTTAAATTCATGAATTTAACAAATTGAAATCTTGAGGCTGTGGGGGTTTCATTACTCACGGTAATTCAATTTAGGGGAGTATTATTTTTAAAACTTAGAAATACAAAATATAAATTCCCAAAAATGTACATGTTATAAATGACAAATATTTCAGGCACTTTAACAGCAATACTAGCAAACGTCGAGCCCCATTTCACCAATCATGGCTGTGCTGCTTCTATAAATTTAGAAACTTAAATATAGCCAAGATTTTAGAGATTATTCTCTGCAAATAAAGGTATAAACATACGTGTTCTTTTTAACCAGAAATATGTTCTTAATGAAGGAAAATCGATATTAGAATTTTTTTTTAAATTACTTGCAAAACGTCTGTGAAAATAGAAATTATAACAATGCACATAGTTTATGCTAGGCTGCAGATGTACATTTTCTGTCACACTATTTGTATTTTATATACTTTTTTCTCATTTATAATTACAAAACTCATTTTAATCCCTAAGGTGCTTTAATTTGCTTATTTTTAATGCATAGAAATCTATGCATCCTGTAAAAGTTCATTTTTTATTTATCTAGTTTTCACAAAGGGAAACTTTTTAAATATATGACTTTAAAAAAGCACAGAAACTGTAATTCTAACTGAAAGGAGCAACAAGATTCTAGCCCTGTAATTGAAAGTCAGTAAAAATGCTTAATAAACTACCACTTTTGTAAAATTGCAGTCAAAAAGATTTCTAAATAACTGTAAAACAACCCCTTGTACATATAGCAAATGTACAAATGACTTCATACCACACTGTAATAATTTCACTGTTGCTGATAATACATTACTACTCATAGACAACACACTAAAGCATTTAAGTTGATTTACGACTTAACAAGATGCCTCATTCCTACTGAAGTGACAGAATGAATAACACGATGGAAATCTATTTTTAGAATGGGATTTTCTTAAAACCACTCACTATACATTTCTTACCACAATGCATTTATAGGACTGTAAATTTATGGTTTTATTATTTGCCTATATACTTGTAGCAATGACATGCAGTGGTTTGATAGTATTGCTCGTCTTTTTTTCTTCTTCTGTTTTCACAAAAGTGAATGACGTTTTTACAGAATTTTGTTCTCAAACGTAGCATTATCTTGCATTTCTGAACTACATGATTAAATATTTAGCTAAATCTTCTATTACACAATATTTAGACTTTGCTTTCAATATATTTTCCTTAATTTGCCCAATTGTTTGTGCAAACGAAATGGTATTTAAAAGAGAAATGTCTGCCATTATAGGTTCATTTACATTTTATTTCTAATAATAATAAAATAATTGATGCAAATACAGCTGTTAAAATCATTTCAAAAACCAAAATGAAATTAGACAGTGCTCCTCACCAATTATATTCTTAAAAAATAAATTTACTGTTGACATATTCATGTTTAAATTTCAAAATGGATTATATATTTTCATCATCAAATAAAATTGTTTTTCTAACTACATGAAATTGAGCAGTATATTGCTTGGGAAATGGTTAATGGTCAGCTGGTTATTAAAAACACATGCCTGTGAAAAATGTTTGTTGGCTTAATTGGCATCAATATCACATAAATATATTTAACCGTGGGCTACAACACAACAATGGCATTACTTCCTGGCTACAGCAAGGCAGCATCTCAAAAGTCAAACTACTGTCGTATGTATTAAAAAATCCTACAACAAAGTCATTTTCACTTTCCTAAGAGAAGGTGATGTTTAAATTTTTCATACAACTTGGTATCCCATTTTGCTTGCTAGTGTGACCACTGGAGATGTGCACTGCTGAGTATACAACTAACCCATCCCACTAGATGTAGGTCACAGGCAAGACATATATCTGCCATGAATACTTTCAAGTCCATATCTACACATCTGGAACAGTTTAGCATCTGATGTCTACTTGTGAAAATACAATTATACAGAGACAGGAGTACCATGAATGATGCCCAGCTTATATTTAATGCCCCTCTAGGTACTACAAGGGCAAGAGATTGGAGATTACTGACCAAATGGTCTTGAAGGCCTTTATACCCCAGAACTTTTCATTTTCCTTATTACACCAAGTGTTAGCCATTCAGAAAGTTGGTCAAGGAACTTACTCTAGAAGAATAAAAGTTATTGTGCAAAACCTTTTTCTTTTAGTCAAAGTGATAATGAAAGTTGACCTTTGAACCCCGATTCAATACCTTTAGTGCAAGCCCTCCACAAACTTTGTCAAGATGCAAGGATGAATTAAAGTTTACAATGAAGAAGAAAAAAGAGCTATTCTTCTTTAGGTCACAGTAATCTTACTCTTTAATCTCCAAAACCAAAGACGTCTTTCTCACCAAAAGTGTTAAGCCATACAAAAATCTGACAAAAGAAAATATACATGATGCTATTGGGTTGCTTGATGGCTATTTGAAAAGTGATAAATATATCCAGATTCTGGATAAACATTTGTGGCCTGTTCTCATTAAACACTTAACCTAATGGAGCTACTAGTTTTAGGATGATGACTGCCCATTCTACAAGTCTGTGAATATTTATCAGTTGAAGGCTGACAAAGGCATTAACATTGCATTTGACACCGTCTTCACAAAGCCCAGATGTTAACATGTCTGACTCTGCCTTCACAAAGCACAGATGTTAACATGCCTGACTCTGCCCTCACAAAGCCCAAATATTAATGTTTGACACTACCCTCAAAAAGCCCAGATATTAACATGTCTGACTGCCTTCACAAAGCCCAAATATTAATGTATGACACTACCCTCATGAAGCCCAGATATTAACATGTCTGACACTGCCCTCACAAAGCCCAAATATTAATGTTTGACACTGCCTTCACAAAGCCCAGATATTAACACGTTGGACTGCCCTAAAAAAGCCCAGATATTAACATGTCTGACTGCCCTCACATAGCCCAAATATTAATGTTTGACACTGCCCTAAAAAAGCCCAGATATTAACATGTCTGACTCTTCCCGCACAATGCCCAAATATTAATGTTTGACACTGCCCTAAAAAAAAACCAGACATTAACATGTCTGACACTGCCTTCACGAAGCCCGGAATAAAATTGCCCTCACAAAGCACAAATATTAATGTTGAAAATATCTGGTGGAAGTTGAAATTCTGACTTCAGAGAAATATTGATGAGATATGATCCACAGATCACCTCAAAGATGTACTTGGCTGACTTTGCAACATAATAGTTTTATACCTGTGTATGCCATGAAGACTCTTCATGTATTTTATTCTGAAAAACATATAAATGAACAAAAGTCAAATTCCATCTTGTCCATAAAATTAAATATCAATTTCAGGCATGACATGACACTGTCTTGTACTGAAGCAACAATATACAGTGTGAAGCTAAAAAAATAACTTGTTGATTAATATAATAAATGCATATTAACACTAATTATTACATGACAAACATGCAGCATTAATGTGAAGAATAAATGCTTATGATTTTTTTTCCACTCACACTAACAGTCATCCAGCATTAAAATGTTAAGAATAAATAAATGTGACCTCTTTCCTAATCACACAAATAGACACAAACAGAAAAGACAACTAACAACATATACACATATCCCTAAATCTTAATCTTTAGGTCCTCTGGGATCACAAGGCATGATGCTTCTTTCATCTTCACCATGTCCACACAAAGCACAATACATCTGATATACCTGCAATAAACAAGTTGATTAAAAATATGTTATAAACCAACACAGAAGATAAATGTAAGGAAATTAAATCTACTGGTGCACAATAGAATTAGTCTTGGACGATTTTAGCTTTATAATCATCCATGCCAAGTATTTAATAAATTCTCTAAACGGGTTGGAAAATGTTAATAAATAAAACAAGAGTCTCAAGTAGAGATAGTATCTTTCATCTTCCTTACATATATTGACAGTTTATAAATTCACCAAGACTTGTCTAGTATTGTAAGAACACAGTCAATGTAAACAATCTCCCAAACTTTATATTATGTTGATTCTACCTACTATTTTTTTCTTTTTGGTGGGAGGGTATTTTTTGTAGCTATGAATTTTTTTTTTATAGATTTGCCTTCATTAAAGTTCGGATATTTAAAGGTATTTATTTCAGAGATTAACCTCTACACAAAAAAAAAAAATACATAAGAACAAACAACAAATGCTAGCTGCAAGAATGGTCAAATGAATACTACCACCAGTATGACCAGAAATACCTGTCAAAATTTCGGCCCCTGATTGGCAAATTGGTCTAAAGAGCTCTCCGTTACATATCACTGCCATCTCACCTCTGTCTGCATGGGTTCGAGTCTAAGATTCGGCTAACGTAGTTATGTGAGAAAGCTTGCTAGTAGCTTCTAGTGGGTCGGTGGTTCTTTCTGGGGGGGGGGGGGGGGTGTCCTGGGCTCTTCCTCCACCAATAATACTGGCCGCCATATCATGTGCTGAAAAATGGCGTTAAACCCTACAACAACCTGTCAAAATCAATCCTTTACATAGTATTTTCATCCTAGTGCTCAACATCAGACAGAAACAATGCAGCAAACAATATCAAGCCTATACTATCTTTTACTTAAACCATTGCACTGTTCTTATCAGTATGTGCTATGAATCCTGCTTTATGGCCAATGTCATCACTCCATATATGAACCATACATTGCAAGTGATCAACCTGCTCTTTGCTCAATACAGCCAACAGGACAGTGGCCATTCACCCAGTTTTTATACCCAACAGTCTAGTTTTCAGTTGGTCTGTCACCTTAATATATTCTTGCCTGTGTGAAACTAAGTGTCCAGTATTTTTTAGTTCCATCTGTGGCCACACTAGTCAGCGAAATGTGGCAACCTTTGAGATGTAATGGTGGAAAGTGTCTCCCAGAAAAATGTAAAAAGGCTTGGTCTGTGACTTTGAGAACATTGGACTTGTTTAATTTTGCAGTGTCAAGATTATTTACATAGTAAAAGTCACAGAGCTCATAAATGTGCTGTGCTCTAAAAGTCACTCTTTGTTGCTACACGTCATTTTGGAGAATTTTATTACACATACCTTTAAATAGTGTTTATTTACTTTATTTCATATCTTGTCCATCAAAATTCCATTAAAGATTATTGCAGTTGGGAAAGAGTTGTACTACAAACATAAAAACATGACAATGGCATCATTTATAAACAAAATCTGGGTAAACACCATCAGGAAGAAAAATCAGTACACAAGTCCAATAAATTGGAAGCAATTATTTAACTTTGTAGATATTTTCTGTATGGCATGTCATGTTTTTTAATTCATACACCATACCTATTTGTCCCCATACAAATATGAGCTTTCTTACACACAAAGGACTAGAAAAATTGCTGTCAATTCAGATTTATTTCAGTTAAATATTACATCATGCTATCATTTTGAAGCAATGTCATATGTGCAAGCTAAGAATAAAACTTAGCTGAACTTCCATACAGGAGATAAACAATGATGTGCGCTTCTTGTTCATACAATCATACCTTGATTCCCCTGCACTAGTAATATTTCAAACTACTGTAATATTGACTTTCTTGACCCAGTGTAATGCTGAACTGCGATTGTAAAAGTCCATAGTGAATGATAATTTTTGTCTGGGATTTTTTAAAATGACAATTAAAGTGTAGATCACTATAAAGTGACGATTGAATACCCTTTGTTATAACTATATTATGATTCCAGTTTTAAAATAAAACTATTTTTAATAAATATGCTTATATGACCTGTGTGACTAGTACTATTATACAAAGATACTTTTTTGACTGGTTTGTCAGAAAATCAGTGGTGTGAGCTTTATTACTATGCTGTAATTTGTGTATATGCATGGTGTTTAATTAACACTTGTGCATAAGGGAATAGAAGTGTTCCTTTTTATAGATGAAAAATGCATGGATAAAATTAGACATGCTTTATTTAATTCTAAAAGATTGCTGCTTGTAATTAAGTATATATTAGGGCATAACCGACTTTTGATCTGGAAATCGGATTCCACAGGATAGTATGAACTTCCAATTAATCAGAGTCGGACAAGGCAGGAACGACCGATTCGGATAATAAAAATAATAAAGTTGAATTTCTATAGCACCGTGTCTAACACTGCGTGTCATTCGATAGTGTGTTAATAAAGTTAAATAAGAAGTCAGAAAAGTCCAATATGGTCAACACAACCACGCTGTGTGACAATCTATTTGAACTGGCGGGTAAAAACCGGAAATGAAGCCGGATATGGTAAAGTACTAAGTAACATGCTAGACACGGCAAAACCAGATACCGGAAACCCGGAAACGGAAGATGAAATTTTTTTTAGAAAAAAATACAGATTTAGCATTTTCGATAAATTGAATCGTATCCTGAATCGGAAAAATTTCATGCCCAAAATCCGGCCGAATCTGAGACTTGAATCCATGCAAACAGAAGTGAGATGACAGTGATATGTAATGGAGAGTGCATTAGACCACCAATACCACCCGTTGGTATGTGAGGAACTTGTTTATTATTGATCCTGTCCATGATTGTAATGACATAAATATATATATTCCAAGTTTGAACAAATCAGGTCAGAAACAGTGGCAACAAGGTTATTCAATCATCTGCAAGATCACCTCGTTAATATTCATGGATGTCATTATCAAACTCATCGGAGATTGTTGTGATTTAAACCCAAACTTCAGTTGTGATTGAAATCAGATCAGTGTTGAGAATCAATTGTTGATGGATGGTTGACTAATGAGAGACTACGCACTATGGTTGTTGTTGTAGGGTCCAATGCCATTTTTCAGCACAGGATAGGCTATACATGACAACCAGTATTAATGGTGGAGGAAGAACCCAGGAAAACCATGCAATAAACCACCGACTCACGAGATGCTACAGGCAAGCTTTCTCACATACCCACATTGGCTGAATCTGAGACTTGAACCCATGCAGACAGAGGTAAAATGGCAGTGATCCGTAATGGAGAGCACTTTAGACTACTTGAGGGCCCTCCATGCACTAGGGATGCTGAGAAGTAACATAAGTTTACATAATTTTATGGCCAGGTTGGCAAAAATATTTGACCAAACTCCAAATACTATTACTGTGAACTATTTTTAAAAAATGTCAGACAAGTGATGGAGAATGTCACAAAACATATATACTGTCGAGCTTCATTATAAAAAAAGCCAAGTATGATAAGAATCTATCAATGGTATTTAGGAAATATACACAAATGCAAAACTTAACCAAAATCCCCAAATGTTGACAACATGGCTCCCAGAAATGTGACAGCTGTATCATGCTTCCCAATAATGTGGGTTTGATGAAAATTAATAAATCTCACCTGATATTCATCAACAACCCTAAATGTGTATTCATGGTTTGCTATTACATGTTCACACGCATGGCACACATCTAAAAAGAACAAATGCACAGTGTCAAAGTGAATTATATTTTAAATGTAAAACAAAAATTTAAAAAATGTTATGTTAAAAAATGTGAAATTTCAAAGTCATATTACAACTTTGGATACATAAGTGACATACTGACTGTCATAATTACTGCAGAATTTGCAATTGCATGTTGACCTTACAGTGCTGCCACAACAAAATCTTGTGCCTTCCATTGTATTTACTTTACAATGGTCTCAAAAGAGTAGCGATTATATTTTGCATTATAGATGCAACTTTTTTCTCCAGAAACCAAATTTGTGAAAGATTCAATCACTTGAAATATATTACAGTATAACCTGTCTTGAAAGACCACCCTTTCTGCCACAAAATTAAGGTCTCTCAAGACAGGTGGTCTCTTATAACAGATCACAGTGCTATATCATCATTAAATTCATGCCTTGAGAAGATGGTCTCTAAAGACAGGTGGTCTCACAAAGCAGTGGTCTTTCAAGACAAGTTTCACTGTACATCAATAAATACAAAGAACATAACATTCATATATTATTACATTATTGATAACAAGTTACATTTGTGCCTAACAAATTCAACTACAGGACAGGGTCAGAGTTAACATACCACTGTATAAAAAGCTAGATCAGTGTTAGGCAAATTATTGGCAATATAAATTTATTCTTTAGCCAACTTACGCTGGAAAGTAACAGGTTCTTCATCATTATCTTCATCCTCTGTTCTTTGAACATTCACAATTTTTATTTGCTCACAAGCCTGGCATTGTGCACATCCAGCAAAGTTCATCATGTAGGACCCATTGTCCAGGCACATGGTATCCTAAAATTAAAAATAATATACACCTATTTGTAGTGATGGGAATCGGTTAGAAATTCATAATCGATAATCGGTTCCCCTTAACCAACTGATCATCGATTATAATCGGTTACTAAGAGCGAATGTTAATTTTTGTTAAACAGTTATATCTTTGATCAAAAGTTCAATATGTTTATAAATGTACAGGAGTAATGTCTTTTAAATTAATAACATGTATACTTTAACCTGACAATAATATTACATTGTGTGTTATTTTTGTTTTCTACAACTTTGTTAAATGAATGCAACTTTGTATGGCTAATCAGTCAAATGTAACTGAAATACTGCTACAATCCCCCAAAATTCCTTCATTCATGTGTGATGTTTCTATAATATAAAGTATAGAAGGACATGTTTTTCTTGTTTGTCGTTGTTTATAAATACTACAAAAGATGTTGCAATTTAACTGAAACAAATCAACAAAATGTGTTTAAATTTATTAACTCAACAATTTAACAACTTGACCATGTAATAATGACTATATGTTCCTAATTATGAATCACAATGTTTCATATTTGTAGTTGTGAAGGGAATTAATAAATTTCAGGTCAACTTTAGTGGCTGGAGTTTTACTAACCATTGTGCTTTGCATACACCTAAAAAGTAGTCTCCCTTTACACACAATCGATTATGGAGTTTCACAATCGATTATCTTATTGGTTTGCTCAACCAACTGATGATCGATTATAATCGATAATCGGAACAACACTACTTATTTGGGGGTGATAGTCTTAAGAGAAAGCCACAAATCTTAACTCTGATAATAGCTGTACAATATCTTTCCAGCCACTTGTCTAATACCAATGAACCCTGTTTTTACTTGTTCTGTTTTACATCTTAACAATTCTCCTTTTTCACCCAGTGTCAATAATGCTATACAATGGTAATATCATTAATTAAAGTTAGACTGTATATTATACATTACTATTATATATATATATATATATATATATATATATATATATATATATATATATATATATATATATATATATATATATATATATATATATATCACAATAGTAGTTAGGTTCATATGTCGGTCCATATAATTAAACAGATTTATATTACATAGTTATTCATATTACATTATTGTAAATTAGTGTTGAGGACCCAACTCTGACTGCTGGTGTCTTGAATAAAGGCCTGTTTTAAATCATTTTTTGGGCTAATCAATGGTTTGTGTAATTGGGATTTTTAACATAGCTTTAACGATTTTTCAGTCATATCGCTATGATATCTGCAGTGTGACAGTTTATAGTGATTACTGATGAATTGCATTGAGGCATCATGCCACAGACATGTAGCATGATGTCACACCCAGTCACATTATCCTGACACCAGGTCAACCATTCCTAACACTAATGCTGAGTGCCTAACGAGGCAGCTGTTAGTAACATTTCTTTTGCAAGTCTTTGGTGTAACTTGGCCTGGGTTTGAACCCATGACCTCTTGCTACCAGAGTGGATGCTTTAACCACTAGGCCAACGGAGTAGTCCAGTGGTTAGTCTAACAAGCAAAACAGAATCAATTACAATATCCTGAAAAACTCACATGAAATAACACCCAAAACTTTTGTTTCATGGTTATTAGGATTGTCACTTTTCACAAACACCTGGGCCTAAAGATAAATGAATCCTTATATTGGCATATATATGTACATAAATAACTACAAAAGCATGGAAAAGGTTAGACATAGAACGATGTATGCTGAAATTTAAATCTGACAGAAAATCATCAGCTTCTTTATTTCACTTTTTGCAAGACCTATTTTTGAGTATGGGGGTATTATCCCGGATAACTGCACCCGATAAAAAAAATGATGAAACAGAAAAAGTTACAAGCTGAAGCAGGTATAATCATTTGTGGAGTAAATAAAATCCACATCATAAGCTAGAACTTGGAAAAGACAAAATGAGAAAGACTTTCAACAATGCACCACTACAAACACAGAATGATAATATTTTTTTAAATGTATCAGGGTATAACATTAAGACAGGATTTGATAATAGACAACTTTGTGATGTAACAATCTTCCTAATACCCTTTGAAAGGACATTATCTTTACCAAAGTCAATTTTTACCCCAAAGTCTATTGCTGAATGAAATCTTTCTCTCAGAGGAAATTTCAAACGTTTCATTGTATTTAAATCACACCTACATATGAATCTAGAAAATATCCCAATCCGTTTCTTTATGGAGAAAGACTAACATATATTATGCACAAAATACTTAAACTTGGCTGCAGTTTATTACATTATGATCCTTTCAAAAATCAAGACATTTTGCAATATATATTCATGATGCATAGCAAAAAAAAAAGAAAAATATTTGCCCTTACAAAACATGATACAGAAACCAAACAATTGTAATAATGACTCATACTACACGGATAACTTTGTTATTAATGGGTAACCCCTAACAGTTGGTTACGGCCAATGATATCTTCAAGATCTTCAATAAGTATATACTTGCAATTAAGATATCAATAGTTTTGTCTTCACTTTAAGTTGTTATATTTTTAGTAAATAGTACATATTTGGTTATTATATACATATACCCAAGCTGGAGTTAAAAGTCCTCTATCTACCTCTCCTTCCACTTTATCAGTGCCAACATTCTTTCTGCATTTTTGTTTTGTTTTTCTCACTAATTTTTTGATTTGCAAGTATAAAGTAACATGCTGCTGCTGTAAATATTTATTGGTTATTGTCTGACATTTTAAATTATTACATGTATACTTTTTTATATCTCATTAGTGTATTTCAATGTTTGCAATACTGTACTTTTATTTATCACATCAGCAACATTATGAAAGTAAAAATTACTGTTAATGAAGAGAGATCAAAATATTCTTATGTCCTCTATCTATATCATTGATTTTTATTTACTTTCCATGATTATTTGTGTAAATATATAATGTTTAAACCAATATTACTGTTATTAACATCTAATTTTTTAGGTGAAGAAATGTAAACAGGTTTCAAACACATATACAAAAATGCAGCTGGACATATGGTTGTCTCCACACAGAAGCTTGTATTAAGAATGGATCTATACTGAGAAATACAGGTTTAATCATGAGCATTTAAAAATTTAAATTTATTTAATTTTTAAATATCAGAGAGTTTCCATAGATTTACTGTGGGAGTTAAATTACAACCATAAATCATAGATGCTCCTGTGGGAAACTGGTAATAATGAAGAATTATTCTTCTGTCATTTGGTTTCCATGATTAAAGTGTAGTCCAAGCTTTCTCTGACTTTTCCCAAACCAATTGAAATATCTGTATTGTTGAGTGTGAAAAATAACCCCAAGTGAACATTCCAAATATACAACCTGGAAAGTCTGGGGGAAAAATTGACACCCTAAACCAAAAAACTATGGATAAAAGACATGCCTCTTCTTCCAATTAAATGCTGCTTGGGAAAGAACTTAGTACTACATGTACAATGTAGGATGTATCAAATGATACTTTTGTTTTGGTAGCTCCAAAACATAAATAACATGTGATACATCATAAATTGTAAGACTAATTATCAACCAGAAATAGAATAGACATCAGCCTTGACATTTGGAGGCTAAACGGTGATTAGTTAGAGTTTCCTCTCACGCCTACACTCCATTTTAGATACCTTGACATTTTAATGAAATATTTAAACTGAGTTGGGAGAGTCTGTAATCACAATTAGTATTTCCAGTTTGTATTTTTTCCACTCTCATTTTTGGTGGGGATAGAAGAGTTAAATTTATGCATATTTGGTATGGATTTGAAGGTAATTGTTTTTTCTTTAGAATATGAACTCTGAGTGGTTGTCTGTGTTTATTTCAGCGACAGTACACAGTGAGTAATAAGGCCTTAGTGATGATCTGGAAGTGATATCTGTGTTCTGTTTACATGTCCTTCTGTTTACAGTGCAGCCTCTCAAAAAAATGTCAGTGAACTTTTGACAAGAACTTCACCGCGAAGTCATCTTTGGAGGTAGTTTAGATTAACATAGGACTTGTATATATGGTCACAAAGTGGATATGTCAGTACTGAAAAATAAATGTGGGGAACATAGTAAAATAGTGGTGTATATCCATCTGAGACAAATTGGACTAAACGAACGTGATCTCTGACAAATTTGGATTAACCATCTTTTTCGCGATATACATTAAAGATCGTAAGTTGCACCATAAAATAATGTAGCTTCCACTAATGCTTCACAAATATATAAATACGTATAAATAGCGTGTACCCTGTCAGGACAATTCTCTTTTATGCACTGCAGACACATCTTGACATAAAAACTCCTCCTTTCTTGCTACAGGAAGTCTCAAAAGTTAAAGCACTCAGTCCGAACGTTCCAATTGTGCATGCATACATTCGGAATATCTTTACTGCTTTCGTAAGCACATGCTTGGATCCTAGCAGACGACGCTACAAGAGTTGTAAGGATGAAAGTTCCTACAATAGAACATACATTTCTAAAAAGTCTAACCAACCAACCGTTGGAAGAAATTCGTATTGACGAAGTTGAAAATACCATTAAGGTCGACATTTATTAAGGCATAGTTGTAAAGCCCCCGTTTTAATTTCAGTTTTAAATATAAACATGTAACCCCAAGATCATGCGTTATCCTTCGATTAGCGTTCATTGTTGTAAATTGATTTTTGTATGAAACAGGCAAATGCAGTTATTTTAAACAAATGGAAAACAACGTATTAAAGTAAATTATATGCTGGTATCAATTTCAACGTTATTAAAATTCTACCAAATAAGACACGAACAACATTGATTTGTTTAAATTATAGACGCGTTTGCGTAATCGCACTAATTGTAGTTGATGCTGTTCGCAATGCAGAAACGGATTGACTGTTGAATGGGTTGATATCGGATCCACAGAATTATTTTCTGGGAAAGGTGCTTGTATATAATATGGTGCTGCTGTCAGATGGGCAATCTTGTTATGGCTACACCTGTTTGTTTGTTTTTTTTTTTTGTTTTTTTTTAAAATAGATATAACGAGATACCAATATCTGAGTTGGGCAAGATGGGTTGCGAGGGGAGGAAACATGAAAAGAATTACATTCCTTATTCTATCACACATGGTTACTGTCAGTTACAAACAAAATTTATGCTCATTATTTAGTACAAAAGTCATAGTCCTATCTTTTCCATACGGAATGGAGTCCTATTTAGATAGAAGATCCATAATGTATCTCTCAGAATTATAACACAGTTCCAGCACAAGTCCCTATCAGAAGTTTTTCAGTCCATTTCTTGCCAGGAAAAACATAAAATGGAGGAATGAGAATTCCTATGGTGTAATATTTGGGTCTTGTAATGAGACTGAGAGGAAAGGACTTTTTTCAACAGACATATGTTTATTCCATGGCATACATACTACAACTGACTTAGACCTATATATAGCACCCTATATATCAGCCTCATCTCTGGTCTCTAACTTGCTGATTCAAAAGTGGGATAGTCTATATTGCTATATAGTGTTGCTTCTAGAACACATCATATGGCATTTGCTTCCACAATAATGGGAATATGCAATGACAGTTTGGTTGCTCTCGGTTGAAGAAACATTTTGGTGATACTGGTCTCATTGATGTCATAAATTTTATCAGGTTTGTCATATATTTTCTCAGGTGTGTCTACAAGTTCATTTTCTCCCTTGATTTTACCCAGTTTCCTTAAGTATTTATCAAATGCATACCTTAGTGCATTATTGTTCTGCAAATGTCTAGCCTCTGGGCCTTTTTTTTTTTATAACCATTCTCAGATTTAGCCATCACTTAAAATGTCCATTGAACCAATTATTACTAAGAGAGTTAGAACCTTTCTGGTGTTTTCTCAAAGACTTAGCAAATTATGCAGCCAGATATTGATTATTGCTATTGGTATATTCTTTCATTATTCTGAAGTCAATCAGATAATGACAAAATTATACCCTTTCAAAATTTACCGAAGGAATATGCATATTTTAGAATTATTTGATAATTCTATTTATCATAGATGGAAGCATACTAACACATAACACATTAATTTAATTTTGACAATTTTATTTTAAACATCAAAGCAACAACAAAAAAGTGAAAATTAAAATGTTACTGCTTTAAACAAGCATGCTGTTTTCATTGGAATTATGGCTCTTATTTTCTAATGTACTTTTCTTCACCTAACCATTGAGTGTGAAAGACTGTTGTGTGATTGATATGTTAGTGACATTAAGTACTGTCAACTGGGAAAACTAATTGCTATATTTGAGTTTGGTATGTGTACAGTGGTGAAGGAGGGCTTAAGGTAGATTCCATTTTTATTGTCTCTTGTATCCATTTCTTTCTTCCTAACACAAGTACAAAACTTCTTTGATATTAAGTTGTCTAAATCTTTGTTTGATAACTTACTTGTTTCAGGACAGGTGGTATTTCATAACAGATCATAACACTATAATAAATAAATTGCTGCACCAAGATCTTGTTTAAAGACAGGTGGTCTCATAGCAATGGTCTTTCAATACAGGTTTACTAATCATTTATTTATACACTCCAAAATTATAATAATGTACATATTATTGTTAGCCTCATTAACAGCAGTTTATTAACTACATGTTGCAGCATTAACAAAATATTTTATTTTTCAGGAATATGAAAGTATAGAAGAAAGTGGAAGACTTCAAGAATATAATGACAAGAAAATATTAACATCAAGTAGTTTCCATGAACCATTCAAAGTTCCAGATGCACCTAGTATGTGTAGAAAGAACATATCAAGAACTCCACCTCTTGGATCAAATCGACTGATTAACCTCAGCTACAGTCAGCCATCTACTCCCAAAACACCATGTCCTAAGTTAATACTTGAGCACCCCACACCATGTATCAATGCACCACTATCTCAGAGGTAAGAACTATCTGTGAATCATGGTTTGCTCTGAAAAAGAAAATTTAGGGGGATTTTTTATGATTAAGGGAGCATTTAACCATGTAAAGATATGCTTTGCAAACATGAAGCATTATTTTAGAACATTCAATTAATTTATTTTCACAAGGTTTAATAAGTTTGTTGAATCTCACAATTTCACATCATAGAATAGACAACATGTTGGTACAAACTTACAGTATTTTGCTGTTTTTAATGTAGGCACAACTGCAAACTCGACACTTAGATGTTATATATTGTGATAGCATATAAGAGTCAGCACTGTTCATTTCATTTCTGTTTTCAGTTATATATGTAACACACATCCAGATTTTTAGGGTCATCATGCAATGGCAAACTTATATCTATACTGCTGATAGATGGGTGCATGTTATATATATTGGCAAGGACACCAGGTCTTAAACATTCTATGCATCGACTCGTAAGAGTTGCAGGTGATAAAGAGCAAGTAACTTTTGACAAATTTGTATCTGAATGCACCAGTGCAAATTTCAGTCTACAGCATTAAGCAGAAGTGTTGGGCAAGTAAAACAGATACAGGACAAGGTAAAGTTTCCAGCAAAACAAATCACAAACTTAAAATTTTAAAGGTTTTATCATATGTTTTCTGTTTTTTTTGTACTTGTTTGAAATAAACTATATTTTGATTGCCTACCCCTCCCAAAATGCAAACTAAGAGAGAAGAAAGTTGCATGTCATATTTACAGTGTTAAGAGGAATTAAAGATCTTCAGTCAGTGGTTTGATTCTTGAAGAAGAAAAAGATTAAAAATTATTTTTTTTAAAATAAACATGGAAAAATTTAACATGCAAGAGAATTTCAATATATTTTGTTGAAATCTAACAATATTTTAAGTATTTTGGTCTATAATTCATTTTTTAACATTACTTTGAAGAGAAAAAAGTCCATTTATAATCCAGAATATATCTAAGCTTCAAACCATTATAGTCAGCCATAACACTTCCAATAATAATTTTCCAGCAAAATATTACTTTACTGTGAAGGTGTTAATTTCCGTGGGTATCGACCTTAATGGTTTGTGAAGAAGGAACATTATTAAAGATGCTTACATATGTGGATTCTTGAAGATTATCTTGTTTTCCACAGAAAGATCAGTGTTCATTTGTTCTTGTAAAATGTGGTTAAAATTGATACCCCATGAAAAATAGTGAATTCACATTATTACAGAACTGGGTAAAGCCTTTTTGGGCAGAGTAACCACTAAGTTACTAATTAAAGAGGATAATAATGTATGAATTGTTAAATCCAAGTTTGTTTTGTTATGTCCTTTTTTCTCATTTCAGCACTGTCCATGACTTTGTTCCTTGTACACCAATGATCATAAATCCATTACAGGTTTTTATGACACCAAGTCTTCATAATTTCACCACGTCATCAAAAGAATATCCAGATATACTGGAATTGATTGGTAAATTTTTAGTCTAGAAATATGTTCATGCATTTTGAGAAACAAAAAAGATCATTTTGCAGAATAGTTTAACACAGTGAAATTTGCCTACATTTCCCTTCCCCAATATAATTGTTTTTACTGCAGACTGATCATTTATTTTGGAATCAGTATGGCTGCTCACACTGTTATACTGGCCACATCTTTAGAACAGTCAAATTGTGTGGTCCCAATTTGTTTGGCTAAGGGAAGTGTCACTGTATTTTTCTTTCTCGCCAAATTACAGATTTATAAAACACTTACTGTTTTTCAATCAACTTTACTATAAATTCCTAGACTATAGACAAATATCACAATTTAAAAACAAATTTAAAATGTTTTACTCTTTGCATGCAATTAAATTAAAATACAGTAATGTGCTTATTAATAAATATATTTTTTGTCTTGCAGTACTAAAAGAAATTTATATGGGGGCGCTCACCAGTTAGTATGTACTTTTCAGATAGTGACGTAGGTGAGGTGAAGTTGTTTGCATTTGTAACATGCACAATGGAGATAATGTTGGCATATCTCAATGCTACTTTGATGTAATGTGGCTGATATTTCTTTGGATACTGCACTTGTGGTAATTGTACATGATCTAATCACATGGTATAACAAAATTTATGCTCCATTGTGCTTGAAAAATTAACCGGAATTAATCAAAAGTACACTAACTTTAGCAGTTATTAAACTAGGGAAAACAAATTTTGCTGAAGTTGGCAATAGCAGCTTCTGAAAGTGCAATGAACAAATTACAAAACTTCTGAAAAGTAAAAAAAGTTATCGGATCATTTTTCTACAATTTACCTCTGAAGTCCAGGAAGTGAAAATGACCATGCAGAGCTAGCAGTTTTTTTTTATTCGAGCACATCTTAAGTTAGCCCAAGCTGTATACTCTAGAACCTAAAGTACACCCATCAATCATACATCAAAATAAAGGGAATTGAAAGTTCTTCTCCCAACACCTAAGATATACAAAGTCTTTATTATATTGCCAGTATAACCAGTGAAGAAATCCCAGAAAATTATTTTTCTTTAAAATTCTAACCCTATGCAAAGTACAAAACTGTAGAGCGCACCTATATGATTTAACAGATTGACTTAATTAATTCAGCAGTGATACATATTGATACCATGACAAATTAATCAATTTGATGTGGTTGGTTTATAAAAATACAATATCACTTCAATCCAGAGTGTTCATTTACCAGATATTAAGCTTGTTGTTTGTCCTAAGATCATCTGAGAATTTCATGGATTAAAAGTTTGAAGCACAAGTACACATTACATACCATTCCATCTGCAATTTTTGTAATTGAACTAATTAGTTAAATGAATAAGCATACTTCTGATTTGTAAGTATTTTGCAGATGATGACCACAGTCAGATTGACAGTGTTGACAGACAAATTAATATGTATACTGATGTTGAACTTAGTGATGAAACAGTTGTGGATTATCTTTTGAATGTCACATATCCTGAACCAATCAAACTGCAGGAAGAGACAACACAGACTAGATTACAGGTACAGTGGATTATATTTTCATACAAAAATGTTTTCTTAATCTTATACCTAGTTCATATTTACTGGAGATTGTCAAGAAAAAGATTGGTTCTCACCCTGATAATGATAATAGATAATTTATTTTCAAATTCTTAAATATGTGGAGTTGGGAGTGCAAAGTCCTGAAGGATCCAAAAGTGCATTATTGTTCATTTTGTGCTTAAATTCATGTTTTGGCACAACTACATGTTTTTACAAAACCAAAATGAATGGCTCGTGTAAGGTAGAAAATTAACTTAATTTTGAATAAGGTCAAGTCCAAAATACAATTATCCATAGTTTATAATGAATAAAAAAATAACCAAATGCAAAGTAAATAAACATAACACCATACAACACATGAATATCAATTTGTTAAAAAAAAGATTATAGTGCTTTCTCTAGGACACATTTTTGCAATAATCTAATGAATTTCCTATTAAGTACGAGTCAGCACAAAATATGCGTACAGTTGGTTAGATGCAAATAAAACAAAATTCATAAAATTCATTAATTTTAACACCAACTTGATATGATCATAATGCAAGTTCTTGACTCCTTGCACAAATGTCATAATCAAGTACTTCCCTACTTTTGGTAATTAAGCAATGAGATTCACATTAATTACCCATTTATGTAAGCATTTTATCAACTGCACTTAGCGATGTTGTATTCAGTGTAATGTCTTTGCCATTTCATGTTCAGTTCTAATTCATACAATATAGTGTCATTGTCATAGTACATGATCACTAACACTGCCAATAATAAACAACTGAGTATTGCTTTATTAAATTTTATCTATCATGCACATTTTTGTTGAAACATACTCAGAGTGATCTATTTACAGATAATGTTCTCGCATAAAAATTGCTCCCTGCCAAATGAAACTAGAAAATCCCATTACAAAAGTGCCAGAGGGGCATATTCCACCTACAGCATGAAAATTCTGGATAATTTACTAACATCTAAATAGAAGGGTGATAATTTCTGCCTTATTTTGGTTGACTGGAACCCATTTAATACCATTTTTGTACTTCATTTGGTTTATTACAATTTGGAGGGGGTGGCTGAGTGGTCTAAAGCACTCACCGATACAGATCACTGCCATCGCACCTCTGTCTGTGTGGGTTCGAGTCTCAGATTCATCCAATGTGGGTATGTGAGAATATGTGATTGTAGCTTCTCATGGGTTAGTCATTCTTTCCAGGCTTTTCCTCCACCATTTATACTGGCCACCATGCATAGCCTATCTTGTGCTGAAAAATGGACTTAAACCCTACAACAACAAAAATTTGGAGGCAGGGTGGGTGGATCATGCCCAAAGTTATTGATATCTGGCCAGTGTTTCTACAACAACAGCAAATTTTAAATATTAGTATATGTAAATGTATGGTCACTTGTACTTAATTTTTGAAAGTTGAACCCTTAGTGTAAATTGTCCTACAACATTTATAACATGAACTCATAAAATAATAATGATGTGTCAGTGGGCAGTTTTGTAGACATCTTTCATGAAGGATTTAAAATTTAACATTATGCAGCTCATAGAAAGATATGCCTGCTGGAAGTTGATAATGAAATGATAGAGTTAAAATTTGTGTACAGCAAACTTATGAAAACACGACAATCATGGGACTGATGGAAATATCCAGATGGAAATATCCATACCTTTTCTTTGGACATGTTTTGAAGAAGGAATTTATATTTTTTCAATTTTGATCCATTAATTTGTACAAAGTCTGCATATGATATGAGCTAAATAGGTATAGGTGCATAAGTTAAAACAGATATATCTTCACATTAGTAGTACAACATATTCAGAAAGTACATGACTGTCTGTATCATACAGCAAATATGAATGGAGTGTTCTCTATTTTGGCTGAACCATGCTGTGTGGGTTCGAGTCTCAGATTTGGCCAATGTGGGTATGTGAGAAAGCTTGCCAGTAGCTTCTTGTGGGTCGGTGGTTCTTTACAGGGATTTTCCTAGGTTCTTCCTCCACCATTAATAATGTATAGTCAATCACATTCAGAAAAATGGTGTTAAACCCTACAACAACAGATCACTCATACATAAAATACTTAAAAGCCATAACCAAATTAACATGTTGTGCAACCACTTTCCACTTTTGAATTAACATGTCGACACTTCTCATGGCATGTGATTTTTACAGGTAGCATGATTAAAAAATCCAGTTTGTTGTGATAGGTTTACATTAAATTTGCAAAAATGATTCAGAAAAGTTCTCTGCTATTTGTAGATATTTTCAAAACAATGAAATCATGAAGAAACATTCATTCCAAATCAAATTAGACTGCTTATAGAGAATTCCAGATTGGAAAATGTCTGGTTTTCAGAACTTTAACTGTACATATAGATGTGAAGTATTTTTTAATTCATTTTAATTGTATTTTGAAATTTCCAAAAGAAAACTATTCTTATTACAACAACTAATACAAACAATTATTATTTGTATCATCATCAGAGAAACTGAAACTTCATCTACTTTTTTAAATACTGTACCAACTTATTGACATTTGCATCGATCTCAATAGGCTATAATTCTCATTTTAGCCACCTGTAGAAGATGAAGAAAAATTCAGAGAGAAAAAAAAGGGTAGGCATACAAAAGTTTTAACATTTGAAGAAAGAGAAATTTTGAAAAGGATACAAAAAGAGAAAGAAAAAGAAAGAAGAAAGGAGAGAAAACATAAGTTCGAGAGAAAGGAATCAACAGCAGCAAGAAGGGTAAAGTTGTGAAAAACAGGTTTTCATTTAAAAAAAACTTTTTTTGCTATGTTCTTCCCATGTTGTAGAGATAACATTGGAGAAAACATTGAATGATTTAAGTAACTATAGTATTTAACATCAATAACTTCTTTGCCTTATCACTCAAATCTTGCAATCTAGATGCTGATCTTTGAATGAGAATGTTTAAGAAATCTGTATTAAAAAGACTGTTGGTAAATTTTTTGAAAAGTGCAATATTTCTTTGAGGTCAGATTTTATCACATTCATCGAAATATGATCACCATCTGTTACATATTCAACATGCTGAATTGAGTAAACAGATTAGTTCACTTTGTTGTTATTCATTACCATAATATTGATAAAATACTATCTATTAATTGATGCATGCTTTTTCAAGACAATTTTAACCATGAAATAGATCAGACTGAAAGACAAGAATAATTAGACCCTCATATTCGCACAGTTGATTTGTTTTGATAAAGCATTATCACCAGAACTGTGAAGTGAATTTTCTCAACCTTTGTGCCAGAGGGTTTGGGACATGTATCCTGGGGAAGAGTGCAGTATAAAAACAATCAGCCCTCTTCCGCTTCTCCAGGCTGGAATTAGGGATAGAAGAAGGCAGGAGACATAAAGGTAGGGGGAGGAGGAGCCATTTCAGCCAGAGTTTCTATCCCAACTTACAAGAGTCCGCTAAGACCAACAGGACATCATCCTAGTCTAACTGTTGAGAAGCTAATTTCAAACCCCAAATCTGACCATTGAGTGGGAGACCTATTGGTATGGGTATCTTCATCCCATGACTTATCATAGGGAGTGATGGGACTGCCCCTGGAAGCAGGCTTTGCAGGTGGATGAGAATGCTCATCAAGCACCTGCAGGAAGAAACTGATCTCTGCCATTCTATTCTCCTGGGATTGGGGAGTGCTCATATTTTATAAAGAAGTCTTCTTCTGAACCCATACTCTCCTGAAATCTAGGAATGCTTTTCTCAACTGAAGAGATCTTCTTCTGAGCCCTTAACAACCTACAGGAGAATACCAGATTTTCCTGGGATCAAAAAGTTCCACAGATATTTCATTAGCCACCATTTCCTTGTGCAATGTTCTCAATATCAATACAGCTCATCAATCCTCACTGAGAGGCATGTTTCCTTTTGAAGATTAAAGCTCATCAAGTTAAGACTATTGTTACTTTATGGACCTATCTAACTTGCTTGTTACTAGAGGATGTCATGAGACATCTGGCATAAATTAAGCATCACCTTATGCTTTACTCTTCTTATATCTGCATTTAAACCATTTCTCACCTAAATATGTAAATGTATAATTTATATGCATACATTTTTGGATCTATTTAATTAAAGTATTATGGTTTTAAAGTGCCAACAAAAAAAACCCCAAAAATATAACTTTATTTCCTTCAAATATTCCATATTTGATCTTTCTTTTTCTTCTTTTTTACTCTTGTAGGGATAATGTTTGGAGCAGGCTCAGGTTTCAAATGGCAGGTTAAATTTTCAAGACAGATTTCACTGACCTGATGTTTCTAAAATTTGTAAATCCATGCAACGTCCTTTTTAGGGATGATTTTCTTTTAAAGTGAATGCAACTTCTTAACAGGCTATTTGCACTGCTGGGCAGATAATTTTTTAACATTTGGCATTTTGAGCTTGCTTCATCTTTTTTTGACAAAAATAATGAATTGATGTATCTGAAATGAGAAAAATCTTGTAATACATTCCAAAGATAGTCTTAATGGAATTACAAATTAATTCGTCTCCCACTGAAATAACAGGAAGTCTGATCATTACAGTATGTGACTGAAACTAGGACTTTGGAACTCATCATCACTCAAATGGTGTTTATGTCAAAATAGGGACTGTGTTAGTGATCATTATACCAAGGTATTGTATGATGTGTATTAATGTTGAATAATGAAATGAACTCTGACAATACCCATCTTATAAACATATTGTATCATACAAAGGTAGTTAGGAGGAACTATATATGTGTATTGTACAAGTTCAAAATGTTCCTCAGTTATAATATTTTCAGTTTTTATTTAAATCATTTCTTTTATTAAAACATTTTATTGCTATCTTGAAAGAAAAAATATTGATTTTGAACTGTGTCTTATGTTTTAAGTACCCCAGTGGCAGTAGTGTGTTACATTGCCTTATCAAGGGGAAATTACGTGCATGTTTTTACTAATTTTCCTTTCATTTCTTTTTCAGAGCACTAGAAAGCGGAAGCAGATAGAAAAATTTGTGCCAGTTTGAATTTATTGATATCCTGTGTTAAGATTATTGTTGATAAACCTTTTTTCATAAGGCAAGATAGATAGTGCTGAAGTACTTACCATTTTTATGATTTACGAACTTACAGCAAACATGATTGCCATAAATGGACTGATATTCTATTGGTGGAACAGATTTTGTAAGAATCAACAAAAAGTCTGTTTCTTTTCTCCATCTGAAAGGTTCTTGAAAAACATTGCCAATTTTATTTCTTTAATATATTTTATTTAACATTTTAACAAAATAATTAAAAGTTAAAACCTTAGATTTTGACTCTAATGTCATGGATAGAAGATCACTTAATCTGTCCCAGATACTGTAAAAATATATAGGTTGGTTAAAATAAATAACTAAAATTTGATTGTATTGTCATGTCAGTTTGAACTGACAGCATAGTTCAAAAGTCTCCAGTACAAGTAGTGTCCTTTTAACTCATTCTTGGTATTCTTCAGTTGTATAGAAAAAACTAGGTTATATAAAAATACATTTATATTACCATTTGTGTTATCATCTTTACAAGCCATTACATACATAAAAATAGAAGAAAACTGCGGTGGCAGCTTATACCTTAAAACAGTATCAGAGCACTGGCAATCCATCTGATTCATATCCAAATTCCAGAGCTCAGTGAAATAATACAAGACAAGAAATGATCACTGAACTTGACACGAAGTTTGCTTGGGCCTCTGATCAAATAGTGATATACCAGGATACAAAATTTGGTCAAAATTTGTTCCAAATTGTTCGAGCTATTGTGTGTTCACAACAATATATATTAGCTATAACTTACAGTACATAACATATTACATCCTTAGTGAAAACTCCATGTCAGCTGATTCACTCATTGTGGAGAATTAATGATAAAGATTTTCAATTCAGGAAAAGAAAAGTTGACATTTAAAGAATGTACAGATGGTTACATTGGAGTTTATATTTTGTGACTACAGGACCTGTATATCATTTAGGAAATCTGAAAGATAGGCATGCAATGTCTTTTAAGCAAGGAAAAAATGTGACAGATAATTTTAAATATCAACTTGCCAATAACACAATATAAAGCTTATTTTCTCTGGATGTATTAGTTATTATAATGAATACTTCCTTTACACACAAATAAACATTTTTTGAACTTCACCTGTACTTCAAGTTACTAGTAACAGCATAGCTAAATTGCAGGTTTCTATTATTATTATGATTATCAAAAAGCAAATTAGTTATCAGGGGAATTAAAAAGTATAGCACAGTGATGTTGAATTTGCTGGTGATAAGTGAACAATTATTATATACCTTGATTAATTTATGATTGGCCTTGAATTAAAAAGAGAAAAACTTCTGCTCACTCACTAAAGTGGAACACGTGGAATATTTTGTCAGGATTATAAACAAACATCAGTAACATTATGACAGGAAATCTATTTTTACATGCTTGCATGGTCTAGTGGTAACTATAGCTGTCTTGCATGCAGATGATCCAAGTTCAAATCTAACAACCAGTATATATTTTTTCATTCAATCTTTTCTTTTTATGTGTCATTTTACCTTGAATTAGGAATGATAATTATGTCACAATTGATATTTTCTGTGCAAATATGCACAAAAAAAAATACAGCAGAACATAAAGGTAAACCACTAACATTATCATGTGCAATATGGTAAGAAATTAGCTACTTTGATTTTTTGTACATATTGCTAGCCAATATGCTTGAGCATAAAATGAAAAAGAATTTTGCTTGTTCTGAGCGAATAATGGATGTTTTTTTTTTTTTATAGCATTAAAGCCACAAGCGAAAATACTATTGTTTTTAGCCAATTTAATCAAACATTTCCATTCACTGGTTTCAAGTAAATATCCTCTTTATTTTTTCACAACTATATTTTAAAAAAACCCACAAAGTTTACACATATTCAGTAATACACCGATCATGCCCAATTAGAAACTTCATACATAATTTGAAACTTCTTACATTTCTTCTTTCATTAAATGTAAGGTTTGGAAAACTTTTATTTAGCTAGACATTTATTTTAAAAGTTAAGAATCATTGATTTGTCAAAGCTTTTTCTGTGGCAAATTCAGAATTTAGGCCATACCAAAATAGTTTACATAAAACACTATGGATATTGTACAGTCTTTTTAGTGAAACAGGTGTCAGTTCTAAATATTTGACACTGCATGACCCCAAAAAATATTTATTTGAAATAAGTCATGGAAAAAAAAATTGGTGATTGCACTGCTTTAGATGATGTACCGACCCATCAAAGACAAAGGGTAACAAAATCATGATTTCCTCTTATAACTAAAATTTTCATAAGGCCTCTAAAATTAAAAAATTAAATGAGATACTGTATAAATAGTTTCAAAGATTCTGGATCTGTGCAATTGCAAAGAAACTAGACTAACTTTATTAGCTTGCAGCAAATCCTAATGTGTTTTGTTAACTTTCTTATTTCAAAAAATATTTTTGACCCTCTAATCTATAACAGTCTCCATAATATTGGACAATGCTTTTCATGCAAATTTGGAAAACAATATGCACGTACATAAGGTGCTTGAATCCAACAAGCTATGCAACTGTACAATTACAATTGTTATTTTGTAACAGGAATGAATCCAGTTTTCAAGTATTTTGCAAGTGACTTTCCCATAGTAAGTTTGACTCATCTCATGAACCTTGTAATGAAACATATGGTCCTCTTTCACTGGTTTTGCATAAATTCATCTTTTGAATTATGTTGTGAAGTCTAGAGTTCAAAAACTGGCTACTGCACATGATCAGTTTTTGCTTCTCTGTTCACCATGTTAAAAACTACTTCCTTTTTTCATTTGTAATTCCATTGTATGCTATAAGCCACTTTCTGATTGACTTGTTCAGGAGTTGTGTCAATACTACTGCTCTGGATGGGTACAAAATCCACACAAGTGAGCCTCTTCACGTTAGAATCCTGACCTATGGTATGGGATAAATTTTCTCCTATCGGGTGCTTATTAACCTTTTCTGCTATGTAGGGATTTATTCAGGTCAGAGATAGTTTAAATGGATGTGGTTTGTAATAAATTCTCAATGGGATGAGATGCAGAACTTGTTTGTCCTTTTTCCTGGTCATATACATGCTCAGAGTTAGTCTGCAATTATGATGTTACAATATAATAATGTTCCTATGTTTGGCATCAGCAATTAAAAACCTTCACAATAAACAGGAAAACTGTCGTCATCAGTTATCTATATTTGATCCCATTATTTGGAATTGACCATCTCTATCCAGATATAAACTAAAATTGAACTTGTGCTTTAACAGGTACCAAAATAAATCTATCCTGTTAAAATTCTTTAGGGTTATATTTCTGGTGGTGAACTTTGTTATAGGGTGAATGAGTATTAGAATAAATATGGTATTTAATGAGTTTATGTAGTACTAAACAAAGTGAGATTTGGACCAATAGTGAAATTCCAATTTCAGAATCCACTACTTGTTCTATAAAATGTACTAGACCAGTTAGTCTGAGAACATGTAAAGCTGCTTTACTCTGAATAGAGCACATTGAACATAAACTGTCCTTAAACGGGTAAAGCTAATGTTATTTAATTTTACTGAATTAGTAACAGAGGCCACATGGTTGATGCATTATTTGCTGGAATTGAGATTAAACAAGCTGCAGTTCCGTTTATGTGATGAGTGATAATTTTTCAAATAAACGTGTGCATTATGGGACTTTATTAATAATTTGGCAAGTACAATAATGTAATCATGCTGAATGACTTGAATCAAGGGGGTAAATACCACATTAGGGCATAAGCTGACATTACATTAGATTAAATGGTACAGTAAATTACAGTTCATAAATATATGTAGACCATTTCACTGTGGACTTAGCTTGATTTATGTTAGTCAGGATCTTTGGCATTGAAAATTATGTTAGCTTGATGAATTAAAAAGATTGTGTACTCCTCAATATCTGCTCTTTAATCTTTTTAAAATGACCATTATCCAAATCTGATAAGGGGGGGGGGGGACAAATTTGTTTAACATTAAAGAACTTTGTATTGAAAATATAAAAATTGCAGTATATTTTTTATCTGCCTTTTTTTCTTGAAAGTCAATTTAGTTTTTTATTTCTATTACAAATGCACACTTACAAAATGGATGTAATGGTGAACTACTATTTTCCTGCTTTACTGTTGGCATTTGCATCTTGCATGAAACACAGGTGGTACATGAGCAGAGCATTCTACAAATTTATTGTCACATTAAGAACAAGTGGTTTTTTTTTGTAATCATTATTTTAATTGATAAAAGTAGGCACTTGCATACAATTAATGAAAACATTGTTTCTGGATTGTGAACAACTGCTATGGTCCCACGTTAATTATGTGTTCCATGTCATGATTGGAAAAAGAACGTGTATGAGATGTAGACTACACCTAAAATTATCACAGATACAACCATGCTTTTCCAATTCTCCTTCCTGAGGGTTCGAAGTTCTTGCTCTGAAAAGAAACGATGAAAAGATACAGTAACCATATTTGGATGACTGCAATGTGCATATTTAATTGATGAAGAGCGAATAATGCACTCCAGCCCAGGGTCTATACTAGTCTGGTCATCTTAATGATGATTTCCACTAAACCAGCCAATCTGTGCCTTCCCCTCCCAATTTGGAGTAGTACACAATCCACCCGATCCCCCAGTTACTGGAAAATATTTACCTGTTACTTCCTATTTTATGTAAAATCCAGGTAGATAAAGCTTTTCTTAAATAAGATCCTGAGGCCTGGAGGGCCTAAATCGCTCTTTGTTATGTATCACTGTCATCTCACCTCTGTCGGCGTGGGTTCTAGTCCCAGATTCAGCCAATGTGGGTATGTGAGAAAGCTTGCAAGTAGCTTTTTGTGGGGCGGTGATTTTTTCTGGGTGTTTTCCCGGGTTCTTTCTCCACTATTATTAATACTGGCCGCTATGTATAGGATATCATGTGCTGATAAATGGCGACAAATCCTACAACAACTACAAATAAGATCCAACTTTGGCATGTTAAAGCACATTATTGTTATATTTTAATTAATAAATGCTAAATCTCAATCAATATTAAATATTCCATGTACATGTACATGTGCAATATATGATACTGACAAATTCAGACAGCTCTAATGTAAATCATTTATTTACGAGACTCCTTGTTCGAAGACGTAATGTCCATGATCTACATGTAGCATATACTATTTTTAAATACTTCTTACAGTTGGCTGTAGAGTGATATGATTTTTCATATATTTTAAAGCAATATTTCAATGCAATCAACAGTTAACAGGAAAAATAAAAACCAGCTACAAAATCTCAATTTAGAAAACACTTTACTCTTACTATGGATATCTGCATCCTTCATTTTTTCACAGATCACATATTTGTTTTATCCATGTTTTCCCTATTTATATTGAACAGTAACATATATTGATATTTGCAATGCCTAATTACATATTTTCTTACCATGAGATTTCAATTTTTTCTTCAGCTGTTTCTCTTCCTCGAGTAGATTTTGTCTGAAAAAAGTATTCTTTGTCATCTTTATATTTGAAACAATTCTATTTAATCTGACACCTTTTAGTCAAGATATAAACATTTAAACTAACTAGGATTAGAAAATATGGATAAAATAGAAAACTTTATTTGATCCCCTATAAGAAGTCAATATATATATATATATATATATATATATATATATATATATATATATATATATATATATACATATATATGTATAGTATGTACGCTGTATCAATGATATACCACGAGATGTATAAATTTTTCATTAAAAGGAAACGAGGCTTGCCCGAGTTTCCTTTTAATGAAAAATTTATACAAGTGGTATATCAATGATACAGCCTACATACTATACATATATTTTATTTATATCACATACAAATACAAATATTTGCAAGTTGGAGTTACGATGTGCTCCTGATATATTGCCCGAGTAAATGACCTCCTCACAACCAAGTGGCTGTCTGCTACAAAATCTAGTTCTATGATTTTTCTTGTTATTCACAATCACATATTCAAATTGATAAGTTGATTGTTTTCTTTTTCATTTTCTTTTTTATTCACATTTATTAAATCAATATAAGACACACGCATTATTTAAACATAAAATATGTTTTTGTGTTGTTTTTTTTTAATGAAGAAAGTAGTGCACTGCAAACACTGTGATCTTATTATAGACGATGCATGTACTGTCATTGACCAACTGTCGCATGGAAATTCGCGTGAAATATAAACGAATTGGAATCACGAAACAACAAGAGGTAATTAAAATATTTTAATATATTGACAGTTCAACTAAGTCATCATTTTGATTTAATTAGCGATTCTACAGAGTAAACATCTCTCTCTCTCTCTCTCTCTCTCTCTGTCTCTGTACGTCTTGACTAACATTGCCATCATTCATAGGTCCAGAGACATCGTCGTATGACATAAGCAAAAATCCACAACGCTTGTATTTTCATGTATTTTTGCTCCAGAGAGGAAGGAGGGCTGGCAACCATTTGGACAGTTTTATATTTAATTATTAATACACGATTAAAACGGGTTTCAGAAACAACAACAAAGGCTTAAAACACAATACAGTATGTGCGCATCGTAACCGACAAATTTAGCATGTAGGCCTTGTGTGTCGTCTGACGATTGCAACTATGTATCATTGATATTATGAATACTATAGATAAATCCCAAGGAAAGCGTAAGCATAGGTTTACGAGGAAACAGAGTACTGTGGGTTACTTGGTACAAGTTCAGCTTTAATGTCTTCGTCCAGTGCAATATATTTCTCTCTCACTCCAGATTTGTGCTTATTTTGCATGAGAGGGGGAGAGGAAAAAGACAGGATTCCGATGAAATTGTGTACCATTTTTTCTATCAGAAACATCTGTACATTATCTTTACAATATTATTCAAAATTTTCTTTTCTTCAAGTCAGTAGAGAATTTATATCACCAACTGAAACATTATTTGATGAGCTACTGTGATTATTTCCTTTTAAATGCATTTCCCATGATTGTCTGAAGTATTCACATCAGTGAAACACATCAAAGGAAGATAATTCCTATCAGGTCTAAATATTTACCTAAATTGGAGTTCCCTCCCTTGATGTATACAACAGAACTAAAAGCCAGTGGATCTATAGTTAGAAATGTCACTAACACCAAATGAATTCCTACTAGTATTAGATCCAGTAAAGCAAACAATACTTGTCAAAAGAGAATGGACACTATGCCATATGCATGGCTCAAAATTAATGCCATTTTGCTCATCCACGAACAGTGAATTTGATGACGGATTACTGCTTTCACAAATCTGTTTGATCAATACAAAAAATTTATTCTGGTCACTGTCATAAATTAACAAGAGGCATTGCATTCAATATATCAATCAAAACATGAATGGGGTTCCTTTCATCTTAAGAAGTAAAACGAATGTCCACAACAGAAATAGCCATCCATTTTCCCATGCATTACCTAAATATGAGCCAGTGTTGATTGTCAAGATAGAATGCATACCAATCTGGCCTAGTATCCTGGCCATTACATAAATTTCAATAAAGTTGTTGCCATAGCTGCAAATGGCGAATTTCAGTGACATGAGGGTCTAATCCAAATATATGTGCATAGGCTAGTACATAAACATAGCCGATTAGACAAAAGGCATGTTTGTGGATTCAAAATATTTTATTTTCATACCATTGTTGATAAACATTCACTGCATTATTTGGTCAAAATAGGAATGACTGAAGTTCCTGCAAGGTCCAAGTTACTATTAACACGTACACAATTTTATGATGATACCAAAGAGCATGATCATAAACATAATCAAGAGAACAGAGTAGAAAAGTACTAAAGTACTAGAAATCTTGCAAAATTAATATGAATGACTGAAATATGGCTAAAAAAATGTGATGTTGTGCACATTTTGCACTGAGTATTCTGAGAAATATGAAAATGCACAGACAGTGAAATTTAGGTACTATTGGCAGTTAACAAATTTATTATACTGACCCAGTGGCTCAGAAAACAAATTTTAAGCGCATTAACTTGAGAGAAAACTACAACATGTGCAGATGAAATATCAACATTTGTTGAAGTGGAAATGAAGAGAGCAAGATACATATACCACTTCAAGCACATAAAAGAAACTTTAATCGGCAGTATAATGCTATTTTCTTCAACATAAATATCTGACCTTTGACTCTCAGTCAAAACTTCAAGTCGGAGGGACCTTTCGATTCTGTCCAAAGCATCTTCACACTTCTGAATATGGCCTTCAACTGTTTCAATCTGAAATCACCAATATACCCTTCATTAATGTTCATCAAAACATCTGAAATCAAACAAAAATTAAATTATATCCAAATCCCACTAGATGAAAGCATCAATTCTGAAGAAAGACACACAAGGTCAACATAAATACTGTAATGAATTTTACTGACTGAAATGGCTATGCAACTTTTATTTTTAACCCGTCTTATTGCATGGACATTGTGTACACAATGTTGAATAAGAATACAGTCTAAAATAAACATGCCCTAAGATATTTTTTGTTTGCATTACTCTGAATGCACAAATTCTCACATTTTATACGAGGTGCACTTGAAACTTGAGACATAACTGGATTAATGCACTCTTTATATGCTGAAAACTGCCAGTACTTGTCATAAGCAAAACCATCAGAACTAGGAATCGAGCATAAGTTTACAAAAGTGCAAAACAAGCATTATGTGCTACACTTTCAAGCCAATACAGAAACGAAGAGATAGATTTTGTTGTTGTTATGTGTTTAACACCATATTTCAGCACATGAAAGGCTATACATGGTAGCCAGTATATTTGGTGAAGAATGCAGGGCAACACCAAGAACCACCAACCCACATGAAGCAGATGTCAAGATTTCTCAAGATCTTTACCAAGACTGAGACTCAAACACAGTGAGAGAGAGATGAGATGTCAGAGATCTCTGTAGGTGACACTGGATCAGTCGGCCATCATGGGTCCTGGTTGGATGAATTTGCTAAAGAGATGATAAGTATCTTTAACAAAAAGATTTAATTTAAATTCTTTCTGCAACATTAGGATATTTTTATTAATTTCATTCAAGAAACAGACTTCAATTTAAACAAATTTTTATATTCCTGGCTTCCATCACATTCCATTTTCTTGTGTCAGAACTTGAACATTTGGGAAAAGACCTCAGAGTAAGTATAATTCGACTAAAGCAATTTGACTTTAATTTGTGGACAAGTGTCATTATGGGCTGTCAAGTTTGGGAATTATTCATGAAAATTTTGCTTCTCATTCCTGACAATCAACAGAGGAACACACTACATAAGACCATTTACTTAGGTTGCAAGACATTGATACATAGAACATAAATATCAGGGTAAATGTTTTACATTGTGGAACTAGGACTAAAAGTGCATTACCATTCAGAATATATGGATTTAGTGCAAACTATTGTCCAAAAATGTAAGATGTCCAGCTAAATCTTTATGATATGGGGTGACATCTCACTTTGTAGAAAAGGAATGCCAAATCTAGCTGAAAATGATTTCAATAAAGAAATGCACACTAATGTAAGTGCTAAAAAATCTGGTAGTCCAATGCCTGGGGCCTCTCTAATTTCAGATCGAGCCCATCTAGTATTCTAAAAAAGATGCCCACTGGGCTTGTAAAAACAGTAAGTAATCAAATTTGTCGGAGAAAACTTTGATCATGATGATGAAATGCAGAAATATATTTTCAAGATGTTGAAATACCTGCCATAACACAATGCAATCTGAATAAAATCAGATCACCATTCTCCTGTATAAAGTGGAGATATCTTTTTAATCAAATTGTAACATGATATATCATGCTAGAACACAATTGTATCCTCCCAAAGCCTGACATGGTCGTAATTCAAGAAAATTTAATTTTCAGTAAACTTTGAAAAACCTAACACTTATGCCCATTGCCCATTACATGTAGCATATATTAATAGTAAACAGTCTGAGTTTTGATTGGAGCTGATGTAACAGTATCCTTTGGGCAGTTCAATAGCAGTAATAAAAAGGCAGGTCAATCTATAAACAACCATTTTACATATCTCGGGTTAGGATGAAGGATATTTTTTTAATGAAATATATATATTAACATCAAATAAAGTGTTTAGATAGCTTTGTTTTGTTCAAAATCTGATTTTGGTATTCCTGACTTCCATCGCATTCCAGCCAATTGAAATATAGGCCAACAGAACTTAAAAAAGGGACCATTTTCTTGTGTGGGAATTTTAATTTATTAAGAAAAAGTCATCAGAGTAGTCTGAATGAAACATTGTGCTAAAATATTGCAATAGCCAGATGCCCAGGACTTCTCTAATTTTGGTTTATACCTGTCCTTTATTTAAAGTGAGGTGCCCATCAGGCTTGCCTAAAAAGAAACAAATTGCTTGAGAAAACTTTGATCATGCTGAAGAAAAAGAGTAAATTTACTTTGCTGACATACATGCCATAACATGGCACAATCTAAATCAGATTACCACTGTCCTATGTGAAATTTAGATCTGATTTTAATCACATGGAAACTTTGCTAAAAATATGAGTTTGTACTCCCAAACCCCCAAATAGTCATTTTGAGAAATTACAACTTATTAATCTTAAAAAACTATTAAAAAATATAAATAAAAAACTTTCAGTCTATGCAGATTATATGTAACATGTATAAACGTTAATTTGTAATGATTGGAATTGATATAAAACTATCCCTTGAGCAGATTAAGGAAAAGAGGTCAGGTATAAAATCGAAGTTTCACCATAATTGGTTGACAATAGGTAGTGAAATGTGTTGAAGATTGCAGTAGGTGAACTCAATGTGCTAATTTGTATAGGAACGAACAGGAATTGGAACAACCCATTATAGGTACCGGTAACTCAAAGTTATGTTAGATACAAGAACAAAATTTATAGCATATTGCCTTGAATGAGAATGTTGAAGCACATAGAAGCCCCGGCAGTTAATAGACAACTGACAGTGAGCAGTAAACTCCTTCTTTGAACCTATTGACAGGACATCAAAAGACAGATAGGTTTATTTTTATTACAAAGCAAGCCAATCTCAGAAGCCGACTTTGGTTACTTTTTTTCTAAAGGATTGCATAAAAAAGGTTATTTTATTGCAAAGTAAACCGATATTGGAAGTTGACTATGAAGTGAGTAGACTTGTTTTTGGAAGACAGCCAAGATATGGACACAAACTTTGGTTCCTTTTCACCAGTATTCTTGATAATTTTGAACATAAATTAAAACAATGGAGAAAAAAAATTGAGTGACACAATATAATGCTTTGTGCATGGATGTTGATGACCCATCATCACCCAGAATATTTCTAGAAAATAAAATTATGTGATGAATTCGTGAAGGCCAGAAGAGAAGAAAATGATTTCATAAACTAGAGGGAAATAATCAACCTATATATTGAAGACAACTGCCATTCACACATAACACAGTGTTAGGGGCAAAATAGCCAAGATTGAAATATATCCAGGTCTACCTTATGACAGTATCTCATAAATGAAAATCATTATTTGAAAACAATTCACTTGAGTACATTCGTTACAAAAGTATCATTACTATTTACATGTACTTGTAGACATCAGTGCTTCTTTGCATTTATTATTACAACGGATGCCAAGTGCATAGAATTTAAAAAAGCCCTGGTGGTGAATAAACACAACTAGCACCCAGCAGGAAACTTCTTTTAACCTACCGACAGGACAACAAAGACAAATGTTATTTTTATTACAAAGCAAACCAATCTTGGAAGCCGACTTTATACTAGTTTTAGGTGTGCAGAGTTTTTATTTTTTAATTTTGAATATACAAAAATGGCCTAGATATGGAACATCGATGACCCAGCATCACCCAGAAGATTTCGACAAAATAAAATCATGTGACGAATTTGTGAAGGCCAGAAGAAAAACATTACCTCCCTGACAATATGATCATTAACATGGATGAAACTCTACTTCAATTGCATTCATGGACAAACTGGCAATAAAATCAGGGTCAAAAGTGTCAGAATTAGCAAGACTACTGCAAATTTAAAAATACTCTGACTTTTGTCCTTGCAGTTTCCACTTTAAGTGATGTGTTGTCTCTAAATAAATATCATGGTATGAGAAAGCATAAAAAGTACTCAAGAACCAAAAGAATGGATTGTACATGTGCAGGAGTAGGTTTGTGTTGGTGAGATACTGTTGTAATTGATGAAATATTTTTATCTCAAGTACATAGTTTTATATTTTAAAAAATAAAATTTCAGTTGGAGTGCATTTTGCAACATGCACTTTTCAAATGATTTAAAAGGTGTCCCACAACGTTTGAGATAAAAAAGCAATGTGTTATAGAAGTAAGAACATACAGCGCACAAAAACTTACTTCTAAAATTACTTTATGGTGTCCCAACATATGCAGTAAATATGGTCCATCACAGTTAATCCTTATCATTACATTAATCTTGTGAAAAGGACTGCCATTCAGATATAATTCAAAGAAACCATGTTCTACAGTGTGTGAATATAAGCACCAATTGATTGGCAAATAAATGCCTTTTCTTCTTGTAATGTACGATGCCTAGGACTTCATTTTAACACTTCAAATCTGCAGTCACAAGTTACCATACATGTGGAAACTGTTTTTCACATGTTTATATTCCACTATGAGGTCTTCTGTTACTTGTAGCATTCTAACATTCTCTGTCTCTTCTTTATATTTCCTCAAGCTTATCTCTTAAGGCACCTAAAACTGTTTACTAAATAAAATATTTATTCTGAATTAGTTCTTTGAATGCACATATACTGTGGGGTTAATTTTGCTTTTAACCTTCTTTTAATTTAATCATGCCGGTGTTTACTGCCAAGTTTCTGTGGCAGACATGGAAATGTGATTTTGTCTGCCTAGAAACTGACACAGCATTCATGGGATTGAAACTAATTGTTGTTAACTATTTCTACAGTTTTTCATTTTATAATAGTACTGTTGTATGGTTTAACAAAATTTTAAATTTACTTTAATACTGTTTCATCATAACATTTTATTTATAGTGTCATTATTTGGGTAGCAAGACCTCAAATCCCAAAACAAAGATATCAGGGTCATGGGCTTACATTTTAGGATAAGACCATTTGCTTGTGTCATTTCATTACAACGGGAAAAATACATCAGCATAAGGATAGTCGAACCAAAGCAATTACTGGTAGACTTTAACCAATGGAAGATTTCAATGTGGAATGCCAAGTGTATCCGACTTTCTTGTAAATCTGTCCTCCTGTTCCCTGGTCAGTCATTCAGGGAACTAGTCCTTCATGTAAGATCTCAATGCTGATATTTGTATTTTGGGGGTCTAAGTCTAACTGCCTAAATAAAAGTGCTGTGTAGCGTGTTTTTTTATGTCGACTAACATCGTAAGCAACATCAATGTTTCAGGAATATCTCACACAATTGGTTGCCAATAACGATGCTTTTCAAAAAAGGTACGTTTTAGCAGACTTTAGATACTTCGATGTCTTTTCTCTAATAAATTCAAATTCTCACACAAGAAAACAGACCCCTTTTCAAGTTTCGTTGGCCTTCATTTAAATTGACTAGAATGCCCTGGAAGCCAGAAATGCTGAAACCGTGTTACGTTGAAGTATGCTTCAGTAATGAAATGAATAAAATTAGTCATACTGAAGAAAGCATTCGTTTCATTCAGAACCAAGATTCTTTTCATCCTTTGAACCAATTTCGGTATTTCTGGATTATATTGCATTTCAGGTTGGCCAACAGAACTTGAAAACATGTAAATTTGCTAGTGTGGGAATTTGAATTTAGTTGGAAAATGACATCAGAGAAGTTAAGTCTGACTAAAACATTTTAACTTTAATTTGCATAAAAGCGCTAATATGAGCTGCCAATAGTCCTACATGTTAGACATAGCACATGTTGATTTTGTTTAAGTGACGCCACAAACATAAATATCAGCGTTGGGTCTTATATGTAGGACTAGGGCTGCCAAGTGTGAGCTATTCCTAAAATATTGACTTGTAATTCCGATGCTAAACTACATCGGAACAGGCTTTATCGCTCCGTTATTTAGGCAGTAAGACCTTGACGCCCAAAGCATAAATATTAGCGTCGTGGTCTTACATGTAAGGCTATCGAGGAAAATGCTAAACGACACCACATCATCGCATGTACTGGAAGTAACATTTTGCAAACTCCACATGGAAAAATAAAAGTGAACGTCTTAGTACTCTTATATTGTACGACTCAAGCTAGTCACATGATATTTTTGTTGTTGTAGCACCTAAAGATAAATACAATGTGATACGTCTTACATTGTACGACAGTAGACTATTAAAGTCAAGCAGACTGCAGGCGAGGTCTAAACTATACATGTAGTGAGAAAAGAAACAACTATCGTACGATGACGTTTTCAGTTACTGTCGTATTTTTACCTGTCGTACAATTGTTGGCATAATGTCAATTTGGCAGCGATGGTCAAATTCAATTTTCTAATTTACTTTATTTTCGTTAAATAACCACACGAACACGACACACGTTATCCATCATTGATCTATGTTATATAGAAGCTTATTTTAGGATCACTTATTATTCGGTCTCTCTAAACACGGTAATGTTCGGTACGTCTAATGAGCAGTAAAGGTGACGAAAGTACTGTAATGTTAAGAAAATTCCAGGAATTGAGTAAATTTAAAATAGTTTTCTGTTCATGTTCTAATTTCATATTTACATTAAATTAAAATTTATGTCATTAGTGTATTGTAACGGAACTCCAGTGAGGTGTCATCTTCAAGCAGGCATAGTACTTCTCTGTCCACTCTTCTTGTTTTTTCTTGATTTCCTCTATATAGACCTCTCCTATAAGGTCTTTGTATGCTTTCAGCAAATCTGACATTAAATATCTCTTCAGGCTTCGGAATCAGGCTTTGTCTGACACGAAACAAATACACGAAAGCTTAAGCCAACAATGGATGGTCAGACTGGAAACTGCTGCGCTTGGTATAGTTCAAACGTGGACGCAATATAAAACATCCCGACGATTTATTGTTGGGTCGGAATGCTATGATTGTTGATTTTAGGGAGAGGGATATAGAGGTGTCAAAGAGCATGTATGTTTATAGAAATATTGAAACAACTAACAACCAACAATCAACAATTAAAGCCAAAAGAGATCTCCGATGTGATTGATGTCTAGAGCAATTCGTAGAGGAGAGGAATGATCACGCAAATCTTCATACCACAGATGCAACACGGCTTCTTTCGATCTGATACTCTTCGCTTCGTCCAGATATTTTTCCAATGTTTATTCTTGGCTCATCATCAGACGTGCTGAATGTGACTGAGATGGTTGTTTTGACATCCATGGCAATCTTCCTTGGTCAATTCCGTACTTAGTTCTGCAAGGTGTTTGGCAAAAATGTTCTTATTCCGGACATCTTAACTTCATCATTGTGTCTTCTTCGTCTTTAGCTTGGGGTTCGGCTTCCGTGGCATCCTTCCACCATTCCATTTCCATAGATTATCCACCATTCAAAGAAGGAAGTCTTCCATAGCCTATACTAATCTAGAATGACTTCTCTCAGACTCTTGAGTTCTATGGTATTATCAAATTCGGCATACTGGATGACGTTCACTGTCTCAGGGCTTTAGAAAACTAATGTTCCGCACGAATCTGGCCGTATTGTATAGGGTGGAAATGTCTCTAGTCACAGCTTTTGTTTGGAATGAAATCAAAAGTCTACAACCTGTAGCCTCCTGGATAAACTTTGTACGTATTACCATAATTGGTGTTGGTCTAAAACTGTCTGGTGGCTTCGTACATGGCTAAGTACGATCTCAAGTAATTCAACTTGACAATAAAGTCAGGTTCGAAGGGTCAGGTACACAAGGTCTTGCCATTGCGACTAATTTCTATCTTGGTCACGTCGTAGTGTTGAAACCCGAAAAGATTTTAATTGGGGACATTGCTAACGATACTAATGATTAATTACTTGGGTAGATGTCCTTGGAACAGATGATCCAGTGGCAATGGTGAAGGTTTTCACTTTTCACGCGTATTAGTGGATATTTCGTAGTCGTTCTGCTCAAAGTCTGATTTAATTCGTTTACCACTTTAGGTAACACTTCCACGCGTCGCACGTAGAGTCCTCCTCGATTATGGTTTTGTACTCAGCTGCTTTACCCGTCAAATGGAAATAGGTTCTGCTGAGATTAAGTCTCATGTGAACATTCACACCGCTCAGCAAATACTTCTTTTGTAAACGCATGTGAAAACGCAAGCGGTCCATCAGTGCTAAACTTTGGGTTAAAGCAATTTTGTTTTGACGTTTGTCAACTCCCTTATTGCTTTATCTTTATCTTTGGTTTATCTTAATCCACCACGCTGAACAATCAATGCTTGACATTGTTGATGGGGGCTACTGGCTCATCGGCGTCCAGTAGGCCAGTAGTTCGTAATCCCATCAGATGGTCTGAGGTAATTTGGCCATGTAACAACACAAAGTATTGTTGAGGAAACAGCCCCATGGATCTGTCGCTGAGTAACGTCAAGTAAAAGTGGTTGTTGTAAATCATAATTCCAAAGTTCTTTTGCTGTCCGAGGGGTCACTCGACGTCAGAGGAGTGTTTTAATGAGGATTTATTGTGGCAACTGTTGGAGTAACTGATGTTGGGCGTAAGGCTCGCATTCTTCCCATTCGAGGAGTATTTCAAAGAAGGATTGGGAAGAAAGTAACCGATGAAAATGCTCATTGCAATTGTCCACAATTGTTTGTCTCTATGCTGAAAACAGTTTGAAAATAAACGCACCGATCACAAAACATGCCACAAAGTTTTGACAGAAAAAGACGATTTGCTTGTTATGCACACGTTGTCCACACCACATCCACAAGGGTTTATTTTGTATATGATGCAGAGAAGAACTGGGTGAAGAAGTGGTCACGTTTGTAGGGGCTATTGATACTGTGTTGAAGAGAATAATGTTTATGTCCTTTTATAGTTGATGATTTGCGAAGCGTCTATCCAAGAATCAAAACTGGGGAGCATTTCCAACTTACTTTGACTTCTTTGACATGGCGTTTCCCACTTTTCGGGTTCTTCGTTCGAGTTGGCTTTCGATGTCGTACAGTTCATCTACTGCTTTGGTTATGCGTTGTAACTCGGGAAAGTAAAGCGCTCCTTTTACCACTGCAGTCGACTCCACTTAACTGCACATCGGTTAACTGCACACTCCGGATAACTGCACGTAATCACGCCGGTCCCGATTTTCCCAATGCTTAAAAATGTACTGTACCATACTCCGGTTAACTGCACACTCCAGTTAACTGCACGGTCTCGTAACGGGCCCGAGGGTGTGCAGTTAACCGGAGTCGACTGTATTACGTGTTTAGGCTCTAATAAACAGTAACACAGAAAAGTCAAAACAACAAGCTTCGGAAAATTTAACAAATAGTTTTTTTCCCTGTAATAGAATTGTAAAAATGAAGAAAAACAAACAAAATAACTTAACAGTCTTAAGAATCAAATCCAAAAGTAATCCAAGAATACTCCACGAGTTAAATTACAAACGTCCTAGTAATGACATCTTGAATCTGACAACAACAAATCATTTTAAAATGAAAATAAAACCCTGAATCAAGGTCATGATCTAGGTTAACAGTACATGTTTACTAAAGAATAATTCAGGTCAAATGATTTTCTGAGAAACATCATCTCTAGTGAATAAATTTACGATACAATAGCATGAAATGAAAAATAATAACACAATTTAACACTTACCTTACAAACAATTAAGTTAAAACACACACACACACACACACACACACACACACACACACATATATATATATATATATATATATATATATATATATATATATATATATATATATATATATACGTAACAACAGTTCCTCGTAAATGTCTCGTGTCTTCCAGACGGCAGGATGACGGCCACGCACTTTTTCAGTGACAGAAACTATTAGGTGGTCCATTTGGGTAAATAACCTTTGTGGAAAGTGCTTCTTATTGCGAATGATCACCCATTCTCCTGATGCTAACACTCCACCTTTTTGAGACGTACCAAACAGGCATTGAAAAACAGTGACTTTGTTGTCGGGGGTCACTTCTTGCTGTGCATTTCCGATGTTCTGATAGTAAGATTGGCTGTATGCTTGAACAAAGTGTAGTAAGACGTCAATGTAAATCAGTGTGCTGATGTTTAAAAAAATTTCTACATATGATCTTTCAAGGTGTGTTGAAAAAGTTTCACGATGCTGGGTCTGGTTTCGGAATTAAATGAATGAAACGTTTCTTTAATTCTTTCGAAAGCTTGGATCAGAAATGCCGTGCCTTGATCGGTTTGCCATTTAATAGGGCGACTATCACTTTGTTTGAACGCCAGTTTGAGGGCTCGTACTAACTCACTGCTCGTTCTGGAAGTCAACGACACGTCAAAGGCAAATTTGAAAAAGACGTCGATGACACAAAACAAATATTTGTAACCACGATTCTAGGTGGCCAAATGAAATGCATCAGCCAAATCAGCTTGCCATTGATGATTGTTGCATTACGCTCGGGTGCGACTTCTGGAAAATGTTCATCAAATGGGTTTGGAAACAATTTCACGTGTTCGATATGCCATGGGAGTACAAGTCGATGATAGTGGTGGTAGCGGTGGAGGTGGTAATGGGATGGCGTTGGTATTCTTTTCATTTTTCACTTCTGTTTTCTCTTCTTTCTTTTTAACTTCTGTCGAAGGAGTGGACATCATCTTTTTTAAATAAAAACTTTCAGTTGTTCTAATTGAGGGGTAGTGGAAGGGGTCAACAAAGACGCTTAGATATGCTTGGAATGCTTAGTTGCTAACGGTGTTTGAACGACTTATTTTTCCTCATACATTCGAGGGGCAGCGCATGTCTTAACCGCTGAAGTTGATGGTCATGATGATGGACTTTTCATCAGGGTCTTTAAATCTTTCATAGTAGGCAAAGCTGTTTCGTTTAAATCTTTGTGGATTTTTTTCGCGACTTGTGCCGTACACTAGACTGGAGGGACGTCTCGTTAACATTGTGTGAGATATACTGAAAGTGCTATATGTTTTTATGGATTTGTAATTGTTGTTGCTGTTGTTTATTCGACTATGGGGACATGTACACAACATCTTGGCACCAGGGGAGAAACAAATGGGTACGAAATCGCAAAAAATCGGGGGTGGGTGGTTGGTTTTAATTTCATTCCACGTAATCCGTTGTATCAAGAGGGATAAATGTTCTGGCATGGTACGCCGTCTCTAAAACTCTTTTAGTCGTAGGTAATAAGTGTAATGTTGGCACAGAATTGATCGTAGTCCAGTGGCGAATCCACAATTGTTACTCACCAGTTCACACACCAGAGACTTGTCCTGTACATACACAATTTGATAGCGTAAAAGATTTTGGTAATCCTCTAACTCTTCCTCTGGAATTCACGTTTGTATGACCAGACTGTAAGTAGTAGGATCAGTAGAAACCAGGGTCTTATGGTTTAGTTCAATAATGTTTGACCACTGGAACGCTTCTAAATGAATCATAGCATTCAGGTACCAATGGTTTCAACATGTGTGACGTAACGGATGCAATTGTTCTTTGGATTTCACTTGTATTTCGATGAAATCTTAAAGTCGCAGTATTTAGGCAAACGCACAGGAACAAATATTCGTCTTTCACATGTTCATTTAGATGAGGATACGTTGAAATCCGCATTAGTAGTAATATGGGTCCGTCTAGCGTCAAGGGAAAATCCAGTCAAAAAGTTCTTGGGCCTGTCTGGCGTCAAGATTTCTAGCGTCAAGGAAAAATCCAGTCAAAAAGGTCGTGGGCCTGTCTGGCGTCAAAACATGATGGGCCTGTCTAGCGTCAAGGGGAATTTAACATGGGAACTATTTGGGCCTATATAGCGTCAAGGGAAATTGAACATGGTGGGTCTATATAGCGTCAAGGGAAATTGAACAAGGTGAATATTATTTTTATTTGGGACTGTCTAGCGACAGTTGAAAATGGAGGCAAAGAAAGCAAATATCTTTCCCAGGTATACGAGTGGCCCTCAAAAGGACCGTTATGTGTAATGTTAACATTATATTGTTAACACAGAGGGCATAACATGGATCTTCTTCACTTCCTTAAACTTCTCCTCACTTCGGGGCCATAGAGGAGAACTCTCTTTAAACAACCTTGCCTCTCCACATATATCCTTTTTTTCCAAAGGGCTGTATCAGTCATATGAGTGATAGTCCATGATGATCGGACATACATGGGTAAGTCAGTACTGAAGAGCGTGGATGAAATAAGGGTAGAGGATTCTACGTTGGTCCACATCTTGTGATGAGAATAGGTGAAGCGAATGACGTGTACTGCGGTTATTTATAGGGAAAGAGCGGATCGAAACGAATTGAGTGTATTCACCAATCCAAACACGCGTTACAAAAGTCAGTCACAGTCGTCCAATCGGAAGAGAGCAGTCCGTGACGTCACATTCCCTATATATATAAGTACTAGCGTCTGTGCGCAGTCAATCGATGCGACAGAGTTGTCAATCATAAAGGAAACTAGGAAGACGATGAATTGGGGCGAGCCAGTAGTGGAGACAGCAAGTAATGGGATAGCAGTGACTACCAAAGTCAATACGAATCTACATCCAGAAGATGTTGATTTTAACTGGGATATTGTGGATTTTCTAACTTCACAAGAATTTGTTCCGGAACCTTCGTTACCTCCTGCTTCTTATTATTTACAAGTCGATGATTTTAAGCAGAGACAAAAAGAAGAATTGGAGCGATTTTTAAAACAACAGAAAGTAAAAGAACAACCTTTTCTCCTTCAACAGTGGGAAGAAGAAGAAGCAATAAGGAAACAACAGGAAGAAACAGTAGTAGCAACAGAGAAGAAAGAAGACCAATGACAGAAAACGAATAGTGAAAATCAAACGGTCACGATGGTACTTTTAGATATTTTAGCTGAGTTTAGGAGTCTGAAACAAATGTATCAGACTTCTTTATCACGACCGAAGAGAAAAAGACCTCCTCGAGCTAAGCAACCAAATCTAACTGTGACTACGTCTGCCATACCACCTTTAGTGATTTCTACCAAATCATTGACATGAACCACCAGTCCCGATGATGGCCTCGGCCGTGGCAAAGGCTTAAGACAGTAAAGATGGTTGCGACCCGTTTCTGAGTTTGTTTTGTTTTAAACAAACAAAACCCCAACGGTACTTGTCAGGGCCACTCAAATATTTCGAAAAGAAATGCTATTTCAATTGCCTAAATCAATGAAAACTCAAAAGACCTTTTTAAATACCCATGATGTACGTGTGAGTGAATGAGTGTGTGAGTGTTGGTTAGTATTCTATAAAATCAAAACCAAGAGACACTTACGTTTTTTTTTCCGTCTCGTGTATTCTGGTACAAATGTTACAATTCAATATCACAACATAACATAACACAATACCACTTTAAAAAGTCCATAGGCTTCTTCTGTTCACTCTTTCTGTTTTTTTTTCAACTTCTTTACTGTCACAGGTTTTTCTTTTTCTTCTTCCTCCTCACTTTCATTTCGTCTTCTTTTCTTGTCTTTGTGAACGTGTCGAGCTTCTAACTTGGGGGAGGGTAACTCTTCTTCCTCCTCCTGTTCAGAATTCCTCTCCCCCTCCTCCTCCTCATGCTCCTGTTGTTTCCTAGGGCAGTTTGGAGACCAATATCCTTTCTCTTTACAATGATAACAGATATCTTGAATTTTGTCTCTTCTAACACCTGTTTTGTTTTTGTCACGATCTGGACATTCTGTAGCCCAATGTCCTGTCTTCTTACAGATATAGCAAGTATCATGACTTTTATCTCGAAAGGAGGGAGAGTAGTCCGTAGGCTTGTCTGAAGAAAACTTTCGTATGACACCACGCAAAGCTCTGATCAGAAGTTCAACTTGTGTAGGCTCTGCCATCGTTCTGGTCAATGTGAGAGTAAAATGAATATTGAAAGGTTAGACACTGATCCTTTATATATACACGGATCAGACATGAATATATAGGGGTTATGGTCTTAAAATTGTAGTCATTTGACTTTTTGCAGACAAGATGAAAAGACCGCATCATGTTGTCGAGAAAGGAGAAGACAGTAAGAGACAGAAACGTGATGTATCGCCACGCACAGTAGCTGAAGTCTTGGCTCAAATTCATGCTAGTGATTTTGAAGATGACATGAGTGACTCCGAATCCACACCCAGACAATCGACGTCCAAGCAAAGTTCACCACCTTTATTAAACCCTGAAAAGTCTATCACATTCGAGAGACGGAAAAGCGTTCCTCTCGAAAATTTAGAAATACGGCTTACACGTACGCTGTAAAGTTTAAAGATTTCAAGTCCAACGTACCGTTGGAGAATACAGAGGGGTTCATTACTGATGTGTGGAATTCTGTGTTAACTGCACTGAAAAAGCAATGTCAAGCCAAAGAAGTTGATCGATTGAGACTTTCCATTCATCACGACTGTTTGAAGTTCCCTGTTTGGATCGAGTTTAGCAGCCTATCACAATTGACATCTTCCAAAGTCATCGACAAAATTCAACATGTACAATAATCCAACGACAAGTTCCAAATCACTGATGGAAAAGCCACACTGTTCATGACCCACGTTTCTCTTCCCCAGGGGACAAAACCCAAAAAGGTGTTATTAGTCGACAACTCTCGCAACACAAAAACAAGCCTCGTCCGAATTAACAAACCTCAAGACCAGATGTGTTTAGCCCGTACCATCGTCGTGGGACGAACGTATGCCAACAAAAACGACACGGTAGAATGGAAAAGAGACTGGAAAAGTATTCAACAATTGGACCGAGCCAAACAACGAAGTGAAGCAGAACTCCTGTTACAGCAAGCGGGGATATCCAAAGTCACCCCTTGTGGCGTTCCAGAAATGCAACAATTGTAACGATACACCTTGAAAGTACACCCTCAAGAAGTGCGTGGTCCTCTTTTCGTTCGAGGCCACGATTTCAAAGATGGAAAATACATTTACGTCTATCATCACGATGGGCATTTTGATACCGTCACTAGCATCACTCCATTCCTAGAAATGTGACCATGGTTATAACAATCGAGAACAACACAAGCATTGTGGATCGAAATGTGAGGGATGTTTGGCCTGTCAACCCTGTCTGGACATAAGACAAGTACGAGTGCACTGCCCTGTTTGTCAGCGCACATTTGTCAGTCATACCTAATACCAACAACATTTAAAGATGCAAGGTTCACAGTAGAAAAGTACCTGTCAGCTTCTGAGATAGTGCCCTACCTGTGGACAAGGCATACGTACCAGTAATACCAATTTTCACGTTTGTCGAGGGAAGAAACGATGTCACATTTGTCACCAAATTGTAGACTTGGAACACAAATGCTTCATTCAAAAATACCAACCCCATCCAGAAGATACTCAGAAGAAAGGGAATTTTATCTTTTTTTGATTTTGAATGCATGTAAGAGTCCGGTTTTCACATTCCTAATTTCTGCGTGGTTCATCGAGCCTGCAAGAAGTGCATCCAAGAACCTATCTTTAGTCATTGCCCTCACTGCAGCAAGATTCCTGGAGGACGTGAAAAAATCTTTCGAGGGTCAAACACCTTGGCTAATTTTGCCCAATGGATTTTAAACCCTATCGATAAAACGTGGAGTCCAGAAGACATCAAACGTTACGGAAATTGTAATCACCATGCCACAATAATGGCCCACAATTTCTCTGGATACGATGGGCAATTTCTGCTCAGATAATATGCAGAACAAAGTACCGAACGTTCTAAAGTGACTTTAAACGGAGCCAAAATCATTTCTATGCAAGTAGGACAAGTACAGTTTAAAGATTCAATGTGTTACTTGGCCATGCCTTTGAGTCGCATGCATAAAAGGTTTGGAATGACAGAAATGGCCAAAGGTTATTTTCCACACTTTTTCAATACTGAACCCAATCAACATGCGTTCTACCCCATTTGCTTGAGGATGATGACTACGACCTCGATAAGATGCGCACCGAGCAACGAGAAGCTTTCCACGCTTGGTACCAGATTCACGCCTCGGATCCCTTTGACTTTCAAGAAGAAATGTTAAAATATTGTCGATCTGACGTGGACATTTTACGACGTTGTTGTGGAAAATTTCGAGAATTGTTCATGGAGTACGGGGGGATCGATCCTTTGAAAGAAACTTGTACCATCGCCTAAGCGTGTTCCTTAGTGTACCGAAAACGCTTCATGCCCGAAAACACTCTAGCTGTCATTAGCCCTCAAACGACGAACTTTGTCAAACGTCAATACTCGGTCAAAGCCCTACGATGGCTACATTATTTGTGCGACAAGGAAGACAAATGGATCCAACACGCCCGTAACGGAGTTGGCGAAAAGACCATCGGAATGTATTCGGTGGATGGCTGAGACTTAGAAAACCCTCAAATCGTGTACGAGTTTAACGGATGATTATGTCACGCATGTCCCATGTGCTACCCTCAACGTGACACCAAAAATCAGTTTTTACAACGGACTATGGAAGACTTGTACCAGACAACATGTCAGCGACGTTTGAAGTTAGAACAGCAAGGATACAGGTGGTGGAAATGTGGGAACACGAGTAAAATCAGCGTTTGAAAACCGATCCCGAATTTAAACGCATCGTAGAAAGTTACAAATTGGTGGATCCCTTTAACCCTCGAGATAGTTTGTACGGAGGACGGACGAATGCCACCTGTTTGTTGTACCAAGCGGACGAGGAGAAGGGAGAAGAAATCAAATACTTGGACGTGTGTTCGCTGCATCCTTACGTGTGCAAATATTGTCACTTTCCCGTAGGGCACCCAGAATTGATGACAGAACACATTGACCTGGACCACATACGCCAGTACGAAGGATTGATCAAGTGCAAAGTCTTGCCACCTACGGACTTGAACCATCCCGTTTTACCTCACCATTGCCAAGGGAAACTGATGTTTCCTTTGTGTCGAACTTGTGCCGAAACGTGCAACCAAGACCAACCTTGTCAGCACAGCCAGGAAGAACGAGCCTTGACAGGAACGTGGGTTAGCGTGGAATTGTTTAAAGCTCTGGACCTGGTATACCAACTGTTAGAAGTGTACGAAATTTACCACTTTTCCAAGACACAATTATACCACAAGGGCAACGAGACACAGAAAGGTCTTTTTACAGACTACGTGGATGCCTTTTTAAAACTTAAACAAGTAGCTAGCGGCTGTCTTTCCTGGTGCCACACTCCCGAAGACCAAAATATATTCAAAGAAAAATATCGGGAGCAGTAGGGCATTACTTTAGACCACATCGAGAAAAATGAAGGAAGGCGATAATTTGCCAAAGTGATGTTAAATTGCTTGTGGGGTAGAATGGCACAACGACCGTCTTTAACCTAGACCGATTATTTGTCAGAACCTTCCCGCTATTTCCAAATGATTCACGACAAAACCAAATACATGAAACACGTGGACGTCATTCGTGAGGACTTGATCTTAGTCAATTACGAAGAAGAACTAGACTTTTTAGAAGCCGACAATTTTGGAAATGTCATCATTGCGGCTTACGTGACAGCCCACGCTCGCTTAAAATTGTACGAAGTGTTAGAACTGTTAGGAGATCGTGTTTTGTATTTTGACACGGACAGATGCATCTACATTCACCGACCGAACCAGAGTAACCCTGCCATAGAAAGAGACCGTTTAAGAGCCTGGGCGGATGAAAATCCCGACGACAAGATTCTATGTTTTGCAAGTGGCGGTCCTAAAAATTACGGCTACGAATACCGAGATCCGCAAGGAGAAATGCACACCCAATGCAAAGTGAAAGGGTTGACTCTCAATTATCGCACCAGTCGAGTGGTTAACTTTAACGTCCTTCAAGATGCCTTACAGTCGGGACATGATGAAACGTTTAAAGAGACCACCCACGAACCGCACAAGATTGTCCGTTTACCCACATACCAAATCGTCAGCCGACCTTTGGAAAAAGTCTACCAAATAGTGTACAAAAATTAGTACGACTTCCCTATCACTTCACTCTACCGTACAGTCACGTCGAGATTAAGCAGCATATAAAAAGGGACATCGGCAAAGAGTAATAGTTCATTTGTAACTACAATGACCAAGCGAAAGAAGATGAATCATTTAAACAAACATCATACAAATTTGGGGATTCTCAAGTGGAGTGCGATGTTAAACCTTGCGTTTGCAGTGATGCCAGACGCTGCGACCTTAACGATTCAGCAAAACATCGTATGAACTTTGCTATGACTACTACCCCTATATCTACCATGGAAAATAATGCTGTAGTGTTAATTTCACCCTACCTGCATCGAGCTGAAGTGAGAAGAGTCGAATATTCGTTCCCTACGAGCTTGCCTGAATACTGTCACTTTAAAAGTCGATTCCAAATCTGCAAAGATAAATGGCCAAAATATCTGTCTGGACCAACTCCTGAAGAATTAGCCAGGGCCGGATTTTTCTACTTGGGATAAGGGGATAAAGTCAAGTGTTTCAGTTGTGGTGTGTCAATTTACGAGTGGGAACAGAAAGATTCCGCTTACTTGGAACATGCTCTATGGTCTCCGAATTGTCAATATCTATATTTAGTGGGACCTAGTGATTGAAAGTGACAATACTGTATCATATAGTTTAACAAACCAGTTTGAATTGGAGACAAACCTAGTCCAGTATATAAACCCTCAATTAAACATAATAAGATTACCACACGAATTGCAAGAGATCTACAAGGACGTTTGGCAGGGATACGCTAAAGAAAAATATCAATTGGTGACTGTAGAACTTTTGTGTCGTGAAATTCACAAGAGGAAAGTGACAAAACTTAACCAACGTGTCAGATTTCTCTGGATCAAGTCTACCTTCCATAGATTCGAATTTAGTTCGTTTACATCTGGAAATTTTTTGATCATTCTTGACCGTTACCCTGAATGGCAGCGGTCCGAAATTACTCGTTATATTAATCACTTTCGCTTTTGGAGATGATTTTAAATAATTCTGTGCAGATGGTCTTATGCACTTATGGTCTTCGACATAAAAAGTATAAATAGAACTACCATGCTACAACCTTTATCACTTGTCATAAAACAAATTCCATGGAATGATATCAATCAGAATATTCACACGGTGAAGGATTACGAACACTCATTACAAGAACTGTGTCCCATTAATTGGGGTCGACGTGTAGTGTGTGTTTTAGTGACTTGCTTTCTGGGGTTTCGTTTACCTGTCAATTCCTTGTGGACACTTTACGAACACTACTTACAAAATAGACAGTATGGTGACTCCTTTAAATGTCCACGAGAGACTCATTCTGTTAAAAGCCTTACGCTTTCATCTGGATACGTCTCGACCTCTACAGGAAAAAAAGATTCGTGAACTTTTATGAACGGAAGTGGTGTACCAAGATGTGTGTGTAGCTTGTGATTTACACCCTCATTGGACAAATGTACATTACCGGAAAGGTTGGGGTTTTGAGGCTTGGACAAAAGAAGCATCTCATTATGCTCAAGCGTTGTTTTCGTAAAACCCATCGTAGAGTGAAAAAAGTCACTTTTAAACCTGTGTTAGTGACATTGCCAGAAAAAGAAAAAGAATCTGTCACCCAGGACAATCACTCTTTTCAAGACAGGACTGTCATGGACATTCCCCCACAAAGACCCTTCCGAGAGGACACCTATGTGACTGTACCCCATGTAGAGACTATAAGAACATTACACACTACCTCTAGAAGACCTTGGTTACCCAAACAATGTTGTACAGTTACTTGTTTATATGCCACTTTTATCGTTTCCATGTGTATTTTATTCCTGTACTTATCCATTTTGCGTTTATGTATTTTTGTCTTTCGTGTTGTTCCAATTGAAACATGCATTGAAAGAAACGTGTCTTGAAAAAAGTAAAAAAAACCTCTTGTCTTGTCTGTTTTTGTGACAATAGTGTCATACACTACACTACTATGGCTAATTCTACTATTTATACTCCTTCCTGCTCGTCCTCGACATTCAAAGTCATTGACGAACACTTAGATCATGCTAGTTGGGAGACCTAGTATGGTCGTCATCCTTTTAACATGTTAATTGCTGGACCGAGCGGTTCAGGCAAAACCGAATTTGTCAAACGTTTGATCGAAGATAAACATCATTTGATCGATCAGTCACCTCAACGTATCGTGTCGTGTTACAAAGAGTGTCAATTGGCATACAGCCTCTTGCAAGAAAGTTAAGGTGATTACATTGTGTTTTTGGTAGGCATTCATAGAGAAGGCGATTGGATCGTGTCTGACCCTAGTCAAACTCATTTGGTCATTTTTGACGACATTAGGAGAAGACGAAGACGAAATTAAACTGTGGTTTACGCGTAAAGGGCATCATCGTAATGCCAGTGTCATTTACATTACACAAAATTTATTTCAACAAAGTAAAGCCCATCGTACCATTAGTCTCAATGGTCATTACGTAGTCTTGTTTAAAAGTCCTCGAGATAAATCGCAAGTGCAAGTCTTAGCCAAACAGTTAGGAACACCTTGGCTGACTCATGCGTACGATGATGCCACTCAAACTCCACACGTCTATTTACTCGTGGATTTAAATCCCACCACTCCCGATTATTTGCGATTTCGTACCCATTTGTTTCACGACTGGTGTCAAGACGGAGGACCTGTCGTGTACACGACCTCGTCGTCGACATAACACTATGAGCAACTAAAAAATCTATAAAAACCTCGGTCACTTTGATCTTGTCTCATGCATTGTCAACATGGCGTCCCTTCAGTCTCATCTTACCATCAAATTGCTTCGGGCCTTGTACGGTATCAGTCGCGAAAAAAATCCACAAATACGTGCTCACGTCTCAGACGCCAGTCTCAAAGAAGTCTTACGATGGTTTACGGTGACAGCACGTCAAATACTGCAAGGCATCATTCACATTCCACATCGAAACAAACGCTTTTTTGACAGAAACAAAGTTGCCTTGACGCAACTTGCTGATCCTCGCATCGACACTCAAACCAAAAAGCAAATCATTTTGAAACTGGAGGTAGCGGTTCTCTAGGAGGTGTCATCATTCGCTCACTTTTAAAATGGGATCCCAATGCTCCCAAAGATCACCCCAAGAAAAAAGCCTAACGAACCCGTAAGAAAAAGAACAATGGTGCCAAGACCAAAACACAGAAAAAGAAAAGTCCACAGAAAAGAGCTGTCACCTGTAAAAGAGACAGTTCGGCCAGGACGCAATGTTATCTTCGTAAACCACGACCAAGAGCACCAGTGACCGAGTTTCCAGTAGCCTCAGGTGCTTCCACTTCTCCGTTGCGGGTGATGCCTGCCAAATCCAATCTGACACCCGTTCTTCCTAATTTGATGAAACATTGGAAATCTGCGTCTCCCAAAACGTCTCCTTCACCGCTGACACCCTCTTTCTCATTAGTGACAGTAGCACTGCTCACAAAGTACCTGCCCCCAAAGTCAAAGTCCAAGAAAGATCTGGCATGTTAAAGAGTTTACTGAATTTGTCCAAACAAGAACTGTCACGATTTAGTCCATTGCGAATCCCTTCACGACGTGTGTTACCTGTCATGAAGTTGATACGAAGGAAAGATAATCAGTGGCGTCGCATTCCAGTATAAAAATGACTTGAGGACAACGACGTGAATCAGTATTTTCTGTGCCACAGCTGAACACCCAATGATGTCTCATCAAAAACGTGCACAGCACAACCCTCGGCGTTTTGCTGTTCAAAGAAGGAAAGGAAAAAGACAATCTCTTCATCCTACAAAACGCTTTAAAACCAAACATCGACGTCATCCCCTCAAAAGGCGCAGTCGTTTAAAGGAACGGAAGAGTCACCAAAAAGGAGGTAACTTTGGTGATTTTGGGAACACATCGTTACCTTTTTGGAGAAGCGCTAGTTCCCAATAAAAGTAGATAAAAGAGGGTGTGTACCAAGTCTTTGTCGTTAGTGGTATTGTGGAACGAACAAGCACAGATGTCACCTCTTATTCACACCACAAAGGAAAGAAAAGGAAAGGACTACCTCCTCGTTTTGCCAAACATCGACACGTTCCTCGTCAGAGTCCAAAATAAAATACCCGCCTTTCAAAAGAAAAAGATGTTGGTGCAAAGCGGAGGATTTTGTTTTTAAAAAGAAGTGATGCCAGTTATAAAACAAGTGATGGCACAACAAAAAAGATAACAGGGTGTGTGTTCCAAGTCATTTACGTCAGTGGATTTCTGGAACGAACAAACAAAGATGTCACCTCGCAGAAAACTTTGTTATTCACCCCAGATAGGAACGAAAAGGAAAGGACTACCTTCTCGTTTAGCCAAACACGGAGACGTGTTGTCCGTCCTGTCCAAAGCCTCTCCATCCATGCGAAAACAAATCATTGAAACGGCCTCCAAAGATGTCATCGATACCGTGTGCGCTCGTTGTTTGAATGTCTTGAAAGGGACGATACCTTTGTCTCCACACCAGACAAAATGCTTAGCCAAGCATCGACACGTTCTTCGTCAAATGGTCCAAAAGAAAATACCCGTCCGTCAAAAGAAAAAGATGTTGGTGTAACGCGGAGGATTTTTCCCTTTCGTCTTCCTGTGTTGGGAGTATTAGCGAAAACCGACATGAGTATGTTGCCAGGTTTGATACAAGGGATGGCACGAGGGATTTCCCAAAGTTGATCCTTCCAGACGATAAAAGGGACCCATGTAACACCACGATCTCAGACGTAACCTTTGGAAGCCCATGGAAGGACGAAAACTGACTTTAGTCCCTTACAAAAGATGGATGGAATATCATCGTTGGCAACAACGTACCCCCCATTTGCCACCCAATCCTGATTTCACCGAGATGTCCCAATTACAACACGAATTGCAATCCTAGATGCATCGCCACGATTTGTCCGAAACCGAAAAATCGCAAAAGTACGGTCAACTTTTGAAACGACTGCAACTCATTCATCGAAAAGCTGTGGAACAATCAGCTCTACCCACTCTGACCGATTTGAAGGCTCTGATGAATAGTCCGTCGCTCTCACAAGCGGACAAGACAGACGTCACCCCACTATTACCCAAGGAAGAATAACCCCGATATCTTTGACACACCCACCGCCACTCCCATTCTGAGTAAGATTGCAGCTTCCTTGTTGACCCCTTCCCCCCAACGAGAAGAACTCAAAACGAAAGTTAAAAAGATGATGGCCACTTCTCCTTCTACAGATGTGAAAAAGTAAAAAAGGAAACCAGAAGTGAGAAAAAAGAAGACTAAAGCTATCCCATTACCACCTCCACCACCGCCACCACCTCGACGTCGACTCCTTTGGCACATCGGAGACGTAAAACCACCCAAAGCAGTATCATCGAAGAGTGGGTGACTTATTAACAAAACCATTGAGAAGGTGTTAGCCAACATTTACTACGATCCAGCCCACCCTGCAGGTTACGAAGCGTTCAGAAGTTGTATCGTGCTGCAAAAACTCGCCTGAAAATGCTCCGTTTACCTGAAGTACAACGATGGTTACAAGAATAAGCTACATACAGTTTGCACAAACCCATTCGACGAAAATTTCGCAGAAGTTGCACTGTAAGGTATCGATCATCAATGGCAAGCCAATTTAGCCGATGTCTCTCATTTAGCCACCTACAATCGTGGCTACACATATTTGTTTTGTGTCATCGACGTTTTTTTCTAAATTTGCCTGGGTCGTACCATTGACATCCAAATCGAGCGGAGAGTTAGTACGAGCCCTGCAACTGGTGTTAAAAAAATTGGGCGTCACCCTCTTCGATGGCAAACCGACAAAGGTACCGAATTTCTGAACTAAGCTTTCCAACGAGAATTAAAGACATTCATTTTTTCACCACCGAAAATCCTGAAACCAAAGCCAGCATCGTGGAACGTTTTCAACGTACCTTGAAAGAACGCATGTGGAAATATTTTACGGATCAACACACTCTCAAGTACATCGACGTCTTACCGCACATAGTCTAAGCTTATAATCAATCTTACCATAGAAGCATTGGACGTGCCCCACAAGATGTGACACCTGACAACGAAGTGACTGTTTTTGAGCGTCTGTTTGGTACGTCCCGGACGATGGCTGTCTCCAAAAAAGGTGGAGTGTTAACCCCTGGAGATTGGGTTCGCATTGGCAAACCAAACGCACTTTTGACAAAGGTTACTTACCCAACTGCACCACCGAATTGTTTCGTGTTACTGGATGAGTGCGTGACCGCCATCCTACCGTATATAAATTGGAAGACATGAACGGAGAATTATTAAAAGGAACGTTTTACTTGCCTGCGTTAAAACGTGTCACCAAAAAAGAAGACGACGTGTACGACATTGAAAGCATTCTCGAACGAAGAACCCGTAAAGAAGGAAAACGTCGTGTCAAAGAAGTTAAAGTACGTTGGAAAGGATATCCTCCTAGTTTTGATTCTTGGATTGACGCTTCGCAAGTCATCGACTATAAAAAGAAGTAACCATCATGCTCTTTAATACAGCTTCAGCGACCACAGTGACTACTCCTTCAGCCAGTTCTTCTCTGCAAGAATTACAAAAGCAACCCTTGTAGGTGTGGTGTGGAGAACGTGTCCCTGAAACGCAAATAGTCTTTTTCTGTCAAATCTTTGTGGTGTATTGTGTCATCGGTGCAGCCATTGCTAATTTTAGTTTGCAACAAAGAGACAAACAATTTGTGGACCATTTTACTCGGCAGTTGCATCGGTTATCTTCTTCCCAATCCTTCCCTGGAATACTCTTACAATGGGAACAACAGTAACACTATTGGGAGTCTTGCGTCCAACGTCAGTCATTCTCATCATAGTCACCCTTCCAATCACAATCCTCTTTTAGACACTCCTTTAACCGCGAGTGACTCCTCGGACAGAGGATCGTTAGAATTATGAACAACAATATTAACCAATTTTACTTAACGCTACCCAGTGACAGTTCCATGGAGTTGTTTCCTAACAACACGTTGTGCTGTTACACGGCTAAATTACCTCAAACCATTCATTTGGATCAAGAAGCCTATTTGGAAGAGGCTTTAGTGGAAATGATACACCCGAAAGATATCAAAAACGTCGTCGAAAATCAAAACACTTTTATAGTAGAAGTGCATGACGAGCAATATAAAAAAAACTTCGGCGAACTAGGCATCACTGCCATTGACACAAGGAAATCAGATGAGCCCACAACTAAACTGTCCACTCATGTGTTTACCATTCCTGCAGGCTACTATTTGAGTGGTTAACATTTAGTGACTACACTTGCTACCAGGTTCAATACTTTGTTTGGTAAAGCCATGGACAAAGCCCAAAAAAAGTGTTACCTTTGAGTACCATAAAGTGGCTCGTCGCCTAATGATGATATTTTCAGTGGACAAAATAATGGCCATTACCTTTTGTCCTGAATTGTATGATATTTTAGGTGGAAACCTCAGGTTTGTCATGATTAAAAAAGAAATACCAGCCATAACAGGTAACTCGGATTTTGCAAAATATTTTCGATTCCCCGTAGAAATGAACCAAGGACTCAACTTGATGTTTGTGTACTCCATTGGTGGTGGAGTACAACGTGGTAGGACACACCTCTGTAACATTATTGCGTGGCATTCCTTTCAAAGTGGATTCTGCCACATCCGCTGACGAGGAAGGTGGAAATACCTATCACATTCAACGCAAATTTGTACATTCTCATTATTTGCCCTTCAGTAAATCGTATTTCGACATTGTCAACATTTACTATGAAAAGAGAACTGAGACAAAATATTCCATTTACCAAAGTGAAAGTCATAGTGAAATTCCATTTTCAAAAACGATTCTCGAACAACTGAAAAGTGATGTATCCTGTGTACCGAGGAGTCACTCGACAACGAGGACATGGTTTAGGAGATATGTTTAAATCACCCTTTCGTTCCGTGGTCCCTGTTTTGAAACCGATGGTGACACAGGATTGCACGCCTTAAAATATGTCGCGTTGACTCTCGGCAAAGATTTTCTTCAAAATGTTCTCACTGACAAACAAAACCCCAAAGAATCTTTTTTGAGAGGAGGCAAGCATGTCTTGCTTCAAACGGGTAAAGAGATTTTGGATCGTCGAGAAAGTCCTATAAATTCCCTGAACGGTACCGAGTCTGGCATACCTGCTTCCCTGAGGACACAGCAAGGACACGTCAGAAAGCAACGATGAAGATACTCTTCCAAAAGTCTCTGTATCTCTAAAGCTAGAAAGACGAAGAAAAAAAGAACCGTTCGAGACTTAGAAATTTTTTATTATTAAAAGCAAAGCATAGAGACTGAGAAAAATGATGCACCAAGAATCTTGTGCCTGTTCCAAGTCGGAGCTGGATATCTTTGCCATGCCACCCACGATGATGACTATGCAAGAAGTCCATAGGGTCGAATTTCATCCCGTCTCCTCTTTGGCGGGTTCAGCTCCCATCGAGTTTGAAATCAAAGGGCAACCCGAAGATTACATCAATATGAACAGCAGTTACTTGTATTTGAAAGTGAAAGTGACTAAAACGGACAACTCCGTTCCAGGAGCCGATGCCCGAGTAGCTCCCGTCAACAATTTCATGCATTCCTTGTTCAGCGATGTGGATTTGTACATGAATAACAAACTGGTGAGCAGTAGCATGGATACTTACCCTTACCGAGCGTATCTCGAACATCTCTTGACGTACGGAAAGGAAGCCAAGAACACTCATTTAGATGCTTGCGTGGTATGGAAACCTGACACAGCAGGTGATAATAAGTTTAACGACACAGCCTTGACCATAGATGACGAGCCTCACAATGTGGGTTTTAACGGTAGTCGAAAGAAAATTCTGCAAGGACGTAGTTTAGAACTGTTCGATCGTTTGTATTTGGACATGTGGTTTCAAGAGAAGTATTTACTGAACGGGGTGGATATTCGCTTGAGACTGAATCGTAGCAGTACTGCTTTCCATTTGATGGCTCATGCCAACAAATACAACACCATCATCCAAGAAGCCAGGTTATACGTGCGTCGTGTGGAAGTGTTACCTAAAGTGGGACATGATATCAGTCACAGTTTGAGCAGAACGAGAGCCAAGTATCCGATACGACGCGTGGAAGTAAAACCTTTCACCATTGCCACTGGACTCCGATCTAAGATCGAAGATCATCTGTTCCAAGGACAGTTACCCAAACGTTTATTCATTGGTATCGTCAGCAATGCAGCCCTCAACGGTACCCACGATCAAAATCCTTTCCAGTTTAAGCACTGCAAAGTATCGAAAATCGAAGTCAGTCGCGATGGCAAAAATTTGTGTAACTCGACTTTGCCCAGAAGAATTACTTGAGATCGCACTTGTCGCTGTACGAAGCCACAGGCCAGTTAGGAATCAACACCAGTCACGGCATTTCCTACGACGATAATGCAGGAGGTTACGCTTTGTGGGCTTTTGATTTCACTCCAGACCAAGGCAGTGACGAAGGACATTTCCACCCTATAAAATCTGGGCAACTGCGTGTGGAACTTCAGTTTGCAGGGCCTCTTGAAGAAACTGTGAATGTCATTCTGTATGCCGAATTTGATAATACCATAGAAATCAACAGTTTGAGAGAAGTCATTCTAGACTATTAGACACTATGGAAGACTCTTGTCCCTCTTTGAATAGTGGAGAATCAATGGAAATGGAATGGGAGGTTACAGAGAAAGCAGACCCCAAGACCAAGAAGAAGAATTAGTGATAATGCAGTCCAGATGGCCAGAACAGGAACAACATTTAGTCACCTGTTTTGCCAAACACTTGGAGAATACAATGAGAGACATGATTAAAAAAGATTGTTATGGCTGTCAAATCGATCATCCCAGTCAAATTCAACACGATAAATATATGATGATGAGTCAAGAAGAAAAATTTGGACGATTATCTGAACGAAGCTTGGAGTCTCATCTCAGAAGAAACCTTGTTACTTCAGTGGTATAAAGACTTGCGTGATCATTCTCCTCCATTGTTTGCTCGAGAAATCGATCGCATCGAAGCTCTCTTGGCCAAGAGTAAGGAGACGAAGCAAACAAACAGTTACTTGACAGACCTTTTCAAGCAAAAAGTTTGGATTGAATTGATGAATTATCATCACTTGTGAAGAAAGGAAAAAAAGACATGGTTACAAAGCATGGATACCTGGGAACTTTATTATCTTTTGAACCGTGGTTCGTACACTGCTTCTTGGAATCCTGTCGTGTGTGCTAAATATGAAATACCTCATCGCAAACCTCAAGAGAATCAAGCTTATGACATCAACACAGATGACAGTCATCTTCCAGGAACTCACTGGGTAGCTGTTTACTTTCCTCAAGAGGGTTGTGTGGAGTATTTTGATTCGTATGAATTGCCTCCTTTGGAAGGCGATATCATTGACTTTATGAGAAGAAATGCCCAGACGACACCATTCAATAATGTGAAATTACAAGGCACAGATTCTATGGTGTGTGGACAATATTGTGTCTATTTTCTGCATCATCGCAGTCTTGGATATTCTTTAGAACATTTAGTGACTTCTTTTGATCGTCATTCGTTTCGAAACGATGACAAAGTAGATCGGTGGTTTTGTGACCATTATGGCTATCTGTTGTCTTTAGCTAGGAAACGTAGTGTACATCAATGGCCCAATGATTTCCAACAGTGGAAATCGCAATTTAATTCACAACGTTGTCAACCATGTCAAAGATAATGTATTTGTGTTATTGAAAATAAAATGTTTGTCATTTTTTTTTTAAAATGTTTGTTAGTTGAATAAAATGTTTGTTATTTGAAAAAATGTTAGTTTGTGAATTAAAAAATGTTGGTTAGTTGACAAAAGTATTTGTAATTTGAAAAAAATGTTAGTTTGTAAAATTAAAAAATGTTTGTTAGTTGAAAAAAAATGTGTTTTGTTAGTTGTTTGTTAGTTGAGAAAAAATGTTGTTTTGAAACCAATGCGTTTGTTTTATATTTTGTTTATTAATATAAATGCTCTTTGACTTCTTTCTCTCCCTCACATCAAACTATCCTAACGTTTCCAACCCTAAACCGTAGAGGGTTTTTGCTACCTATCGTTGGCACATCGACCCAAAGAAGATGAGCAGACTCAACAAGCAGAAAATGTCAGGATTGATGAAGAAGAGGAGAGAAGAAAGAAAGAAGAGGAGTTGGAAATGAAAATAAAAATCTTGCCTCACCTTATCATAAGACGGTCTAGTAAAGTGACACCTATGGTGAGGACACCTCAACAGACACCACAACCACAACAGCCACAAGAACCGCTACCAGAACAGGTGAATATGGATAATAACAGGAGGCCACAACATCCACGCCTGTGGCATGGGAGAAGAGAGAGGGAAGTTTTCGCTATCCCTCAAAGTGAAGACTGGGAGATTGAGGCTACTCAGTCACCATCTGCGCTCCCAATCACAAGAGTTAATTGGGAGAAGAACTGGAGCCGACGTTGTGTGTGCGGTGCTATACCTGGTAGATGTCAGCATTAGCCAGGTGTATTTTGAAGTTGAAAAAAACCCAGCTCTTCTCATGGCTACCCAATACTCTAGAAAAGAGACTGTTCAATTGCCAATTGTTATGAGAGAGGAGTAGTGTGATTATAAACACTGACTCTTTGTTTGGATGGTAGATGGTGTGATATTGGATAGTAAATTATGTGGTTTGTTTCTCTGCTTCCGTGTGTGTGTGTGTGTGTGTGTGTGTGTGTGTGTGTGTGTGGATGGTAGATAGAATGATATTGGATAGTAAATTATGTGGTTTGTTTGGCTGCTTCCCCGTGTGTGTGTCTGGATGGTAAATGGTGTGTTATTGGATAGTAAATTATGTGGTTTGTTTTGGACGCTTTTCCGTGTGTGTGTGTGTGTGAATGGTAAATGGTGTGATATTGGATAGTAAATTATGTGGTTTGTTTTGGCTGCTTCCCGTGTGTGGATGATAGATTGTATGTTTTGTGAATAGCATATAATATGAAAAGTGAGTGTAAGGGATATTTTCCTTCATGTCCGTGCTTAAGATATATATATATATATACTCAAGTGGCTGCCATTAGAACCATTCCACGGAATATCCATAGAAGATGGTGACAGCATCAACTTTATTCAACAATTTAAGAGACAGCTATTTCTGGATATTATACGGGGAATATTTAGTGGAAAAACTACATAATGAATGGAAACGAACAGCCTGGACTTTGCAAACAGACTGAAAATAGACAGGGAGCTCTTAGAAGGAATGCTAGAAGAAGAAGCCGAAACGTTAAGAGGCTGCATTAACTTTAAACTTCACCGTGTACGTGTAAGAGGTACATGTAGTTCAAAGTTTTCTAGCTGATGCCTTTTCTGTCTCTCGAATGTGGTAGTAGTCACTTCCGGTTACCTCTCCACTTCTCGAATTTGCATGTGCTGTAAAATTGATGCAGTCTATATACGTTACCACCCCCCCCTCTGAATCATGACCCCACTCCCGAATTTTTTTTTCAAGAACGTCCCTGGTTTCATCTGCTACAAAATTGTGAAATGGTGTCCCAAAATGTACATGAATATTATAAAATAAGTGTAATGAAGCCATTGTAAGTTTCCTTTAATATTTCTTCAGCGAGCTTACAGTTTATGTCTTAAAGGGGCTATAGTAAGGTTGTTTTTGGTACATAATTATTGCATTTGAACGTTTCATTTAAGATCACTAGTGATTGTGACCCTAAATATTGTATTTGGCTGAGGCTTTCTAATATAGTAACTTCTAGTAAATATGACAATAAGGTTCATAGCAAACCTTTCTTGTCCTTTGCATTATGTTCCATTTTTTAAAATGGAGTTTTATGTCTCATGTTCGTGCCCACTGTCCTAGCTTGTTAATATCATGTCATAATATCGTAATATCCTGCTGAGTTTTGATTGATTGTAGCATACACAGTAATCTGTAAAGAGACGAACTTTTGAGTCAGTTTCAATCACGGTATGATTGATGTGTAAAGTAAATGGCAATGGTCCAAGCACTGTGCCCTGAGGTAGTCCCGAAGCAATTTTGGGCCAACCAGATTTGGAACCGACCTATGCAAAGAATCCTGGTTAGTGAGAATGGGCGGTAATTACTGGCCATTGAGCGATCAGATTATTGTACAACATTAGGCATACTATTTCTAGAGACCAGTCTTTTGGGATGTTACTAATGACCAAAACTTGTTGAACCAGTCGTTTAAGCACTGGTACTATCTCAGAAGAGTGTTCTTATTTTTTTTATATATATATTATCCATGCCAAAAAATTTTGATGGGTTTAACCTATTTAACAACTTCTAAATTCCTAAACACGTTATTACATTATTAATAATGTTGGCACTTTTGGGAAGTTACTCGGCGAAGCCATCTCTCGGAAGGGGCTAAACTCTGCAGAATTGCGTGTTTAATGTTCAGACTTCTCAGTATATGTTTCTACTAAATGAGTATTTGTCTTGAGTGGAGGCATGATTTTTTTTAATTGTGTAAATTGTATTTATTTATTTTATTGCTATTGCTGAATTTCCAGAATGAGTTCCAAATAATTAAGCAATGGTGCAATGGTTTACATTTTTGTTTCTAGACCACAACGTAAAACACGAAATATACTGCAATTGGACAAATTACTACTAAGTAAGCCCTCTATTATCTTGCGATTTCCTATCCAATATTGGATATTATCTATATGCCGACCAGCTCAGAGGTCACGTCTGACTTTTAAAGTTACGAAAATAGTTCTAATCATTTGGCCTAATTACTTTATTTAGTTTAACGATTTGCCTGGGCAGTCTAACTTGTTCTTGATTGTAATTGAAACTAGTAAAATCCTTGGCCAAAAAAAAATGTATTCATCTGTGTTTTTGCTCAACATAATATCGCTTTCACTTATTGTCAAAACTGCAGTTATGAAGGTGCGTAGTTTTGTATATTATTCAATGTCAGGGTGAAGTAAATCTCACATGTAGTCCACAATCCCATAATGCCCAAGGATGAGTGATCGTTTTTGCTTAAGGAACTGAGGCAACAGCTTTAGCAAAGCAAACGGCTGGTAACCAACTTAAATATGTATACCAAGTCCGGTTCCCTGCTTCTATGTTCCATGCATTCCACTACGTATAGATAAATACATAGATCAAGGAACCAAACAAATAAATTACAACTATTTGAAATACGAAACTACGGTCTGGAATGTAATCTATGCAGGTAGTATGACAGGTGAGATAATTTCCGGTGCCTTTGAACTTGATATGACGCAGGTGTAAATACTGAAATATAGTGTAGCATTCATTTTTCACGAGTGCGAGATAGCAAGACTTGGAAAAGAAACTAACAGGGTATGCATAACACAATTATGCGCAGCCATGGAGTGGATTTACTTTTAATGCTTATGTTTGCCCACTACTGTAGACTGTATAGTGTATTATAATCCCTCAAGCATTTGAAGTTGGGGATATTTCTTGTTCGGAGCTTTGTAGTATCCACGTCGTGAAAGGAGAGGGGGATATTTCTTGTTTGGGGCCTTTTATTATCCACATCTTTGAAGGTGAGGATTAAAAGTCACAGACACAAGAATGCCCAACCCTGAAGCGATTAGAAGACTATTACATCATCTGTATTTAAATATACGAGTCAAATGTATCGTATCTGTGCTGCCGTAACAATTCTCTCTCTCTCTCTCTCTCTCTCTCTCTCTCTCTCTCTCTCTCTCTCTCTCTAAACGTACACACACACGTTGGTGGTGGATTTATTCATTAAATATGGTCTTATTGATTATAATACTAATGCCCCTATATAGTAGCCCCTCTGCCCTTATACCACTGATAATGGAGCAATGGTTGCTAAGTGGATAAGGCATTCGACTCATAATCAGAGGAATTTAGGTTCAATTTCCACCCTCATACCAGCTAGTGGGGTGTTTCTTTGTGTATTTTGTTTTACTTAATATGGTGCGGTATAGCCGTCCGTGTTTGCTGTTACTGAAAGTCCGCATGTGCCATTTCAAGTTTCTTAAGATCATCCCTTGATGCCATTTCTTCAAGTTACCCAAGCGGTTTTAGTCTTTCATTTTCTTACATTTGGTTGTGGTGAGGTTTATTATATCATGTTACAGAGATTTTTTAAAAATATCTATGCTTTTTCTGCATTTAGAGTGACCATCCATATTTGTAGAAAGTCACACGGTAGTCATTTTTAATCTCTCATCATGCAATATTTTTAGTTAGTAAAGACATCTTAAAAGTCACCTTTTGAACCATGAGTTAAAGACAAAATGTAATTTTAGCAGTGTAATTGTAAATATTAAACAATCAGCATTTTTGATTATACAATCTTTTTATCCACAACTCGAAGAAGAAAATATCTGTCAGCCTGATGATCTATCCAGCATATGAGAAAGCATGAAAGTACCATTGTATATGGAGGGGCCCTGAGTGGTCTAAAGCACTCTCCATTACGGATCACTGATATCTCACCTCTGTCTGCGTGGGTTCGAGTCTCAGATTCGGCCAATGTGGGTATGTGAGAAAGCTTGCCAGTAGCTTCTCGTGGGTTGGTGGTTCTTTTCGGGGTTTTTCAGGGTTCTTCCTCCACCATTAATACTGGATGCCATTTATAGCCTTTCTTGTGGTGAAAAATGGTGTTAAACCCTTATACAACAGCAACAACAGCCAATGTGTATGGAGCATCATAGTACCAAGAAATACTCCTTATGTTATAATTTATGCAGCTTTGTGTCGTGTACATGTGTTCATTGTCCTTGAGCACTGGATTCTGTAACATTGAAAAGTACAGTGCTCACTCATATTGCTATTCAAGGGACTCCCTTCTATGTTAGGACACCTATGTTACATTGAAGGCAGTGCTTATGATATATTTGAATAATAATATCAGTAAATATTTGTTGCCACTACTCTTCTAGATTGTAATGTCAAAGTGACAATGGCTTTTGCCAAAAGACTTATGATAATATATTCTCATCCTGAATGAAAATGGTGGCAATTTGACAATTTTGGCATCTTGTGTAGCAGATCAAACCCAGATTTAATGCAACTGCTCTAACTTGAATACATACTTGATTTTATTTTGTATCAGTCACAGTTTTTAAACTGCAAAAAAAATACGGCATTTAACCTAGATTAAAAAGAATTTAACATACATTTGCTCATCATAAGATTTTATTGATATAAAACAAATTTGAGTCCAGTAGATGAGTAAGTATTCAAAATGAGTTGTTTTTTGAAACCGGGACATGGATTGACTATGTTCAATAAGGAGGGACCAGGCATAGTCAGGTTATGTATGTTTACTAAGGATGGACCCGGCATAAACATGCTATTCAAGTTTGTAAAGGAGGGACCAGGTATAGACAGGGTATGTGTTTTTGAAGGAGGGACCAGGCATAGGCAGGCTGTGTATGCTTTGAGAATAGCCCTCAGATAGTTAACTCTTGTAAGTTCCATTTTCATTGTCTGTCGCTAAAGATTTTGTCTTTGCATAGGTTACCTGTTCATACTACCTTAAGAATACATGTACTTACAAATCCAGCCTGCCCAGCTCAAATTTTTAGCTGTGGGAGCTAATGCTTGCCTTTTCACATGTTTGTCAGACAGTGATCTCCCCTTTTTCTATGGGATAGGTATCAGATCCCACATGTGCCTCAATTACTGCTTCCACTTATGCTGAGTAGCATGCTCATTCCAGATGAGAGACCATGCAACCCATCATCAAGAATTTTGGAAGATATTGAGCATTATAGCAATTTGTACAGTTTTTATTCTCAGTGAAGTACACTTTAGCCACATTTTTCAGCGTGAACATTTCTTTTGCTGACAAAGTCTTTCTGTCTATTGTAGAATTATAACTTATCTTCACATGTCACTAGTGTAGCTATTTGGCTTGAGGTAATCATACTATTAAATATGATCGATATGTTATTCAGTTGTGCAGGTAATATTTGTCTGTAGAAAATTCAGCATTTCAGTAGTTAATTAAGCTATGCCAAAGGGGAAAAAAAATGGGGATCCAGTTTCCGTTACTCCACCCTGGCATCATAGCATGGGGATTCACAAGGTCTCTATTCACTATTGGATTTGTGTTGGTCTATGATCAAAACTGGTTTGAATTCCTGCAAGAATTGCAATTCCATGAAAATTTATCCAGAACATATTACATCTCCCACTGAAACATGCATGCAATTGAAATCATTTCAAGGTGAACATCAGTTCTTACAAGAATTCCTTCGTTTGCTGGGATTACTTCATCTAATAGCAAACCTTATTGTCTTGGAGCACCTCTTTATTAGACCATTACAAATTGTACTTTTTTCAGTGAAGGCAGAAACTTTGCCCATTGGAGCAAGCAATACCATTCGCCATTCATGTGAGGTACCAACTCATAAATAGGAGAACCTCACTTGTTGGATGTTCCCTTACAGGGGTGAGCATCTTATATCATTTACAGGAGTCCAGTGGAGAGTGGCCCAAATATGAAAATCTACTGCACATCTTAGACAAAGAAAAGCATTCCTTTAGTAGCAGTAGAATCTACATTGAAAGGACATCCTCATTCTAAAAAGAAAGATTATTGAAGTTTTACATAGTCTAAATTACCCCTCTCAAGTGGAAAAAAAATCTTGGACAAATGACCTGATAAATATAGCAATGGAAATCTCAAGGAAAACAGATATTTGCTTATCCGCAAAAGAAACCACAATGGCAGGTGTTTCCTCCCAAACCAGAGTTGTTGAACCTGCACATCAGGATCATATTAAATAACCCCTCAAGAACAATCAAGTCTCACATCAAATGATGGAGTCAAACAAGGGAGATCCCATCTATTTTAATTTTGCAAGAAAGCAAAGACAATATTTGAATGCAGGCTCCATTCTCCAGAACAAGTTATCCATTCTTTGTACAAAGAATTCAGCCAAATTCAAATGAACTTTATGCATTTTGGCTGATAAAGTTAGGGCAGTCACAAACTGTTCCCAAGCTGATATTATATTAAAAATAAGACTGAGGCAAGGGTCAACGTTATCTGGCTTCTTCATTAGTATATCATTTGGAGTTACTGTACTGAGGTATACATGGGATTTTGGCACCAGACAGTATATCATTTTGAGTAATAATAATAATAATAATGACTTTATTTAAAGAGGGTAAGACAATTAGCTAAGAACTAATCTACCTTGAGGCCCTCATACAAAATAATTTATTTATTTCAGCAGCATCTCAGAAGTCACTGGATATATTGGGTTTGGAAGATGGAAATAGAGTGGGCATTTCTAATTTCAACTGGAATACTATTCCAGAGCAAAGTTCCAGAGTATTGGAAACATTTTTTAAATAATTCCCTGTTTGGTTTGGGAATTTTATGCTGTTTGGTAGACATGGATTACAGGTGGGCTGTATTACCAGGTAGCCTATACTGGAATAGGGATTGTAAATATTCAGGAGCACTATTATTGGATATCCTGTAGATTAATTTGGCTTTTCTTAAACAAGAGTTATTGAGTTACTGAGGTATACATGGGATTTTGGCACCAATCAGTATGTCATTTGGAGTTAATGAGGTATACATGGGACTTTGGCACCAATCGGTATGTCATTTGGAGTTAATAAGGTATACATGAGATTTTGACACCAATCGGTATGTCATTTGGAGATATCTCTGTCAGTCTGACACGTATCATTATGTAGCAAGGCAATATTTAGCTCCCATAGCTAAACATTGTAGATATGAAGGCTGTTTTTTTTTATAGGTAATTAACATACCCAAGAGGTATGATTTTCAGGTAAGTTTTGTTTAAAAAAAAGCATGCAAATTAGTTGAATAGGAATATTTCAGCAAAAGAAATATCTTTTAATTGTCTTCTCAGATGTCATCTAATTATGGAATGGTTATGTAGTATTATACTAGTAACATAGCATCCAGGAAGACAAGACGGGTTGATATACAAGTTGGATAGGTCACAATGTTTTCAGAATCTGGTTGAAATTCGATTCAACCCATGTCGGCAGTCACATTTGTTCATATTTCATGATGATTTCAAAGCAGAGTCAAATGCAAGTCATGATTTTGAGGTAACCAGTCTGTAAGAGGGATTGTGGTTTACTGATGGTCATGATAGTGATGCGAGTCAATTAATTTACTGTATTTTTTGGATGAGTTTTGATTTTTAATGGATTTATGGTTGTTATAAACTGGATTGAAAGATAAAGACTCAGCTAGATTTTTTGTGGAAATAATATAATCCCTTTTCAATTCCACAATTTTAAGTACTCACCTACATATCTTTTTGTTTGAGAAAATGAAAACGGATACTGATGAATTAATAATGATCTTAGAATAGACCTTGTATACTAATTTTTAAATCCAACTATAAAACATAAACCCCAATCTGCACTGACCAGTGTTGGTGTTGTTAATGCACTGACCATGTCGCAGAATTGAACCGAGTGGGTTTTGGATTAAATGAATAACTCAAACACGATGTGCGAAAGATGAAAATGTATTAACTTAATTAGTAAAGAAAAATGTATGATGTAAAACTACAATGATTATCACACTCAACATACAGTTGATCCTATCACTCTACCATTCACACATTGAAAATAAACCAATAATATTATATCTATCTGATATACAGCTTCAAGAAACCTCAGCGTCAAATAATAATTAGTACACACTAAGATATTCACATAATTTCACGTATAGAGTAGGACTGAGATTCAAACAATCTCAAGTTTTCAAATACGTTTCAAATGTTCTGCACTGTCAGTAAGATTCACAAATCTCCTGGAATTCAACTAAGATTCATCTCTTGTAAATACAAATATACCAATTGAAACAACAGTTGTAACAAACATATGCCTCTTGACCCTTGTACAGTCGCACGATTCATACACCAATAAACTGCACAGTTTCACCACGTCCCTCGGGTTGGCCCACTCTTGTATCGGCCACTCGCACCCTACACTCCACTACATGTACAATCAGTCATACGTATACATACATACAGTCAGCATACAGCACCCTTGTATTAGCTACGTCTACAGTCGTGGCTCCACCACATGTACAGACATACGTACATACATATAGACATCTAGATAGCTCTACTCGTTAGCTAAACTCATCAGTCTCGTTAGACTTGTTAGACTCGTTGCTACAATAAAACCAAACTGGTAATAATAATGAGTTCTGGAAAATACTAATACATTAAACTCTTAATAGCAACTTGAAATTCACAGTTCACATCGTTTCAAATCTGCGTTGTAATAAATGAATCATTACACGATATGACAATGCAAACTCAATAAAGTTTGCATATCAAATAAAATATAAATTTAACACTCACCCTTATGGCTATAGAAATACCACGTGCTCTCCTCAACAGATCCAAAGCAACCAGTGTCGGTTATACATTAATCTTGCTTAATTCATAGAACAGTGACTAATATTCAGGGTAAAATACCAGTGCATATCATGATTATAATGTCCGTAGCCGCAAGTAGTTTACGTCGAGACATATGTTGATTCCATTGCTTGTCTGGAAAAATACCTGTTCACCTTAGATTGTGCTGTACGCTTGCACAACACAAATAGTCAAATATTTCTCAGGCATAACAAAATTTGTTTTTTTTTCTTCTTCTAATTCTGTGACATACCAGTGCAGGTGTTGCGTAATGACCACTGTTGGTGTTGTTCATTCTCCTGATTAAAATGCTTTGATCCAGATTTGCTTGCACATTTTGCAATGGAATATCTGGGTTTTTGAAGTTTTCTTTTAGATCTGACTTGTAAGCAATTGTTTACTGATTATAACATTTTACTTTCAGCATGAAATAGAAGTGGCAATACACACAGTAAATATGGCCTCAGCTTCAGGGGAAGAGCAGTATGATTTTATATGGAAAAGTATGTATATGATACAAGCTAATATTTTAATATTAATGTTTTGTCAATTTGATATGTATTAAACAAGTCCAGCTGCAGTGAACTAGATGCTGATCTGTCAGTTGCATAATGCACCTGTATTGATGTAGTTTTTTATGATTAATTATTAGAACAAACAACTTAAACCTAGATTTGATGGTACAGTATGCATTTGTCACAGCAGGGTCTGTATTGTTGGCCACTGAACTCAGTTATAACCAAGTATATATGACATGTATAAAACATGGACTAACATGGCAATTATTTTATCCCAATCTTAGGCTGACCACTATATATATATATATATATATATATATATATATATATATATATATATATTGTAAATAATAAATTAATAGTTTTTTCTCCATGGTTTTATGTTATGTTTAATTGTATTTTGGACTTGACCTTGTCCAAAATTAAGTTTAGTCTACCTAACTAGACACTTTAATTTTGGTAAATAAATAATACATAGCTAATATTTTCTCTATGAGTGTAGGTTAAATATTAGGATTATTATCAATAGAGCTAAGGATTTATTTGGGTCTCAGACTAGGACATTGGTGTTTCCCATGGAATAACATTATACCCGATGTTTACCATTACTACATTCTTTATTATAATTAGAGACAGATTTTATCTGTTTACAACTTAAGAATTTTTGCGAAATGAACTTTGGACCATCACCCTGGCGATATTTTTGTGTCTTACATTTTTTGTATTTTCTTGTTTTACTGAGATATTATTCATTTTTTCCTTTGCATCTTGAAACAGAAGTAATCTTATTGTTGTGTTAAGATTTTGAATTAGGTGGAAGTATTTATTAAAATTATTATTCACTGGAAATATAAGTTCTCCTAAATAAAATGAATGGGCAGAAATATTAATTTGGAATTGTAGTGAATTTAGACGGGCATCTTGTATTATATTATTGATAATAATTGGAAGACTTAGCTTAACATCACACTACAGGCAACTGGTGCATTAGTACATTTAATACTACAGGCACATTAATGCCTTCAACACTGATCATGTTTCAAACACCACTGGAATTTAATTAGAACTCTATTCATTAAAACTTGCGATGGAATGTGTTGGACTATTTGTGATTTATTTACATTACTGGAAGTTCTTTTTTAAAATTTGACATTATACTCAAGGGAAATAATATATTTGTTGAATTTTACCAAATCATGATACATATAATAACATAGAAATGACTTTTTCATTGCATTCAGTTGTACTGGTAGGAGACTCCGGAGTTGGGAAAACCAATCTTCTATCTCGATTTACCAGAAATGAATTCAATATTGAGAGCAAGAGTACCATAGGTGTGGAATTTGCTACCAGGTAAATTGCTAAAAACTATTTTATAATTTGTACTGTATTTTATGTCCTTTTTCTTGATACTTATCACTTATTGTCAGATTATTCATGTAAGTTCCCTTCATTATTTATACTAATAAATAACTTAACCTGATAATTTTGTAAGGTATGATTCTGCTATATATCTGTTGTGCCACTTTTCTGCTATAACAATTTTAAATCATAAAGTAAAATAGAGTACAATTACATGCAATTAAAGTAATGGATAACCATCAGTTTACATAATTAATATCTTTACAATTAAAGTAATGGATAACCATCAGTTTACATAATAAATAGTTTTACAATTAAAGTAATGGATAACCATCAGTTTACATAATAAATAGCTTTACAATTAAAGTAATGGATAACCATCAGTTTACATAATAAATAGTTTCACAATTAAAGTAATGGATAACCATCAGTTTACATAATAAACAGTTTCGCAAATAAAGTAATGGATAACCATCAGTTTACATAATAAATAGCTTTACAATTAAAGTAATGGATAATCATCAGTTTACAAAATAAATAGTTTCGCAATTAAAGTAATGGATAACCATCAGTTTACATAATACAGTCCTACCCATTTATCTCGACATCCTTGGGCCCGAGGAAATATTGTCGACATAGATGGATGTCGAGATAAGTGGAGGGGGGGGGGCTGAAAAAAATTTAAAATTCGTCAGCAAAGGGAGACCCGTCGTCAGTGAATAGCATTTACACTTTGAGAAAGTAAAAAAAGGAAATTTTGAGTTCATGAATACAGAATCAGTGTGAAATACACTTGTATATTGACAAATTACATTTTAGTTACCTTTGTGTAATAAAATCCAAATTAAAATATTGCATTGATCACATCCTGATACGAACAACATTACGATATTCAATGTCGGCATTAGCACGTGGTTGGGAAGTTGTCAGTTACATGCTTCTTGTACATGAACTTAAATTGGTCTCGATTTTGGTCAGTCTGTACCCATCTTATTGAGGCTACCAAGGGGATGGGGCTATTCACAGGGAAGTGAAACATTGTCAACAGTAATGTATTCTCCACAAATACTTTTGTATCCCATGTTATGACGAACATTAAAGTGACTGAAACAACCACTTGTTGCAGTGAAGTTCTCCACACTAAGTTTTTTTCGATAATGCTTCATTGAACCATTTTGATGCTTCCTCCACGTCTTCAAATGTAGCAGTCTTGCTTCTTCCTTTGGGGAGCGCAGTTACCTTCAACTTAGTCTTTCTTTATAGACTCAGCAGCTTTCATCCTTCTTGGACGTGTGTTATTTTTAAGTGAAAAAAATTCACAGTGACCTCTTTGCGAGATGTTCATCCCTTAACTTCTTAACAGCCAGATATTTAGTTTCCAAAGACAGTAAATTTAATTTGTGTTTTACCTTGTTGTAGGTAGCCATCATAAATGCAAATAAAGTTAAAAGCGAAACTTTCACAGCAAAAAAAAAAAAAACTTGTTTTAATCACCGATCACTTTCAAAGGTCTTGAAAAGGCATAATCCGTATTTTCACGCAATTTTTATATATGGGATTCAGAAAATCATGTGTACAGGAGTCCTCTGTACACATCAATTTCCTGGACGGCTTGCTAGTCCTGCTTCGACCACCTGTTGATTGGGAAATTGTGTTATCAATTGATCCTTTTAGCTGTGCTGATATTTACAATCAGAAAATTCAGTGGCTGAAAGACCACAGATGTACATGTTGTCATTGTAAGAGTACATCTGAAGAACATGACCCACAAGCTAGTCGGCAAGATCAAAGACTTAACTAGCTGCAGAGTGGTGAGAAAATAAGCTGCTATGTTTTTTTTATCCGAATGCGACAACAAAAGCCTGGCGGCAAGATCAACTAATTATTGAACAAAGTATTGGTCTTAATTGGCAGCTTGTCGACATAAATGTTTTGGAAACAAAGGATTTGTTCAAGCTGGGACCAAGGGCTTCTATCGATATATATGTTTTTCTTTTATCTCGACATCGATATAAGCATGACAATTTGATATATATGGGACCATGGGACCGGGACTTTGCTTTTTTGACGACTTAGGTGACTTGTTGAGATAAGCGATGTCGATATAAATGGGTAGGACTCTAAATAGTTTTGCAAGTAAAGTAATGGATAACCATCAGTTTACATAATAAATAGTTTTATCAATTAAAGTAATGGATAACCATCAGTTTACATAATAAATAGCTTTACAATTAAAGTAATGGATAACCATCAGTTTACATAATAAATAGTTTCACAATTAAAGTAATGGATAACCATCAGTTTACATTATAAACAGTTTCGCAAATAAAGTAATGGATAACCATCAGTTTACATAATAAATAGCTTTACAATTAAAGTAATGGATAACCATCAGTTTACATAATAGTTTTGCAAATAAAGTAATGGATAACCATCAGTTTACATAATAAATAATGTAGTTTCATGAACCATGCTGAGATGATAATGAAATGTTTGGGAACAATTGATGCATGTTTAGATATTGGATTAACCTCTCTTTGGCTTCCCATGCAGGAGGTTGCAGGTTCAAACCCCCAGTCGACTAATACCAATGACAAAAGTAGTAATAGCAACTGCCTTGCTCAGCAATCAGCAATAAAAGATTAGTGTTAGGACTTGTTGGTCTGGGTGACATGATGCCCAGTGCTAGACATCACTATAAACTCCCATGCTGTAGACATCATAGCAATATGACTGAATTATTTTTTAAAGCTAGGTTAAAAATTAAAATCACACAGTTTTCTATATTTTTTATGGTATTTTTAGATTCCTGAAGTTATGTAAATATTTTCACCAACAAGATTATTGAGTAAGTATCTAATATTAAGTTTTCAGTTCCTTGTACATGATTATTTTTTTATATACCATTGTGTCAAATTAGGTCTGTAAAAAACAGAGTTGCAAGGCATTAAGATTTAGTACATGTGTATGTCTTGGTCAGATTAAGTCATACATAGAGTTGGCAGACATTGAGAGTTAGGTACATGTCTATTATTATCAAAGTGCATAGATAATTATGATAATTATGTTAATGCTTTTTTCTTGTAGAAATTTGCAAATAAAGGGAAAGACTGTGAGAGCACAGATATGGGACACTGCTGGGCAGGAAAGATACAGGGCAATCACAAGTGTGTAAGTATTCAGTGTACATGCTGTGCTGCATAATACAGTGAATTCATAGAGTTCAGGCACCATTCATACATTTAAATATATTATACTTACTGAAGATGCCAACGGAAACCCCTTAAAAAGTTTCCAAGTTCAGATCAAGACAGAATAATGATTACAGTTTGAGGCTCATCTCATGTGTGCATTTATTTATTCTTACAGGGGCTCATATTGTTGCATACAATTTACTTGTTATACATATACTATATAACAATACAAGGGAGGACACATCTTTCCTTTCCTGTGTGACCTATTTAAGAATCAACACTGATATCTCAAGCTAGTTTTCTTAAAGAATAATAGGAGTCACACTACTGGATGATTTGGGCAACATAGTTGCCTAAAAATGTCAACTTGCCCTTCTTCTGTTAGAAAAGTGAAAACACTTTGTGATTTCTTTAGAGGAACATTGAATAACCATCCATTTTAAGATGCCCCCTAGCCATGGCCAGGTTAGTTCCAGCGTTATCTTAATAATACCTCAAGGTTAAGTGTATGCTTCAAGCCATCAAAAATTTGGTGCTAATATCAATTGTGCCGACAAATAAACTCTTTCACATTCACAGGCGTGTGTTTTGATAGCTGAATGACCATTAGTCTTTTTCCAGGTAAGTTACCAACTATTACTATCGGATTTCCACAAATTATCCCTTGATGATGAAAACATAAAAATTGTGTTCGAAACTTAAACTTATGTAAATAGCAATTTTTGTTTTAAGAATAGAATTGGTAACATGAATATTTTAACTGCAGTGTGTTTACATTGTTTTCTTAATAAAAATCATTTTGGAACCATAAGTGATCCTGTCTTAGAGTACATGCTGGCAGACATTGCCGAGTCAGGGAAATAGCACTTTATTATATTATCTCTTTTTGTAAACCATTGGGGGAAATATATTCAGGAAAATATACAATTGATAGAAAGCAGTGTCTAAATATTATGTTACTGAAAATTTAGCTTTAAAATCCAATTATCTAAGGGACAATGCTATGTTGTGGAATTCGAGAGATGGTGTAAGGTCAACATTGTATGCTGAATTCACTCATTTTTGTGGAAATACGAAAAGAAGAAAAGCAAAGCAAATACAATTTAACCAATGCCTAATGTTACATCAGTGTGTAGATAAATAATAAAACCTTATATTTGCAATCCTATCAATGGAGTGTTGTAACGAAGCTATTAAGTGAGTGGTTACAGTAAGAAAACCCTCTTTTAAAAATAGATGCACTTGCATGTTGTCTGTCAATTTGGATAAAACAAAAAGGCATGGTTCATTTATATACAAACTTTAATTCTTCACTGGGAACAGTAACAGTAAAGTTTTATTGGCAACAAAATTTTTAATTTAGGACAAAGAGAGTGATATCAATGACTATTGCAATTGCTCTCATGCGCATGCTGCAAGGGTCATTAGAAACAAGTTTAGAAATCTTTTATACTGAACTTACAGAAAGTAAAATGAAAATTCTTGATTTAGTATAGTTGATTAAGCATTTGTACTAACTTTCAATTACAAAAACTTCTAATCTGGTTACTCAGCAAAAAGTTACAATGTGTAGCTTCTGTTGTTCTCTTTTAAGTCGTACATACTCTTCCTCTCTCTCTCTCTCTCTCTCTCTCTCTCTCTCTCTCTCTCTCGCATGTGTGCGCGCTTTGCTCTCATTTCTCCCAGTTCAACTCTCACTTCTCCCCATTCTGTCCAAAAGGAGAAGTCACTTCTCCATAAAACTCAAGTATACCTAACCCCTGCCATAATAAATTTGGTATTCATGCTTAGTTCAGCAATTAGACTTTGTATGCCTTCCAAAGTTCGGCCTTTATCATACCTTTAAGGAATACCAGACCATTTTCCAATGTTACCGCTTAATATGCACCCACTTAACCTGCAAGTGCAACTTAATATTTAATAAAATTAATATTTCTCTCTGATTTGCACTTTGAAAATGTCATCCTAAATCTAGTTACAACTTGTTTTTTACTTATTATATAGTACATATATGACTGATCATTAAATTGGAAACATTGATACAAGCTCCAGTGTTAATTATTAGAACTCCATTTACTTTCCTTATTTTCTATTTATAGTATGTACATGAAACAGTTCAGAGAAAACAACGGGTTTGTTGAATGTGAAATGATGTGTCACAGATTCATTCTATTTTGATAGCACTTACAGCCTAAATTATAATAAATTTATTGACTTGACTGATGGATGTTATATCACTGAAGAATGCTTGAGATGTAATACAGCAGTCCTCATTTGTGGGACTTGATGGCTATTTGTAAAAGACTAGTTATAATGAGTGTTATTCATAAATAACTTCTTTTGTGTCTATTCTTAAGCACTGACTACTAGTCCACATGAATTTAGCCGATTTGTGACAAAAGGTTTAACTTAAGATGTGGGTAAGGAGCAATTATAAATTAGATTTATCATACAGTTTTCTGTAAATATGGCATGTAATGCATAGATTTCTCTTTAATGCTCAGATTACGCTTTTTTACAGCTTATATTAGAAAGAATTAAATTTGTACCTTTTGTGAGTTAGCATGTGTGAATCTACAGCAAAGCAGTTTACATTAGATACAATTTCCCTTTGACTGGGTACTTGGGTGAACGATCGGTACCCAGTAGAAAGTTTGTAAAACTTTAACATCTTTGATAGTTACATTTATGCTGAGTGAAATCTGAATAATAATTGGTCTGAATGAAATGAACTTTTTAGAATAGCAAAATAATCATGTATGTGTGTATAGGAGAAAATTCAAGTTGGTGAAAATTTAGTTTTACACCTGATATGGATTCATTTCAAAATTAAGTGCTTGTCATCACTGCTGATTTACTCACCATGTTTAGAATTGACCTTTATTGCCATTTTTCTTCCCTTCAGCAATTATTTTACCATTTATCTGGTTGATACAGAGAATTGTCAGAAATTTACATTTGATTTGTCACAATTTATTCCATGTCAATTGCAGAGATTAAAAACTGATGCATATGACTTTCACTAATTCAAAATATAAGAATGTTTATTTTCCATATATTTCTATGCATCAGTGTGGCTTCTAAAGCATTTTTAAATCTTTTATTAGGAATTTTTGAAGTTGATATTTTTCCTTAATAATGAAGTCATTTGATTTAGCTGATAGTTTTATTGCAATAGAGTTCAAATATATTTCCAGATATTACAGAGGAGCAGTGGGTGCCCTTGTAATGTACGACATTACCAAGACGATGTCCTTTACAAACCTGGGCAAATGGTTGGATGAACTACGGGAACATGCAGATCCCCATGCATGCATTATGATTGTGGGCAACAAGACAGATCTGAAACACCTGAGAGCAGTTGAAGCAGAGGAAGGCAGGGCATTGGCCGGTCAGTCAGTTTAAAAGTCAATATTGTATTGAATTTTAAAGCAGTTCAGACAGACATGTGAAAGCAGACTTGGTTTTAATTTATTCAACTATTGATACTGATATGTTTTGCAACCTTTAATATATTTCTTGCTATATGGATCAAAATTCTGGATACCCCAGATCATTTTCAAAGATCTCAGGCATTAGTAAGATTTTTCATTTTAAAGGTTTTATTTCTATCCCCAGGAAAAGGTCACATTTATTTGATTCTGTCAGTCGGGACATGCTTTGCCATGTAACTTCTACATCAGTCAAATAAAGACTTGAAACTGGGCCAGGCCATGTAGATCTGCAGAGTGGTTGTGTCACTTTAGGGATGGGGGTGGGGCTCTTATGCATTAATGTATCAAGTTGTGAGGATACGAGATAAGTGTAAAAGTATGGGAATAAAGCTGCTTCATTTTAGACTTCTAGCTTCTAATGATATTTACAAGTAAGTCTTGTAAGATTATATTATTATTTTACTTATACCTCCAATTAACAAGCAGTGCTTTTTCTTCCATATATAGAATTATACCTGATTTAAATTGGAAGGATGATACTTAAAGAAAATGATTAATTTTTACTCACCGTTCATAAAAAAAAGCTCAAATTTGGATGCATCTCTGATGGTACCCGCACCATTACAAAACTGAAGAGATATGGTCGTCTACATTTTGGATTTACTGGCTTAGGTTGAATTTTGTGTTATGTCATGACCATGTAGTTTTTTGCATCCAGTATAAATGCCTGGAGTTATTTAAGGTGGTCAGGCAATGTGTCTTGATGAGTAATACACCCTTTTCACAAACGTTGGTCACTGTGACTGATATTTCTCTGGTAAATATATTACCTGATCATGTTACAATACATTAGGATAGCTTTCTTTGCTACTTCTAAATCCAGCCCTCTGCAAAAGATAGAAAAATGATTTTTGTCTGTATTCAGAAGAAAAGGAAGCAACCAGATTCCTGCAATCTTTAACAAATGTTTTTCCAAGACCTTTTTATCAATTTCAAGAGGACCTATTATGTAAATTTATGGCCTCTAATATTTATCTAACACATAAATTCAACACAAAAACAGATTTTACAGCTGTCTTTGGGTTGACTGCATCCCGTCTGATAGGCCATTCTCTTTTGGAATAACAGGAGTACAATGATTTTGAATGCCTTTAAGATCTCTTGATATAGTTTGTCTGTGAAGTTTTAGGGGAACCTACAAATACATTATCCAAGTTAGGTAGGTTTGTGTGACCAGATTATGAGAAATAACCAAATTCCATGATTTTTCCAAAACTTTGAATGACTTAAGAAAATTCAAAGCTTGTCAAGGCCCATGAAATGTTTTTCTGTAATTTATAAGCTTTTCCAGGATTTGTATGACTGCAGGAACCCTGAGCAACTCTTATGGGTTAAGTCCCATTTTCTATGCACTGGGTGGCTACAGTTGGACCCAGATTAATCCAGCTTTTACATTTGATATATCATGCATACAATCCACTCAAATTTAATGATCCACATTTCTCCTTTGAATACGTTCCCCAATCACATTACTTTAGGGATATTAGCCTGCTACCTCGCGAATCCAGCCCTACCAAAAGACAAAAATTCGTCTTTCCTGTCTATGTCATATAGACAAAGGGCAATAACTCTTGCCCATTACCTCCCCTTGCCGCCCGTTAGGTGTCGCTTCTTGAGTTTTTTAGCTTCGCTTACGCGAAAACACGTACAATTAGACCTCCAATGAATCCAAGCCATCTTAGTGTAAATTCTGACCATCCGAAGTTAAATTTGGAATTACTGTGTTGGATAATCATTCCTCTACAGGTCGTATACATTATTTTACAATATTTTCCAATTTGAGTGACTTTGTCACCTTTTCTAGACTTCGGACCAGGTTGCAACGTGGTCAAAGCATGTAATACATGTAGCACTCAATAATTTCGCTTATTCCGTATGTAACGTTTACGATATTAGCGACTAATAACGTGCTGCATTGATAATGTGTGCTGTATTTATCTTCTTTGACGTTTCAGTAGACTTCAAAAAAGTCTTTGAACGACCAATTGCGACTATTTAATGGCGGACTTCGTGTTGTAGTCACGAATTCACGCGACACTTAATCATTTCGCTTCCTCCGTTAGTTACGGTTATGAAATAGCGACTTAATAGCGTACTGAATTGTTAATTTGTGCTTTGTTTATCTTCTTTCCGTTTCAGTAGACTTCGTCTCTGAACGACCAGTTGCGACTATTTAATGGCGGAATTTCGTGTTGTAGTCACGAATTCACACGACACTTAATCATTTCGCTTCCTCCGTTAGTTACGGTTATGGAATAGCGACTTAATAGCGTACTGATTGTTAATTTGTGCTTTGTTTATCTTCTTTCCGTTGCAGTAGACTTCGTCTCTGAACGACCAGTTGCGACTATTTAATGGCGGAATTTCGTGTTGTAGTCACGAATTCACGCGACACTTAATCATTTCGCTTCCTTCGTTAGTTACGGTTATGGAATAGCGACTTAATAGCGTACTGAATTGTTAATTTGTGCTTTGTTTATCATCTTTTCATTTCAGTAGACTTCGTCTTGAACGACCTATTGCAACATGCTCACGGTGATAACTAGTGTGGTCATTAAGAGTTAACATGGCACGGAATAATTTGACTACTCCGTTAATAACGGTTATAGTATTATCGAATTAATAATATGCTGAATTTTTTTAATCTGTGCTTTGTTCTCTTCTTTTGTCGTTTCAGTAGCAAAGTCGACAACGAAGGCATGAATGGCAAAATGGGTGTTGGCAATGTGGAAATGGAGGAAATTATGTTGACATGGTTTAGGCTGCCCAGTGGATGTAAATTTCACCGCAGGTCCGTGCATGGCTTTCGGGCCTGTAAGTCCGGACGCATGGAGTCTAGGCTGGATCAATTGGATCCATTTTATTATGCACTTTCGCCGGCCGTCCAGCCGGCCGTCCAGCCGACACCGTCAGTTCAGCCGGCACTTCAGCAGGCACCAACCGGCACTAGCCATACATCCGGCACCGTCCGTTCAGCCCAAATGGCACCGGACGGCCAGCCGACCTTCCAGCTGGCATCAACAGGCACCGGCCGTTCAGCCCAAATGGCACCGGCCGGCCAGCCGACCTTCCAGCCTGCATCAACAGGCACCGGCCGTCCACCCGGCAATGACCGTTCAGCCCAAATGGCACCGGTCGTCCAGCCGACCTTCCAGCCGGCATCAACCGACACCGGCTGTCCATCCGACAACGACCGTTCAGCCCAAATGGCACCGGTCGTCCAGCCGACCTTCCAGCCGGCATCAACCTATGCAGGCCGTCCATCCGGCAACGACCGTTCAGCCCAAATGGCACCGGTCGTCCAGCCGACCTTCCAGCCGGCATCAACCTGCACCGGCCGTCCATCCGGCAACGACCGTTCAGCCCAAATGGTACCGGTCGTGCAACCGACCTTCCAGCCGGCATCAACCTGCACCGGCCGTCCATCCGGCAACGACCGTTCAGCCCAAATGGCACCGGTCTTCCAGCCGACATCAACCTGCACCGGCTGTACATTTGATTTACGGAGATTATAGTGATGTACCCGTCAGTCAATCTGTACTACTGGTTACATATCACTACCATGAGAGAGATGTTATAGATGTATCTCCGTCCAATCAGACCATTCGAGAGGCAGGTGCCGGTCATAGCCGGACCTTTGCCGACATTCCGGCCGACCATATACCAGACAAATCAGTCGGTATCGCCGGTGTACACCTCCCGTCACGTCAAATACGTGTCGGTGTGATTTTAAAACAAGGGAGAATTAGTGACATCAGAGATGACGGAATTGAGTTATCTATGCCACTTGGTATGCGCTACCCAGATATGGCAGCTTTACCAGAACAGGACTTTCAGGCCGACCATTCGTCAGTTCAATCAGCCGTTAGTGCCGGCCGTCCATATGTTCACGGCTTCTCCACATGGGAGATTTAGTGAAAGTGTCAATTATGACAGAATTGCGTCATCTAGGTCACCTGGTATGCTGTACAGATATGCAAGCTATACCAGAACCAACATTCCCTCTGAGCGAATGGTAGATGGGTGCACAGTGCTGGCCGCACTACATAAACATTATGTAATTATTATTACCTTCTAGCCGGCACCAACCGGCACTGGGCGTCCATCCGGCAATGACCGTTCAGCCATATGGCACCGGTCATCCAGCCGGCACTAACCGGCACCGGGCGTCGATCCGGCAATGACCGTTCAACCCAAATGGCACCGGTTGTCCAGCCAAGCTTCCAGCCGACACTTGCCGGCACTGACAGTCCATCCGGCTCCGGCCGTCCAGCCCAACAGTCACCGGTCGTCCAACCGTATGGAGATTTTAGTCATATACCAGTCCGTCCGACTGTACCGCTGTACCAGCACGGGGACTTTTATCATACCGCAATCCGCACAAATCGGATTGACGAAGATTCTAGTAATGTTTCCGTCTGTCAATCCGTACTACCGGTTACATATCACTACCATGACTCTGATGTTGGCGATGAATCTCTCGATCCAACCCGACCATTCGAGCGGTCGGTGCCGGTCATAGCCGGCCCGTCGCAGGCGTTCAGGCCAAACATATACCAATCAATTCATTCGGCATTGCCGGCCGTCCATAGGCTATCAACTCATCCACAAGGGAGAGTGAATGCCTTTATTAGAAATGACGGAATCGAGTCATCTATGCCACCTGGTATGCATTACCCCGATATGGATGCTTTACCAGAGCAAGATTATGCACATAGTGAGTGCGATGAATCACAGGCAAATCAGCTGTATGCAGATCCAACTATGGAACGGACTGAGTTCAGCTTCAAAGCCGCAGTGGAGGAAATTTTTAGGGTGTTAAGGCCCCTTCAGAATGCCCTCCACCTCCTGCTGCCATTACCGACTATAGGGTTAGTGCGTCGGTCAATCTGGATGAAGGGAAAGAGATTCTATCCTTCCGCCTCCTTCCCCAGTCGACAAAATTAAGGAAATTAATGACCGTCTGTCGACACGTATAGGGGATCCAGGAAATGCTAAGGCGTTCTTTTCTGAAAGTCAAGTACCAGCGTCGTTTTCAGGTCGATGGTACAAAACTCACTCCGATGCGTTCAATACTGAGGTCCTGGCTCGGGATAAAATAGGGCAGCAGTCCATATGTCTGCGGCATTGTCTTATAAAGTGGACAAAACTGTGTTCAATGCCACGTCCAAGCTGGTTCGAATGTAGTCGCTACGTCTTCACTGTTAGACCTAGCCTCCCTAGCCATTTTCAGGATCGCTGAAAAATCTGGCAATGAACATGCTTGGGATTCGACGGCCCGGTTAGCTAGGGTTCTTAACAGGGCAGCTCACCATTCCATGGCCAATGCGCTGACTGCTTCTGCCAACCTAGACCTGATACGTCGTGACGCTTGTCTGAAGGGCACGTCGCTTAAACCCCATCATAAGCTGGCTAGATATGACCGACGCACATTTCACGTCCCTATCCCACGAGTAGCGGACATTCTCCGTTGTGCTTGTCGGGACTAGGCTTATCAGTTCCATGTCATACCTTTTGGCCTAAATTTAAGCACTTGGGCTAGTACCAAGGTTATGGGTTACGTCGTCACCCTGTTCCGCTCGACTTCATCTATTGCGTCGGCAGTATATTTGGATGACATCCTCCAGAAACCTGTCAAGTTCTATTCTGCTCAAAGGCAGAAACGATCTTATATCACTTTACGTCATATAGGCTTTCTCGTGAACTGGATAAAGTTTGATCTCTGTCCAATCCGGATTTTGGTCCATCTGGGTGTGGAGTTTCTCCCGATCTGAATCTGGTAAGGCTTCCTCGAGTTTGCGATTATCCAGATAATTGCACTCGTCGAGTCCGTTTCCGACAGGATGCGCATTTTAGCGAGAGAGTTGCAGATCCTCGGATTATTCAATGCGGCAGCAGACTTGATCCCGATCAGCCATCCTTTTATGCGCCCTTTACAAAGGACGTTGCTAGCGTAATTGCGCTCTTTTCAAGTCCCTTCGATCCCAGAAAACAGTCATGCTCACGCCAGAGATACAATCATTCTTGAGTCAATGGCACAACCCCTGTAGGCTGTCCACAGGGATTACTCTGGAGATACCCCAAGGGGATAACGGTATGTTCCGCCACTAATACCTACGGTTGGGGTGCCCACCTGTTGCCGAACTTCGATACTGTCAGCGGCACGTGGGTGCCAGGGGCGAGCCCTTTCCACATCAACCTTTCAGAAATAACGGCTGTCATCAATGCCTTTCATTTCGGGCAGGATCAACTCTTATTACAAACTGCCCTCATTATGTCAGACAACATTGTGGTGGTGCCTTGCCTCAAAACAAGGGGACACCAATCACCAGACCTGTGCAATCTGAACTGGCAATTTCTACATTGGTTCGACAATCTCCACCTCAATGTATAATTCAGACACATTCTTGGCAGACTCAATGTCTTGGCTGACACTCTATCTAGTCATTCACACAGAATGGTCACTCCATCAATCGGACTTTCTTCCAGTTGACACACTTTGGAGACGTCCGATGATTGATCTTTTGCAACAAGGTGGAATCGCAAGTTCTCCACCTTTCATCTCACAGGTTCCAGACCCAGAAGCTTGGGTCGTGGATGCTCGATCAATCACCTGGGAAGGGTTGTGGGCATTCTCCTACCCTCCCACGGTCTTGGTACTGGAATTAATCCAGAAGTTAAGGGGTCAGAATTGTCAGATGGTTCTGATTACCCCTCTCAGATGGAACAACTCCTGGGTCTCCGATCTACTCAATCTAGGCGATAGATCTACCCAGGAAGATTACAGTCAGCACAAGTATTCACAAGCAACCGCGGCCAGGGGTGTTCCACCCCTGTCCGGACCGTCTTTATGTTCAAGCTTGGCTCTTTTCCAGACAGCCTTGCAAGACAAACAATTTAAATCTTTGATTGCGGAGAGAATCTCGAGGGCAAGAAGGCCCTCTACTCTGAAGGTTTACGAGGGCAAGTGGCATGTTTTCAGAGACTGGTACCATATCATTCACATTGTTCCTCTGAGTGTCACAATCCCTCAACTGGCCAACTTTTCTCTGGCTTTTCGAGGAGAAAACATCTGGCTCCAGTTATTCTCAAATGTTACCGCTCCATGATATCACATTCCGCCATTCTGGTACATGTGCTATCAGCCATGACAAAGATTTGTCAGATCTTTAGACATTTAAAAAAAAAAAAAAAAAAAAAAAAATTTAATCGACTTATATCCCTCACCCTGTTTTCAAATGGAATATGTCCTGGGTTTTAACATGACTCAATTCAGACAGTATTGAGTCTTTAACCCACGATTAGTTAAAGCTACTATCATACAAATTGGGTTTCTTGATAGCCTTAGCTTCAGCATGCAGGGTGAGCGAGTTACATGTCCTTTCTAGTGACCCGAACTCTCTTTCATTTCGATCAGAGGGTTTGATGGTCCTCTTGACGCAGCCAGGCTTCGTAGTCCAAAATAGATTACCATACATTGAGATCAACGAGTCGTCATTAGCTCGCTTTCTTTATAGATAAGTCAGGATCAACAGCCATGTAAGATCCTGTTTGGGCACTCTAGCACCATTTCAATGCATAGAGGTGAGTCAGGTCACATACTAGCACCTCTTTCTTCTGGTGATAGCTGGGATATGAGATATCACCATTCAAGCCCTTGCTTCATGGCTGTAGTGGGTTATACGCTCGGCGTACTCTGAGAATTCGCAAATCAGTCACCTTATAGAAGCTGTTGGCTGACATGCAGAGTCAACCTTCTACAGTTTTATCTTCAAGTTTGTACTCGCAGAGGCAAACATTGATTCTAGTAGGTCCGGTGTTGGGCAGCCCAGACGCCCACCAGACCCATGTGCAACAATCAGCACAGCCTATTAGCTTCGCTGGATTCGCCAGATAAATTTTCGTAGGTAAGAAGATTTCAATAACTATCTTCTTAACCACATAAAAGGGTCACATATCACGTGACCCTGGGCTGTGTTGCTGATTTGAAAATTAGGAGACCGGGTTATCATTCACATGGGGAATCCAACCATCATTCCCTAGAGGATACCCAGGGTGGAGGTCGGATGCTCCGCATTCCCTCCTCCTATTACTTATTCTCCTAAAGTAATGTGATTGGGGAACGTATTCAAAGGAGAAAGCAAATTTTTTAGTAAATTATGTTTCTCCGAGAATACTTACCCAATCACATTACTAAGAAACCCTCCCAACCACCCCGCCATGCGAGCATCCTCATGTTTTATATATCGCTCAGCTTAAAAACTAAAGAAGCGACACCTAACGGGCGGCAAGGGGAGGTAATGGGCAAGAGTTATTGCCCTTTGTCTATATGACATAGACAGGAAAGACGAATTTTCGTCTTTTGGTAGGGCTGGATTCGCGAGGTAGCAGGCTAATATCCCTAAAGTAATGTGATTGGGTAAGTATTCTCGGAGAAACATAATTTACTAAAAAATTTGCTTTCTCTTTTGGTGGCACAGTAGGTCAAAATGTCACTTCAACTGATGCATACAAAAGTTTGGTAAAATTTGCTAAGTTTTTATTGATATTTTTGAACTTATCATGGTGTTTTTAAAAAATTAAATTTGACTTCAAAGAGCAACAAATATATTTTCACTGGTGGAAGTATCCAGACACAGTCTTTAGGTTTTTATACTAATTAAGCTCATTTTTTAGAATGCTAATTGGACTTTTTATTTTGTTATATTTACGTTTATTCTCTATTTATTACAAATGTTTAAATAACTGCAAGAATTCGGAGTAGTAGAGGACATTCACATTCTTGTAAAGTGTGTGTGATGGTCAGAGAATATGTGCTCTAATCTCCCTAACAAAAGCTCCAGGGCCATAAAAAAGCAGTATATATTTCTTCTCTCACAACAGAGGGATGCTAAGATTCCTCCCCCCCCCCCTCCATGAAGATTCATTAGACTGTGATAGATCTAAATACAGTTGGAATGCGAGACAATTTCTACCAAGGGTCAGAATTGGGCATGAAATCTGTAATAATAATTATTGTTGTTGTAGAGTTTAACGCCATTTATCAGCACATGATAGGCTATACATGGCGGCCAGTATTATTGGTGGAGGAAGAACCCAGTAAAACCCCCATAAAGAACCAACTTCCAATGAGAAACTACTGGCAATCTTTCTCACATAACTACATTAGCCGAATCTTAGACTCGAACCCACGCAGACAGAGGTGAGATGGCAGTGATCCATAATGTAAATTGATTTTGGCCAATCGGGGCCCCAAACTCTGTAATAAATAAAGATATATTGCGAAAATTGTCAGCAATGGAACAAGAAGAAAATGTTAAGGATCTCATTGGGGATAAGCTTTTCAACCATAAAGTGTGACAATCCTAAGTCAGACATCACCCACTCACCTCTATGGGGCATGAGGGTGCAAAGTCATACCTGTTTGCACCCATGAGGCATGAGTAGCATTTATCATCCACCCATACCATTCCAAATGTTGACCAACCAGTCCGGCCATATGAAATTGTTACATAAGTTTTCATAGAGCTGCTTATCTTGGACTGGCATTGTGTCAATCTGTATTCCCACAACTCTGGTGTTTTGTGCTGAATATACTGCACTATGAAACTGGCAAGCTGGACCAATTGTTACTATACCACTTAACCAGCATTGTTCATGGAGCTGTTCAGCTTAGCCAAACCGACATTCTAGAATGCCACCACTTTTAATGACATTTTGTATAGGAAAAATTATGCATGCTGAAAATATGGCATCATTCAAATAGAATGCTGTACCCATGGGCTCAAGGTATACAAGTACTGTACAATCCTTAGCTAGACAATGGGGATGAAATGGAAATGCCTGAGTTATCAGATCTGACAATGTCAGGGATGAAATTCAGCTTTAAGGTAGCAACAGAAAAAATATGTTGTATCCATCTGAATTTCCTTCTACCTGCATTTACAGTGATAGTCCAGAATTTAGAAAAGTTTGATAAATTAGCGTGGCATCTCATGACCAAGGTAGTGCAAAAACATTTTTGGTGAGTCAATTGCTAGTTGGTTTCTTGTCCCACAGGTATATGTTACTCTAGAATGCATAACTCTGACAATAATGTTTCCACTTTTGGTATGTCTTCAGTACTAAATCCAAGCTAGTGAACTTTTTATTAACTTTTTCACTACTTTACTTAGGTTTCAGGGTGACATTTAGCCTTGCTGAGAAGGATGGAAGTTATATTTTTTGAGCTGTATAATAGGACTTCTCATGTGTTGATGACAATGGACTTGAATGAGATGTGTTCTGTATAATGGGACTTCTCATGTACTGATGACAATGGACTTGAATGAGATGTGTTCTGTATAATAGGACTTCTCATGTGCTGATGACAATGGACTTGAATGAGATGTGTTCTGTATAATAGGACTTCTCATGTGCTGATGACAATGGACTTGAATGAGATGTGTTCTGTATAATAGGACTTCTCATGTGCTGATGACAATGGACTTGAATGAGATGTGTTCTTGTACTCTTCCACTCTAAAGTCTGAACATGCAGCAGTTATGTGCACCCTTCTGCTCAGCTCTCCAATTCTGTTTGGATTTTGAATTGTGGAGGTCAGAAACAGGTGGCCTGTCAATCTATATATGTAAGCTTAAACTCCATTGTCCAGCTGTGCTGTTCAGGAACCATTCCAAAGAGATGGACAATCATCAGAAAAGATCAAAAATGTGGTATTTCCTACAATGACATACATACTCGCCTTGGCCATACAATATTACCAGAACTTTGTGTCATGGTATATGATTAAATTCATGGTGTTCACAATACCACATAAATATTCAGATCCACCACAGGACAACTCAAGGTTTTGACCATCTCACTGTCAAGTGGAGGACAACTGCCTTACACAGACTGGCTCTCTTTCTCCATCCTTCCACAATTCAGTTGAGTCTGTGCCCTATGTGGCCATCCAATAATAGATCTTTTTGCAATTAGGCAGAACATATTGCCACATTTATCTCCCCTTTTTAGGACCCTGAAGCATGGATCATGATTGCTCTTTCAGTCAGCTGGAAGGGAATATGGGCTTACACCATTTCTCAATCAGTTATGATGCCAAGAACAGCCAGATATTTCTGATCATCTCTCAGTAATGGACAAATACATTATCAGCAATCTGATCTCCATAGCAAGACTTAAAAAAAAAAAGACATGATGATCCTCATCCTTATAAGCAGCCCAGGTCACCACTGTTCCAGCCATTTCCGGAGAAACTCCTCCTTCATGCCTGGCTCTTGTTGAAAAATGCCTTGCGTGAAAAGGAGTTCAGAACATCATTTGTGGAGAGGATCACAACAGCTTGAAGACCCTCTTCTGTAAAGCCATATGAAAAGAAATAGAGGGTTCATAACAACTATCAGTGATGTTACACCACTCGCTATCTCCATTCCTCAACTGGTTTTGTTTTCTTTCTCTTTGAAGTTATCCCTACCTCATGGATAAGACAGTATTGGACACAAGAAGGATTTTTCCAACTTGCTGTCCAGTTTTGATTTATCCATACCATGCTCACTCGCATTATTCCCTGAAAGAAATCACTCATAGTTGTTGACTTGGAATAGCTCATCCAAGCTTGTGCCCCTATCATCAACATCCATCCGTTGGCTACTCTTGTATGAAATTCATTTTCTGGTAGTGCCTGGAAAAGCATACAAATTCAATGAGCTACATGCTCTCTCTGAGGACCTCAGCTGCATGCAGATCTGTCCCAGTGGATTTTATGTCATAGAACACAACCTTTTTTTCATTGCCAAAACTTGTTGCCATCACTATTCACCTCCTGTCCTAGACCTAGATGTTTTATCTATTGAGAAAATTGTAATATGCATTTTAACAATAAGTTTGTTTTCTATCAAAATAAAATATTTTTTTTTCTTCAGAGAGGCACAATTATTCATTCATGGAAACTTCTGCTTTAGATGCAACAAATGTGGTTGAAGCATTCAACAATTTACTTGTTGGTAAGTTTTAATCACTAATGCACCAATAATGCCTAATGATTTTATTTATGTAGTTATAACATGTATTGTTTGGTAAGTGCCTTGCCAGCACTTTCTGCTCAATTATGTGTGTGTGTATGTGTGTGTGTGTGTGTATATATATATATATATATATATATATATATATATATATATATATATATACACACACACAGTACTCCTCACAGTTAGAAACCTACTGGCAGGACATGTATGTTCTTAATCATGCCATTATGGAAATGTGACATGATGTGTATACGTGCAAGTTATATTAATAATATTCCTGAGTTGCTAGAAATATTTATTGATACTGTCAGTGAATAAAAAACATCATTGAGATATGTATTTTATGGTGGCTTAGATGATATCGACTCTTACTCATATTTATTATGTTGGGCAAAAACACTGACAGTTTTTACATACCTTGTTTTACATGTACCAATTTCATAAGAAATTACAAAAAAAAACCAGGTCATGCCCTGCTCAAGTTTACATCATTAAACTATTGCCAAAAAAGTTAAAGTGTTGAATTTTTAAAAAATTATATTCATTCTCAGCTTCTACTAATTTTCCTATAAGATCCCAATAGCTCATCATAAATGTATTAGTATGTTGCTTTTTATGCTTTTGCAGCTTTATAAACAAAAATACTGTTGGTTGAATTTTTCACTTCATTTTGGATCAGGTTTTTAATTACACAAGCAGACAAAGTGTCTTTAAGGATATTTTTTTAAAAATGGGACAGATTAGTTCAGACTGTGAGAGAATGGTTTGTGATAATTTCATGATTGGCTTAAGTGTTCGAAGAAAATATAATCACGGAGTTTTACATGATAAAAGATTTCTGAAGCTCAAAGGCCTCATCATTTTTGGAAAGAGAGTTTAATTTTCATGTGTGATGCAAAAAAAACTGTCATTGTTCTTGAAAAATGATCTTAAATTTAAAATTAAGCAAAATACAGCACAAGATGTGTGTATATATATATATATATATATATATATATATATATATATATATATATATATATATGTATGTATATATGATTTTATTCAGATATTTTCAAAATACAAGTGGAGGATCTAGCCACACCTGCTCTTCCCATGAAGCCTGATTCAGGTCGTCGATTACAGACTGAGACAGGACAACTCCAGTCTGAAGAAGGATTTTGTGGTTGTTGAACCATGTTGCCATGACAGCTACACATTCCATGTGAATTAATTAGTGACATGTAACAGGAAACAGTAAAACTCCTAACGTTCAAGCTCAGTGGAATAAATGCAAATGGTTCAGGCAGTCATGATATATTTATATATAAAAATACAAATTTGAGAAGTAGGGCTTCTTTGGGTAAGTAATTTGTGGTGTAATTGGGGTTCGAATGCTTGATGCTGCCCTGTTCATCAATATTATTGTTTTCTTATACACATATTTATATGCAATATCTGTACTGTTTTTGAATGTAACTAGCATATGATATGTTTTGGACCCTTGATTTGATTAACAATATTTAATTAATACATGCCATTTCTTCTGATGATTTTAATTTCCCCATAATATCTATGGTGGTACTACTCAAGTCTGTCCATCCTCTCACATACCACTATGTACGTCACAGATTTTGTTTCCACTCCGTAAAGTATTACACAAAGTAATTACATCAACAATTTAAATCAGTTGGACATAAGACATTATTTAGCATATGCATAATCCCTGTTTGATTAGTAATCTTGTAAATCAAGTTGCACTCGAACACTTTTGAAGGACTTCACAGACTAAACATATTTTTGCAATCTATTAAGAAAATTTTGGGCTGATAACTTTTACAAAATATAATCACTAGCAGATCAGAGTCTAACTGTTTGGCTTTGATTTCAAGTGAACAACATACACAGTGATGTACCAGCACATTTGTTTGTGTTATACATGGGTTAATATGTATGATGTTTGTTGTAACAAGGGCTCTTATCTGTAAGGGTTATAATAGCAAGGAGAGCCATGGTAACTTAAAACATAGGTCAGGTACACAGAACAGTATTCATGCAGACTAGCCTGGGTCAGCTGTCTTTGTGAATGGTGCTCAGCTACCATTTACCCTGCACAGCCAATAATGTGTTAAAATTGCCATTAAAAGTTAGCCATCAACTGTGTGTTTGTATCTTTTAAGCTTACAGTTAGTAAGACGTTATATAGCAAATCAACTTTCTTATGTTACATGAGTAAATCTTTTTACATTTTTTTAATATATACAAAAGATGGTTTATTTTGTATGAATTTATTTCAAATTTGTCCAAAAAAATCAGCCGTATTAATGAGAATTACGTTCAGCTATTCATCTGTCTTGAGGTACTTCTCTTTAATATAAATAATTGAATTAGTTTCACATCTAGAGAGTGGAATTGAAGGAAATAGTCAAGATTCTGATTACTGTTTTCAATTATATTAGAATTTTTTTTGGAAAAAATATTCTTATCACAGTGATAAAGTTTTGGGTCTAATTATGAATTTATATATGTTGTCATAGTAAGTTTCCAATAGAGGACAAATCTTAGATTTCTGTGATTTGAATATAATGTTTTTCCCTTTACCTAGGTTTCGTAAGTTGTGTAGTCTTGAACATTAGGCATGAAAATGTGATTATAAGATTCTTATCATTCTGTCAGATTGTGATGGCACTTGGCATGTTTAAAATCAACATGATATAATTTATTTATAATGGTTTCATGGTTAATTATTTTTTTCATGGAAATCCTATGCAGTAACATGTTTTTTAGTTGTATGACATGTTTCCTAATAGTGTAATATGTTTCTCTGGTGTGACATGTTTCACATGAGTGTTTTGAATTGTATTTCTTGGAACATGATAAATATCACTTCATTACCTACCTTTTTTGATGTTTGCATTCTGTTTTGTTATTTTCTTAATTTGTTGACATATGTTACTGTAACAGATTAAGATGCTGTTTCTACCAAGACAGGGTTAATTAAAATGTTATTTTTTATACCCAATTAATCATAAATGCTTAATCTAGTTCCATATTTCCATATCACAGATTCAAGCTGTTTTGTAGCCATCTTTGACATCCACAAGTAGATATTTTTAAGGTGCAGTGGATAAAACTTTTAAAATTCCCAGTTCATTTTGAATTTTATTTATACAGTGAAGCTAAAAATATTAAGACAGTGTAAAAAGGAGGGTGTTTATTAACTAGTAAACAGCAGTTAAGTTTTGTACTGAGCAAGGGGAAATAACTCATTTGATATGGCTTATGAACATGTTGGGCCATCAGATCTTGACATAACCTTAAGCCATACTAAATGTTCTTTCATTTAATGTTCAGAAAAAAATGTGTATTCAGTGTTGTGTATATATTTAACCTTGTGAAAATGGCACTGTTGATAACTGCATGAGATGTATTTTCATTTTTTATGTACTTTTTTCAAAAGTTTTCATAAAGACATGTTTCGAAGAATCTCTGTGTTATCTAAAACTTGTTATACATTTACAGGGTCATATTTATTTTTTCTTCAGATTTTGTAGATCTTAATGCAGACTTGCTATTTATCCCATTTTGTTCATGAACACCTCAAATTTTTCTTTCAAAATCCAAAAGTTCCAATTTTTAAACATGACAAAAACAAAAATAAATTGATTCATGATGGCTTTGCCGTCTTCATAAAGTGGTTAAGAAATTCAGCAATAAATACACTACAGCTATACTGTGAAAATAATTTTTTGATTGTCATCTTTTATGCTGATAGTTAGTGTCTTAATTGAAATAATACTGAATATCAGCTTAAAAGATGAAAATGGAAAAATGATAGATTTTCATGGTATAAATAGAAATGGTATAACTAAAAGTATAACAAGATAGTGAAGATGTAAATTCCTGTGTAACATTTTTGTAAACACTGATACTTTGTTTTTGTCTCCAGATGTTTTTTCTTTTGCATCCTGATTTTAATTTTACTTAAGGTGGCAGGTCTGAATTTGACCATGTTTTTCCAAAATTAATAACACAATATTCAATTTAGAATTCAAATATAATGAAATACAAGTTGAGTTCAAAACTGCAAAAATCATAGACACAGACATAGCACAGTGTGCCAGCAAATCAGGGTCTATCTTGTTTGTTCTACTGATTTCTGCTTTGAACCAGATCTACTGGCACATTATGTAGCAGTAGATCTGGATCTTTGCAGTTGGATGCACAAGTGATTGGACTCAACTTATGTACAGATGTATTTGGTTCCTCATACCTGTGCACACATTCATTGCTAGAGGGACCAAGTAAATATTACTTAAAAATATATGAACATATTTAAAATAAAGTTCTTTTTAAAGTTTGAGCAGCTTAAACTAAAACACTGCATTTGACAACATTGATGCTTAATGACTGATTGCTGAAATTTATAAATACAAAATATTCAATAATTTTTAATTGCCTGCTGTAAAATCATCTTTGCCAACCATGATTCTGATATGTTAACCCTATCTACACCATGGCAGATGGAGCAGATATTTCTGCACCACATGTCTGAATTTCATTTTATGTAGCAGCATCCTGCTGTATCTAGTCAAATTAAGTTGTTCAGACTGTGCATGATTGAAACTAGGTGAGCACTCATGAAGAAGCAATTTTCCACAACCTTGGCTGGCGAAGATGCTGCATAATATTTCATTTGTTTTGTGTGGTTTTGTAAAATTGATATTTATTTTGGTACTTTAGTAGATTCAAGAGAGGAAAGGACTTGGAATTGTGAGATCTTTTAATGTGTCGTTTGTACCAATATAGAATTCGTGAAAATTAAAACCACATGAAAAATAGTGAATTCAAACTACTAGTTTTCAATGTGATTTGAGTAATGATTTAATACTAAGAAAAAGAAGTGATTTTTTTTCCCCCAATATTAGTAATGTAATTGCGTCAATATCATTTAATGTATATTTTCTTCCAACAGTCTTTACTGACATCAACATGTTCAGTATTTTTATAGATCTGTGCTTCTTGATTCATAATCCATGTCAGAACTCACTGTTTTCATCTGTACACTATTTTCATGAAATACATTCCACAATTATCTTTGCCATTTTCATATGATATTTTAAAAATAATGAACCATTTCTAATTTATGGAAAGGTTTTTTTCTTTTCTAAATCTTTTTTTTTTAAATCTTGTTCACAATGGTATTCCAATGTAGTTGATGGTAATTGATTATATTTACATGGTAAAAAGATTGATGCACGTTATTAAGGTTTTGATAAGAATTGTAAATAATGTATTTTTGTACAGGAATAGTACAAATGAAATATAGATTTTGGTGCTTATTCTCTTTTAATATATGTGGTATTTTCTCTGCCTTATAAAGTTTACTTTCTTTTTATAATATTCAAGGTACACACATATAACACAAATACATATGTGTGTGTGTGCACATACTTTATGTAACATTGGTGTTAGGCATTTGAAAACTTAAGTCATTAATTTAATTTTTTTTTACATATTAAGTTTGGATTATTTTATGATGGATGTTGTGTGAAAAAAGGGAAAGAGGAATATGCATTTGTGTTTAGCATGTGCATAATTTAAGCACAATGTAGCCATTGTGTAAATTGCCTCCATTAGGTGTCACTCAGCTTTACAGAACTTGCTGTCAGGCCTTATATGGCTCTACTGAATTATGGAAACACATAATGGTATCAGGGAGTCATGGTAGCTCTGTTGTCAGAGCATTGGACTTGTTGCTTCTGTGTCAGGGCTTTCATATCCAGCCAGGCCAACCTGAATCAGTTGTCTCAGTCCAGACCAAACTGATTCCGCCATCTCCACCTAAGCCAGGCCAGAATGGGTCTGCCATCTACACCTATGCCAGCCAGAGTCAGCAGTCTTCCTCCATCCATGTCAGAACGTGTCTGCCATCTCCATGAAACCAGACTGGGTCTGCCATCTCCATCTGGACTAGAGTAAATCAGCATTCTCCCCCCCCCCTCCAGGTTAGTCAGAATCTGATGTCTCCACTCTAGTCAGCCTGAGTTGTTTGTCATAATACAGGCCAATTAGAGTCGACTTTCAAAACTTAGGCAAGCCTGAATTAGCTGTCTCCACCAGCCCAAGTCATCTGTCTTAATGTTTCATTAGGAAAGGTATTTAATTCCCATTTTATTCAGCATGATATAGGCCAATAAATTAATGAAAGTGCCAATAACAACTAGCCACCATGATAGATATGCCAGGACGCATTTATTGCTGTTTTTTGGTGTGCATTTAACTGGTTTTCATTCATTTTTATAGTGTGAGTCATTCAAAGGTTTATATTTTTCATGAAAACGTTTGCTGCAGAAGGTAGACTAAATAATTTTAAAACATTTTGAGATAGAAATTTACTACTATAATTTTACCAACAATGTGGTAATTTATGTACAAGGCCATTCTCCCTGGAGGATAGGTTTTAGCCAATAATCCACGCATCATGTTGTAATATGTGACAGTTCCATGTACATATTATGATACTTAGTGTCCATATTTTCATCGTCTGATTATATATTATAAATACTGTGTAATAAATATACACATTACTTACTATTTGCTTTTAAAGTAAGGGCATTTGAAAAATATTGGAGTTAATTGTACAATTATGATGCAACTATTTTGAATAAATTTTAATTTCTATAGTGTCAGATTAAAAATTTTGATTGAAATGGAGTTTCTAAAATGGTTTAAAGGATAACACGTTTTATGAGTTTGAATAAATTAATTCCATGTGATGTGTGTATGCATTAGCAGGAATAGAGAGATGTGAAGAAGAATTTTTAAAGCATTATTTGTCAAGACTTTTTTTAATAATGTTTTTTTTTCTCTATTAGAATTGATGTCTCTCCAGTTCCAGTGTTTTATGTAAAGGTTTACTTGATGTTCCTCATGTGCTTAAAGTTATGCATAAAACAAGATACTGTGACTTGCTTGGAACAGTAATGTGCCTTATTTTTTAGGTATTTGTTAATTAATACCTTCTAATTCAATTGTTTGGCACCGATAAGCCTCTTAATCAATGCAGAATATTCTGTTTGCCAGTAAGCATGGAAGTTGTTTCTATCAAATTTTATTCAGTATTTTTGGAAATTAGTTGTGAATTACATGGACAGCTACATAGATGTGAAAGTCTCTCTTGCAGGACAATTTTGATTACATGTTGTAAATGACAACATTTGGTGTTGTTCATGTACGTGTGTGCAAAATCACTATTCACTTTAAGTGAATATGGTATTTGACCTATGACAAGTAAAATATTAAGAATGAAGATTAAATCAAAATGACGGAAAAAAGCAAGAAATGTGAAATTTTTTCCAGAGAAGTGTTTTCATTGCTAGCGACCAATTATATATGTAATATGTCCATACTTTCTACATTTTCGACAGTAAAATAGCAACAGTACAATGAAAGACTAGTCATTGTGTGTACATGTAATATGACACCTATCAGCATAGAGTGGGTACAGTACATGTCATATGACACCTATCAGCATAGAGTGGGTACAGTACATGTCATATGACACCTATCAGCATAGAGTGGGTACAGTACATGTAATATGACACCTATCAGCATAGAGTGGGTACAGTACATGTCATATGACACCTATCAGCATAGAATGGGTACAGTACATGTCATATGACACCTATCAGCATAGAGTGGGTACAGTACATGTCATATGACACCTATCAGCATAGAGTGGGTACAGTACATGTAATATGACACCTATCAGCATAGAGTGGGTATAGTACATGTCATATGACACCTATCAGCATAGAGTGGGTACAGTACATGTCATATGACACCTATCAGCATAGAGTGGGTACAGTACATGTAATATGACAACTATCAGCATAGAGTGGGTACAGTACATGTCATATGACACCTATCAGCATAGAGTGGGTACAGTACATGTAATATGACACCTATCAGCATAGAGTGGGTACAGTGAAGTGGATGTTTTTATGCTAAGTCATTCACAACGTTTGATTTTATAATTCATTTTTTCATCACTCAAGTTGATACCTGGAAAATTTTGATAAACTTCATAGAGTGGTCAGCTTTGCCAGTTATATCGGCAAGGGATATTAAATGACCTCTTTATCACACTGTGACACAAGTACATTCCATGTATACCTTATGATATACATTGAATGTACTTGTGCCATGTGGTATGTTTGTACACATCAACAGAGAAAATATATTAGTAAAGATAAGTAATTATTTATAATCAAAGAGAAATTAAGTATTTTTTAAAATTGCATTTTGAAGCAGATTATGTGGCACTTACCATGGTACATGTACCAAGTAAAAATAAGTACAGTAATAAATAGTAACTGAAGTTAAATGCTTATGGTATTTGTCATACTTAGAGGTAAAATATATATTAAAAAATTTCATTCTTTTTTAAAAGAAGGTACTTGTGTACTTCAGCAACAGATTTAATTATTCATGGACATCAATGATAAAAATACTCATTATGTTGCTGATGCTGTTGTTAGTGAAGATCATGCTTGGATACTAAAACAATGTAATATCATGTTAAAATGAAATCCTTTTCTTTCTTAAAAGATGTGTTAATGTTTAGTTTTTGTACACATTACAGGTGTATCCACTTGGCATATTTTTAATAATAATACTTTGTGCCTAATCTTTAGAACATCTATAATGATATGACTACAAAGAATGAAACAATTAAATTAGGAAACATAAAAAATGCTGAAAATATTTAAGGTAGGAAACATTGTTAGGTCTTTAAGTTTGTTCTTGCAGTCAGAAAAGGTGAGTTTTAAGAGCACTCTTGAAGGGGTCACTGTGTCTTTGTGTCTAATTTCAATGAGCAATTTGTTCCATGCTGCTGGGCCCTGGTATGCAAAAGAATGTTTCAACTGCTTGTCCAACCACAATGCAGAGTCCTAAGTTAAATAAAAACTAAAACCTTGTATGATTTGGTTGGTAGAGTCCAGATACTATTAGGTAAATATTAACACTTGTTATTTTTATTTGATTGTTGTAGTCCAGATACATTTAGGTACACTTTAGCACCTGTTTCTTTGAGTGGATTGATAGAATCTAAGTACAATGAGGTAAAAATTAACACATGTTTGTATGACTGGATTGATGTTCCATTGGAATTTCTGTTCTGCACTAGTAGTGGCTACCATGCATGTTCAAAAAGTCAAGTTTGAGGTCATACCAGTGTATTAATCAATTTGAAGTTCTGTCAGATTTTACATGAATTTCAACCTGTCTTTGTTTGTACTCTTTTTAGCAGCATGTAGATTTAAATCTTTTAAATATTTTTAGTTTGGACATTTTTATGTAGAACTCAATGTGGAGAAAGATGTTTCGTTTTCATTCAGATATATCATGGCTGTAATGAACAGTGTTTTTCTTTTTTCTTTACTATTTTATGGTGGTGATCAGGAGATAATGGCTATATTCTGTATATATATATATATATATATATATATATATATATATATATATATATATATATATTTGATTTCAAAATAACAATTAAGTTTATTTGAAATTGGAATTCTTTTAAAATCCTTTTCAATTTTTACACAAAAAATTACATTTTGCTGTCAGTAATGAATGGTACAGTTGATGCAATTCAGTCTATGCATTTTTCATGCATTAATAATAAAAATAGAACATTCAATTTGTGCCACTGCTCATTTTAATGCCATCATTAGTGCCATTTTCTATGCTTCAAGTACAGCAGTGAATTATTATTTGGATTAATTTGTTTGAAAATTATGTATTAATAATCATTACTTGAAAGCTTTGAGACATAATTTGGACAAGAACTTCGTTAATTTACAAGTATTTAATGGGAAAATACTTTTGATTTATGTCATAACCTCAGGAACGCAGCATTTATAGCATAAATCAAGCATAACCTGTATTTGTGAATTGTTAATCACCTGAACTTTACCTATTCAAAATAATGATTTGGTTGTTTTTTTGTCTTTTTTTGTTTTTTTTTGTTTTTTGTTTTATTACTTTAAATTAAGGGATTATTGGTCAGTTTATATTTTTTTAGCCTTTGGTAAATTTAGTACAGTTCACATTTTAGCCATCCTACTAGCATCAGCATTGGTGTCCACTCTTACAACATCATATACATGTATACAGGATCACTGCATTTATTCAATCTACAAAGTCCTAGATTTGGAATGGATTTCATGGCATCTACCTCCTGGGTATGGGGACAAGTGGGCAAACTTACATGTAAATTATTTGTTTGCATTGATTTCATGACCATACGGTGGGCAAACTTACATGTAAATTATTTGTTTGCATTGATTTCATGACCATACGGTGGGCAAACTTACATGTAAATTATTTGTTTGCATTGATTTCATGACCATACGGTGGGCAAACTTACATGTAAATTATTTGTTTGCATTGATTTCATGACCATACGGTGGGCAAACTTACATGTAAATTATTTGTTTGCATTGATTTCATGACCATACGGTGGGCAAACTTACATGTAAATTATTTGTTTGCATTGATTTCATGACCATACGGTGGGCAAACTTACATATAAATTATTTGTTTGCATTGATTTCATGACCATACGGTGGGCAAACTTACATGTAAATTATTTGTTTGCATTGATTTCGTGACCATACGGTGGGCAAACTTACATGTAAATTATTTGTTTGCATTGATTTCATGACCATACAGGTCTTGTGCATTATTGTGTTGTACCTAGAATGATGACACTCTGTGAGAATAACTTCTTGATGAATACTATATCCTCATCACTAAAGTAGGTCACTGTTTCCATTCCTTACTGATTTGGGTTAAATCTAGTTTTTAGGTTAAGTTATCAAGCACTGTTCAAGTTAAAATCATTCTAGATGATTCATATGCAGCTATATTGGCACTGCATCCTTACGACCAAATAAATAGTTTACAGTAACCTATATTTTACATCCTACTGGCATGGATTACATTTCCTTTGCATAAGACGCGTGCCCTGATTGTTTTTTTTGTCTACTTTTTACATCCTATTATTCTTAGACTCATGAAACCTGAGATGGAGCTTAATGAGTGGTACTTCACCTAATTGCAACATTAAATCACTATGACCCATATTTAAAGTTTCACTAACTTTTTGTTAAATATTGTGTGTTTTATGGTACTGTTAATGCCAGGATCATGATCTTGCTAAAATAAAATGACAATATGCATCATGTATGAAGCTGCAGCTATAGTTCTCAATGTAGGTGATTATTACCGATGTATTAACTATGTAGTAGTGGTCACACAGGTTGACGCTCCATGATTATTTGAAATCTGTCACTAACACTAATTAGATTAATTAGATTCATTATGGTGACAATGACAATAGCTATAAAGCAGATTTAAAAAATATTGATTTAAAGAAAATTAACATCTGGTCATAGCATAATTACTTAGAGATTTTTTTTTTATGCCTTGTCAAGAGTCAGCATTTTTTTAGGTCAGGATATTGTTAACCTGAATTTATTTTGCCTGATAAATAGTGTTTACAGTAGCTGTTGGACACTACTATAAGCTTCATGGAGGTGAGCTATGTAATTGGTGACTACATTCTGGTTTGGTGTTGAATGATACCTGTTTGGCATGTAATGTTATCTTTTTTTTAGCATGTAATATTACCTGTTATGTATGTAATGTATGTTTTGATTGTTTTTAATAGTGAACCTATTTTTTCATTTGGCTTTGAGTCCCAAGATATTGTTACTTCTGAAAGACAAAACTGATATTTTAATATTGAAATAAATTTTGTTTTGGGCATGAAATGAGTCTATTATCTTAAACAAAACCTTGTGGTAAGCTAAACTTTCCTTTGGATGCAAAGCCATGAGAAGTAAATGCTGTCAGTAAATCTTAATGAGTCTTTAATTTATGCATACACAGTTTTAGATAATTACTTATGGGCAAATTCTACCTCATTAAAAGTGACATGTTTGCATGTTATAATATGCTACGTAAAACAGATGACATGAAGATTAGTAATTTTATATGAATTCCTGCCAATAATGATACATTATACAGGGGACTCAAACTCAAACCACCCTCAGGGCTGCATAAGGGCATTTATTCTGGCCCAAGGACCTCACCACATTTGTTTTCTTGTGTGTAACCATTTTGCAAACCATAGGGTAAAGTGTTGCGGGCCAAATGAACCCAGTGAGTCACATGCTCGATACCACAAATTTGGAGCATATCCCAAAGTTTATCTGTTTACGTTTTTGGCTCTTTGGTGCTAATAGAATGATGGCTACAAACATCAATCCCTAATTATAAATTTCATAACTTTATATAGTCAATCCAGGTAGACATGCATTTTTATCATACACATGGCATTACAGATTTATAGTAAAGTTTAGTTTCCTTTTTAAATTTGGTAAAATAGTATGCTCATTAAAATTTTGCTATTTGCAGTAATTACATTCACAAACTTCTGTGGACATGATTGCTTAAAATACCACATTTCACATCGGAATGAATTTATAGTTTGTGTGCTTTAGAAATGATGTAAATTGTGATCTTATTCACCAACAAATGTGTTTTATAATGAGTAAGAAAAACGAAATTTTCCATGACCTGAAATAATTATAACAAATGGGACATTTAAAACAAAATAACATTTAAAACTTGTTTATTGTTATTTTTATTATTATTATTATTATTATTATTATTTACAGAGACACTTCAAACTATCCTTATGATTGTTATTATTAGCAGTAATAGCAAGCACAAACAAGTTCCTAGGTGTTAAATATTACAGGACGTTTCCATGGCATTATAGGTAAGGTAGCTTACTGGCTTAATGTGTGTTTAATAATGCCCATAATTCAGCTAATTTGGAAACTCTCCAATGATGACAATACATTGAGGATACTGGTTTAGACCTTGTCACTGGTAGATGGCACTGATTTTCTAATATTATAAATTTAAGCATTTCCAATATTAGAAATCTGCTTTTTATATTATAAAATAGGCTTTTTTTCCATCAGGTAATCATTTTTAACATCACAAGTGAATTTTCTAGTATTGAAAATCAGTGTTAAAAGAAATGTTTGAAATATTTACAAAATGTGTTTTTTTTAAAAAAAAATTACTTTCTAGCATTGGAAGATATCAAATTTTATCATCAATGACTTTGCATAAGTTGGGGCCAATCATACACAATTAATTAAAGACTGAAAATCACATGGAAACATGTTCTGATTCATCCAAGATTGTTTATTTTTATATGACAATTCATGGTACATATATAAAATTAGCATTAATTTATAATGAAAGTTTTAGGTATACTGTTACTATGACGATTATTTTTTCGTATTTTAAGTACATGTATCATCATTAAAATGCATCATTGTACAGTTCTTTAGCAAAAAATATTTATAGTAATTTAATGATAAGGAATTTGCATTTGGTGGTGATGAATCATAAGTATCGACTTTGCATAATATCTATAAAAAAAAACAATTTAGAAACAATTTTTTTCTTATTAGCTAGCAGGACTAGGGCTGAAAATTGGATATTTTCATGTTTTTCTAAAATGTGGACTGATAATTTTGACCATTGTTTACTTTGCTTGTCACTATTAAAGCTTGTAGAATTTTTTAATATGGCATTGATATGATTAAAGATCTGATACAGCAATTTACCATTGTTTAACATCATTCCAGAGTTTGTATATGCTAATCACAGATTCTTTGGTTCTGATGCCGTGTCAATGGGGACCAAGCATTTAACATTCTGAAAGCTCTCTCTAAAAAAGAACCAATTATATCCATCATACCACTCCACCCCACAGATTAACCTACCACTCCACCCCACAGATTAACTGCTCAGATGCTAATAGCATGGTCATGTCCTTTCTTCCATCCATTCATCCATCGAGGTACAACAGTTAAGAATTTGGTTTCCTTGTAAACTTGAATTTTGTTTTACATAACCTTCATCAAACTTTGCGGGCTTGTGGCCATACTGGTATAAAATAGGATCTGATTGATTTTAGAGTCAAAAGGAGAAAGATTGATGACACTTGTCAAAAGCTTTGTGATGCCAGTGCAATAGCACAAATTCACAATTATATACCTTCACCAAATGTTGCAGATGTATCACTTTACAAAAGATAAACACTTTTTGATTGGGATCAAAGTTCAAGGTCACCATGATCAGCTATAGCAAAATGGTTGGCAAGCAGTTAAACTGAGTTCACTTCACAAGCCTTCTCAAAACATTGCACATGTTTTGCCCTATTATATAGAAAGAAGTCTTAATATAGAGGGTCCAAAAACATCAAGGTAAATATGATAAGAGGAATTAAAATGGCTTTTGACACCATGCCTCGCATGTTCTTCTTTATATACATTCACCAAGACATATTTATGCTGGTCAGGATGGTACCAGGTATTTTACCTTAAAAGTCCAAAATCAAGGTAACTGAGATCGGACAAAGGGGATGCATGTTTACTTTCATAACTTTAATTTTGTTAAATATATCCACGACAGATAGGACTGATATGTTAAGCTTAATGAGATGGAAATCCAATGGTTTCAGGATTTAAAGTTAAGGTCGTAGTCACCTTGACATTAGTAGCAGATGGGTGAATCCACCTCATTTTATTAGGTAACATTTGTTAAACTAAGGCTTCTTACAAAAATGAAAAAAAAAAATAACATCATTAGCGCCAAACCGAAGCATCTAACTCAAAACAAGAGAGTCTCATTCTAGTTAGTTAATTTTCTTACTGTGTTGTTGTCTTGGTATTTTTCTAAAAAAAAAGTATGCACATGATTATTTACGTGTTAACACCTTATCGAGGTCACGCCCCCTCTGCTGCTATAAGTTAATCATTATCGAACATCAATAATGCCACTAGCTAAGGATTCTTACACTGCTAGATTAGCACAAGAGCGACTAGAATCAATAAAAAAAATTCTTCATCGTGATTCTGGCAGGCGAAATTTACAAGAACATCAGGAATCTATGGTTGAATTTGCAGAGGACACAGAACAATTATTTAAACCATTCTCGAACCAACTAGAAAGATCGCGGAAGCTACAACAGCATCACCGCAGGTTATTGGAGCATTATCGAAACAAATTAAGGATACTATGGAGTCTGCTGACGAAACGCGTGCTAAAATTCAGCACATTAAGAATATTTTCGAGGATATATCTAAACAAGGATTAAAAACTAGATATTTTACTAGAAGTTATGACTGATCCTGTTAGGGTTGCTCTGGCGGGATATCAACTACGGCATTAGCTTCTAAAGCCAGAGTTTTAAACACCCAAGAACACGAGCGGACCGATAGAGTATTTCGTGAGTTCAAGGATATTACACAAACCAGTACTATATATATATATATATATATATATATATATATATATATATATATATATACTGTTTATTGATAAAGTTAAATGAAAAAGTATCGAACACATGGGAAATTGATATTTAGATATCACCCCGTAAAGAGGAGGAGGAAGATTCACAATTTGAATAAATTAGACGATGTAGGGATTTACGTTCACCAAGAGAGCAGCAACCTCGACAGCAGATACAACCATTACCAGACCCTGGTGCAACCGGAAGAGGTTTTTTCTACGGGAAGTGGTCTTATATTATGTCCTATTATTGTTCAGGGTTTATTTAGAAGAATTGCCCCCAAAGCAATAACGATTGTAAAATATCTGTCAATGAAAGCTATTGACGTTATTCGTAATAAAAAAACAGTAAGGAACGGTGCAGGACTAATTCTGCTGTAGGAGGCAAGGAAGTAGGTGTTAGGTTTGCTTGGATGTCATGCATTAGTTTGGTTATATTTATCATACGGTGGTTTCTCTTAGTAGCAATTACGGGTGTAGGGTTAGGGAATGATACATCCAGATGGCATATAATGTAGAGGTGATCTGATGCAATTTCGTGGGATCCAAGGGTGGATAGCAGAATATTATCATCAGGTCTATGAAGATTCAAGTTTAAAATGTGACCATGCTTACGGGTGGGTTGGTTAACTTAGTGTTTAAGGTTGAAAACATGAATGGAATCTGGGAGTTTTGGGATGTATGAGTTTCCAGGAAAGTCAAAGTGAAAGTTGAAATCTCCAAGAATAATTAGGTTGCCACCTATTGAATGTCCATACTCCAGGAGATTCGGAAACTTCTCCAAAAAAAGAGATTCAGTCAGCTTGTTTTTTTGTTAACTAGGAGGTGGGCGGAGGCAGAAAAAATGAACTGATCTTTGTTTCAGTGTGAGTGTTGTTGGACTGTGAGGCAGAAATTGAAGGTTGGTTTGAGTTTAAGACATTTTATCATGGAATTGTTTGTGATTACAGTGATTCCATCTCCGCGAGAGTGGCGGGGAAACAACTTGATCTAGTAACTGGTAGGTGTTATATCCGCGTACTTGGGTTCATCGCCTGTTTTCTTTAGCCATGTTTCTGACAGGGAGAAGACGTCGATATTCTGCTTGTTGATAAAATTAACTATTTCTGTGCGCTTTTTAGGTGGCCCTACTGATTGGGGCGTTGAAAAATGGAATACGAAGTGGTGTCTCTGGGATAGTTGACACAACGGTTCACGATTTAATATGGATTTGCACCAGGTTATCTAAATTAATGACCGAATTTTTAAATTGTTTATCTTTAAAGGGCGAAAGAGCAATAACTGGAACTTCTCCTGTTCTACGATTACCAGCATTGAATCAATGTTTCTTTTTATCGCTTCCGTTTACATGTAAGTAATGGAGCAGCAGCGGGGCGAATCCTACAACTTTTTCCAGGCGTCCATTCGCTAATCAGAGGCTTCCTACAAATACTGTCCTTTCGGCAAATTAACGCTTCAGTGAAATCCTAAATTGCTAGCAATTTCAGGGATTTTCCAGCAAAAAAAATGACGTCATGTCGCTGTCGCCCCCGTGGGTTAACAAATTATTTCAACCATTTGATCAAGTCCGATACGATATCGTATTCGAGGGTCATGCAAATTTATTGCTATAAATCCGTGTGGGACCGACTGAGCATGTCTAAAGAAATTTCGAAATTGATTGAAGTCCATATCGAAGCACCATGTCTGCCAAATATTTCGTAGCGTATGTGTATCAACGCCGTTGAATATAGCAAGAAAATTACATGTATCTCTGGTCACTTTTGGAATCTGAGTGTAGCGTTGAGTGACATATATCACGTCAGTGTTTTTATGCCTGCCTCGGGAAAATATTCTAGCTGGGTTTTTTTTATTGTCTAACATTACATCGTCGTATACGACTAAATTGTTAATGCTCCCATCAAGGTCATTTACGGATGGTGCCTCGTCAATATCAGTTATAAAATCAATGATGTTTTCTCCATTTAATTTCTGATGCATTTTCGTTGAAGTCTTTTAAGACTTCGTAGCATCACTGATCATCTACACTAGGAGCAACTAAATACAACTATCCCACTTCATCCATCTCATTAATAAATTGAGCAACAATTGCGTCTTGCCGGATCCAGATGGCCCGATTATAATTGCGCGGATAGAGTTTGGTAGCGCTGCATGATGCTTATCTGGTTCTCTTGTTTTAGTCGCTGAAAAATCAATTACATTCATATCGTTATACATAAATTATGGATCTATATTGTGTGAAGTGTAAAACGCGTACTAGCACAAATGATGTGACGACGATTACAACTAGCAATAACAGATCAGCACTTACTGGTAGGTGTGCAACATGTGGTATAAAAAATTTAAATTTGTTTCTATGAGATCTGCAGGAAATGCTAGCATTCCTGATGATTTAAAAAAACGAGGAGGTGATATTGCAGCCAAGTTAGCAAAACTCCCTGGAACACCGTGGGCAAAGTATCCAGGAGAAAAGCACCTTTCAGGATATAGCTACTGTGGCCCTGGAACACGATTAGATATCAGACTTGATGATCAAAAACAACCTCGACGTGGTGAAGAACCAATAAACGCTATTGATAAGGCGTGTCATGCTCATGATGTTGCGTATAAAAGCAGCAATCTCCAACACAGACATCTAGCGGATGTAAAATTAATTCACGCGTTAAATGCTATTCCTGATAAATCTTTCAAAGAAAAGTTGGCTTCATGGTTGGTAAAATCAGCCATGAAAGATAAATTGATGTTAGGTGCTGGTAATTAATAATATGGAATCTATTTATTATTCTCCGAGAGGATACTGGAAGGGTAAAGCAGCAATCAGTAAACTCACCAACGCCGCAAAAGTAAAAAAGACCACTGCGGCTAATTGGTTATCCAAACAGGCTATATGGCAAATTTATTTACTGCGTCCTAAACAAATCAACTATTCACATTTTGATGTTATCGTACCAAATGAAGTTCATCAAGCTGATTTATTATTTTTGTCGCATGACGACGGTTATAAATACGCGCTAACCGTAGTTGATGTTGCGAGTCGATACAAACAAGCAGAGCCGCTAAAAACAAAGCCGGCCACTGAAGTTGCTTCTGCATTTGAAAGAATTTATCGACGAGGCCCACTACGCTGGCCAAATCTATTACAAACTGATCCTGGCAAGGAATTTCAAGGTGTGGTTACATCTACAATGAAATATCACAATGTCAAAATACGACGAGGACATACTGCACAACATCGCGATCAGGCAATTGTTGAACGATTCAATCGGACTCTTGCTGAGCGGTTATTTGGATATCAATACGCAAAAGAATTCATTCAGGATAAAAGATCTCGTGAATGGGTCAAAAGGTTACCAGGAGTAGTTGCAGGGCTAAAAAACGAGATTACTCGGACAATCAATATGAAACCTAACGACGCAATAAAAAAAGTATGTACCACAACTACAAAAAGATAGCGTTTCTCAGCCAATTCTTTGCAATGTCAACGCGAGATATTTATATGAACCAGGAGAGCTTGAAGGTGGTACAGCAAGGGCTTCTGATCCTATTTGGAGTGTCACTACGCATAAAATATCTACTATAACACGATCAACTGGTAGACCTCCAATCTATAAATTGGATTCAACTGCCCCTCAGCGGGGTTTTACACGCGAACAACTACAGGTGATTCCTGACGATACTCAATTGCCACTGCATGGTCTTAACTAGCGCCGTTGCGTCTATTGCACTCAAGACAAGTCAACATCACATTGTTTCTGACATGACCGAGACTGTTATTTTTTCTGTCTACGGTAAATTGGCGAGGATCTTTATCCGAATACTGCCATCGCATTATACAATTGCAACTCGCGCAGTGATTATTCTGTTGCTGCTTCAATGCGATTATTAATTCAGCATCAAATTCGAATTTTCGTTGTTTTTTTTTTGTCTTGTTGTTTGTAACCGGAGAGTTTTTTATTAATGATTTTAACATCAATATCATCCATTGTTGTGTCATCATCTCCTGACTCTGTTAGGACAATTCTTCGAAGTTGATTTATTCGCCGTACTCTGGATACTGCAAGATAGACTAAATTTGACCACTCAATGCGATTATCGACTATCCAAACAATTGTATCCGATATAGTTAATCCCTGCGAGGAATGTATCGTCGTTACGTAACCTAGCGTCCATGGCGATTTATCAGCAGGCAATGCGTCTTCGACAGCACTGATATCAACCAACACAATATCATTTAACACTAGTGTTTGTTTTTCTTTTCCTGACTCTGTCAACCGCCCTGGAATTTCAACTTCAATATTCTGCTTTCGTGTATCCGAGGGTCTATAACACAGCAGTGTTGGAAGTGTTGGAAATTTTTCTTTGTGTAATTCAAACAACTTTCTCTGAAGTGTGTCTCTGACTATCTTTCTACTTGCCACTACAAAATCATTTGGTCTCCATGCTTCCCAAAATTCCTCCATGGGAGTTTCAGGAATTATTTCTCTGATTATTTCACATTGGATTCTATCCGGTTGTAATCTAATTAATGTCTTGACCTCACGCAATTGTTCATCAAGTGCTCTATAGTCAGTATCAATTTCATCATAATAGTCAACAAACTCTTTCATTCAATCATGCGGGGATAAACCGACAAATGGTGGTGGTTGGCCATGATCGCCGCACATTATTACTTTCGTATTCGCGCGCAGTAACCAATCAAGAAACATTTTTAATACATCTACCGAAACCGTACATATTTCATCCCAAAAAATAACCGCAGGGATAAATTTCTCACCCATTCTTTCAGGGGTCCATTCATCACCCTTGTATCGAAAAAAGCTGTGATAAGTGCAAGCATCAACGTTTCGTTGTTTTATTTCTCGCGCTAATCTATGGGTTGGTGTCAGCACAATCATATTTGTGAAATCCGTAGGATTTTTCCCACGATATAATTCAATTGCCCGAGTCGTCTTTCCCGACCCGCCACAGCCGTTTAAATAAACTGTTTTATATCTACAAATCGGATCTGATATCGGTGGTGCATTAGAACGTTCTGATAAATTATCTCCTTATAAGTAACTGTTTTTAATCTCAACGTTTGCTGATTCAGAATAATCATGCAGTGTTTCCTTTTTAATTCTCCATGTACCCCAGTGCTCGTCACCAGTAGCTTTGCTACCGCTAGTAAATTTAGTCACCTCGTTGATGTACTTTTGTCAATATAAAATGAATCAACTGCAACTCTAACTGCAGTGTCATAAAATCTATTTATCATTGAAAATAAATTAATACAAGTATAACCCTGCATAGACGACCTCAAATGTGTATACGGAGAACTGTGTCCATCGTTGTAAGTAACAAATGTACCAAATTTTGTTCCATAGGACAAGAAAGCATCTTTACGATCAACGTATATGTTTTTAGAAACTGCATCTGCAATTACAAAGTCATATTCGGTTTAATCTATAATCAACCGTGAAGAATATCTTGTATAGTCACATTTGCCACCCTGAGTGAATTTTCCAATTATTCTTCTGCCGAGATCTTTTGCTTCACTGTTTCGTTGATTAAATACCCGTTTGGACCACTCAATGATATATTTTTTATCTGCCTGAATATGTTTTCTGGATTCGTCAATTATACTATCAAGACTTTCTGGTTCTGGTAACCAGACATGAGTTTGTTTCCGATATGATATAATTGCTTCACTGACTGTCAACGAAATTAACATTTTTGTATCAATCATGAACCGTAATAACGCTATTGGCAGCCACTTCTTTTCAGACATGTGTCTACCAATCCAAATATAACAAGCGCGATGAAGTCCTACTGCGAATTCAAATGATACGGACCAAGCAAAACCGGTTAAATCAAAATCAGGCAGTGGTCCATTAATCGCAACACGAGTCATTTCATGTACGGGGTGTCTAAATCGTTTAAAATACTCAGTACACTCTCCATAACCAAGAAAACTCGCTGGATAACAAGCAACCATATCAACTGAAATGATACTTTCACGGTCGTATTTGTTATTGTATAAACCGCCATGATTAAATTCGAGGAAACTAGCCTCAATATCTGGCAAGAATTAAGTTCGTGTTGGTTTCCATGTGTTTTTCTTTCTTGCAAAATGAGCTGCAACCGATGGAATTGTAAAACAGTTTGTCAATAATTGTTCATCGGTGGCTTCCCCCATTGTGAAAAACCCATTAGCTGTTTTTTTTCATCTTGTTGTGAAAAGCTTCAGTGCGGTATAATTCACCATTTGGTCTTACAAACTGATAAAAAATATCCGTTTGATTTGCAGCGCTGCGAAGTAACCACACTGACACGGGGTCATTTTTAATCAAATGCGCAATATCATCGAATAGTTTCTCTTCAACGAGAAAACCATCCTTGGAAAATTCTTTATTGTTCTGTTCCGTGGAAATATTGTGACCGCGGATGTCCATGCGTGTTCGTTATGATCAATAATTTTAATGTGGGCTCCATTTTTATTATATTTTGATTCATATAATACTTTTCCGGTTATCGTCATAACGGTTATTGGAAATCTCAGTGATGTTTCTAATTTCGCTATATCGCTAATAGTTGCTCCGTTCTTCCTAACTGTTAATTCCCAGTCATTTATTTTTTTGCGTCTTAGATTGGTCAATTTATTTCCACGCAACGCATTTGTGAAGTGTTCTATTACTCGTTCTGCTACACAATTGAGTGGCAATGCCACTGACGACGAGTATTTCATTGGTTTTAGTTTTCCTATATCAGGTTTTTCATTTAACGGATATATCCCATAAACAGCTGTTGTTTCAGGGTATGCTCGTTCATAGTATGGTTTGTCAATTCCAGTTAACAGACCCGGCTTAGAATCACGGCTAACAACGACTGTTTTCTTGTCTTTGAGAATTGGTTCAAATTTGTCTCGTATAATCCAACCGGTTGATTCTCCAATAATGAATTTCACTCTAAAAAAATACTTTTTGTTATCAAGTTGTGATATTATCATAACTGCGTTTTCATCGTTCATGGTGGCATCAACAACACCATCAATTCGAAATGTTGACCAGCTATGAGATGCTCTATCACGCTTGAATTCAAAAGCACAGTCACTAATTTTTTTTATCAAGCTGTTATCATTTATTGTCCGTTTTGGCACATCTTTGAGGGTTCTTTGAATTTAATATTTTTGTAGGGCTTAATTGCTGATAATCTCTCGAATTCCTCAGTCATATAATTAAAACAAGTATTTAAATAAGAAATTTATATATAATGAATCATTGCAAATGGCTTATGATTGGATCAACAACCTCGTGTAGCAAATCATGCAGAAGCGAATTCTGTGGGTATCATTTACAGAGCGTTCGCAACGGTTCCCTTGGCTCCCTCCCGTGCCTCCGATGTAGGTTGGGGATAAGGGGAAAATCACAATTATGTCTCAGTTGTGGCGGTAAATGATACTTCTTCTTCTTCTTTATGTCCTTCCGCGCAGTGGGGCGCATAGGGCAACAAGCTTTCTCCAGCCATCTCGATCGGCAGCCTTAACCTCCGCTGCGTCTAAGTTGATATTGACGGCTCGCAGATCTTCTATAAATGTCCGTCGCCATGTCTTTCTCGGTCATCCAATGCCTCGTTTCCTACGTGCTGGCGTCCACAACATCGCCGTCTTTGCGTGGCGCGTCTCGGCCATTCTCAGAACATGTCCCACGAAACGTAATCTTCTTTCTGCGACCACTTCTCCGAGGCTTCGGGTGTTTGCTCTTCTGAGGATTTCCTCGTTAGTGATGTGGTCGTGGTAGATGACACGAAGAATACGTCGCAGACATCGCTGTTGGAATACGTTCAGCCTGTTGACCAGCTTCTTCGTGCCTTTCCATGTCTCGCAGGCGTAAATGGCGGATGGGATCACGATAGTGTTGAAGAGGCGAAGTTTGGTGTTTGTGTGAATCGACCGACGTGTCCAAATTGGGAGAAGACGTTCGAATACGGCCGCCGCTTTGCGAATTCGGCATTTGACGTCTGCATCAGCTCCACCTTCCTTGTCGATGGTGCTTCCCAAGTAGGTGAACTGCTCGACTTGGCCGATGGTCTGGCCGCCTACGCTGACCCGCACAGGTGTCTTCCGGTTGACCGCCAGTGTCTTCGACTTTTCTGTGCTAATTCTTAATCCAACTTTAGCCGCCTCCACCTCCAGGTTGGTGGTCATTTCCTGAAGAGATCTCGCATTCTCTGCCAGCAGCGCAATGTCGTCAGCAAAATCCAGATCTGTCAGGCGTGCCTTATCCTTCCACGTGATGCCATATTTCGGGTGGTCCATCGCCCTTCTCATGACAGAATCTATTGCCAGAAGGAATAAGAAAGGCGAGAGTATGCATCCCTGACGAACTCCTGTCTCAATGCCAAAGAAGGGTGTGTGGCCAGCGTCCGTTCGTACTCAGCAGCTGGACTCGCGATAAAGATTCTTGAAGATGGCGATGAAACGAGGTGGAATGCCAAATGACCTTGCAATGAGCCACAGGGATTCACGGTGGACGCTATCAAAGGCCTTTTTGAAGTCGATGAAGTTGACGACAAGCGGCTTTTGGAATTCAGTGCATTGTTCGAGAATATTTCGGAGGACGAAGATTTGCTCACTGCACGACCGGCCGCTTCGAAATACAGCCTGTTCTTCCCGCAGGGCCTGGTCCTCAGCGCGTTGCAGGCGTTTGAGGATGATAATGCAGAAGACCTTGCCAGGAACGAAGAGGAGAGTAATACCGCGCCAGTTGTTACAATCGGCCAGGTCGCCTTTCTTCGGTAGTTTGACAATCACTTCCTTTCTCCAGTCACTTGGCACGCACTCGCTATTCCGAGAGTCATTAAGCAGTTTGGTGATCCTCTGCACGACAACATCTCCTCCTGCCTTCAGCATTTCTGTTGAGATTTGGTCGATGCCGGGCGCCTTATTGTTTTTGAGGCGACGAATCGCTGCCATGACTTCGGCGGTATTGATGTCCTCCATATTCACATCCAAATTTGTAGGAGGTGGTGCATCGGTGAAGTCTAAAGTGGAAGGTGGCAGTGGCTGATTGAGTGTCTCACGGAAATGAAAAATCCAACGCTCATCTTGCTCTTTTTTGCTGGCAAGGACCTTGCCGTTTTTGTCTTTGATCGGAACTTTGGATCCACTTTTGACCCCTGTAAGGTCCCTGACCACCCGGAACAAAGTCCTTGCATCTCCACGGTCTGCCGCTTCCTGGGCCTCGTCTCCTTTTCGCTCCAACCAATCCTTCCTGTCTATTTTACAACTCCGTTTGACCAATCGGTCCAGTGTCTGGTACTCCTGTGCCGTTTCTTCCTTTTCTTCTTCTGTTTTCGCCTGGTCTCGTTGGCGTTTCTTTGATACAGGGAACTAAAACGCTATTATGACAAACGAATAAAAAATACCGTCATTGACCCCAACGATGACAAAATCATAAAGACCCCTCAAGATTATATACAGAGACTTATAGTTAAAGCAAATAATAAATAAGACAAATAGTATTATTATACAAATGAACCAAGAATTTCAACCACATCCCGAGATTCCAAACTATGAAGCGTCCCGTGATGTTGTTATCAGAAACCGCAGATTGAAGAAGCCAGTTGGTTTTGTGACTAATCGAGGGTATTTGATGTTTACTGCTGGGAAGAAAAATTATTATTGTCACAGATTCGTCTTGGAGGTGTTTAATGGAATAATCAGGGATAGTTTTGTTATCGATCATATTAATTCCGATTTTCAGAATAATTCTTTATCAAATCTACAGGCTATTTCACAAAGTGAGAATTTAAAACGAGGAAAGACTGGGAAATACTCGAAAAAAGCGAGGCCATAAAATCATTTAATACAGTAACTAACGAAGAAAAAATATTCCAATCTATGAATGAAGCCGGTAAATATTTCAATATTTGTATACCCTCAGTACAATTTGTTGCAGAACGAGTACGAAATTCGGCTTTTTCTATTAAAAAAAATTGAACAAAAATTCGATTTTCGTATGTCTAACACCAAGGGAGATAACTCGTTTAGTTATATTTAAGGGTTAAGAAATAGTTATCTCCCTTGTGTGTCACCGATTTTGATTAGCTTGTTTTAACTGTCACGATTCTCAGCGGATATAATCAATTATCTGTTTTGTAAGAAAACGAATCAAATATATAGTGTTTACAAACAATTGTATTCTTTTTTTAGTGTTTTATCCAAATATTCAGTCTCATTTAATTGTTGTGAAACACCATTGACAAGTAATGGGAAAATAAAATAACACACCCTTTGGATTGACGCTGCTGTATTAGTCACCTTATATACCATATGAAAGGTATTAAGCTTGGGGCTTTCAAAAGCCAATCCGACCGATCAAAACTAACTCACGCCGTTGACAGGACGCGTGGTTGTCTTTTGTCAATCATGCAACCGGATGGATTTCATGGGTTGCTTTTGATTGGTCAGAGGGCCGTAGAAATACCGCCCCGTCGTTTCATGTTTGTATCGTCTAGTGCTGTCCCATCATCGTCATCATTATATCATATATCATCATTGTATATAATTCATCCTTAATAAAGTTAATAAAGTTAATTAATATGTATGCCTACAATCTGCCAGACACTCGATGGAGATTACCGGCATTGTAAGTACATGTAGTGACGTCCCCCAAGCATATCTTCTGGGCGGTCTAATATGGCGTTTGTCACGTTAGGCCTCCCGCCAGAGATTTATGTTTCGGGCCCCCTTGGGCTTACTCAGATGTGAAGGCAATAAAGGAGTTCCAAGGATGTGTTGTCGTATATGTAACCTCTGGGTCTCTTTCACGTTATTTGACGCGAAAGGGGTTTCCAAATGGGGTTTTCATGTATGTGTTGTACTTAATTAAGTAACCTCTGGGCGTCTCCGATGAAATCACACCTGAGGCGCCCAATGGGGTTCATTGTATTCTCTGAACGTGCTAAGATGACAAACACCTTATCACGGACAGGGTTCACATATCATTGTATAATAATATCTCTGAACGTGCTAAGATGACAAACACCTTATCACAGACAGAGTTCACATATCATTTTATATAATTATATAAAAATAATTGTATATATAATTGTATAAAAATAAACTCTGGACGTGCTAAGATGACAAACACCTTATCACGGACAGAGTTTATTTTTGAAACATGAATTAGAAATATGTATTATCATATATGAATTCTGAAAATATGAATAATATTATAGCTGAAATTTCAAAATTGAAAAAACAAGATATTATATTATCTGACAATTTAACCCCTGACCAAATTATGTCTGACTTTCAAGATATAGAATACGGTATTAACACTAACAAATATATGCTGCCAAAGAAGTATGCGCTGAAAAAAAAAATCCAGAATTCTATTCGGGACTATCTTGCATTCTGTAGTGACATAATGTGTTTGTCCCGTTATTTACTATCGTAGAGGGAATACGAAAAGAAATGGGCCGAGATTATGAATTGAAAACCAAGTTAATTCTAAGATTAGAAATATACGGGCGTTAATTCAAGAAAATCAAAAAACCATCTGGATACAACTAACGATTTGACAATATAAATACAGGGTATATAATTGATCAAACAACACGGAAATATTTTAGTGAGTGTTTTTGTTTTGTTACTTGTCTATTGATGATGACAAAATCACTACAATCTCTGGAAAAATTTTGATTTTCAAATTCAAATTGGAAATTGCTTTACTGTTTCAATAATGGTCAACGGAGCTTTAACAACTAGATTGGCTCATGAGCGACTAGATTCGATTAAGAGATCTATACCAATCCGCGACTCTGTCAGAAATAAACTACAAGCTAGACAGAGTTTACAAACGGGTTTTGCTGCGGGATCTGAAGAGTTGTTTAAACCAATAAGCACAGCAACGAAAGGGGTAATATCAGCTACTGAGCGTGCTATATACGGAGATGTTCCTAAGGAAGGTAAAAGAAAAGAAGAGGGTCTTATTCCTGTACTTGAAAAACTAGCAACAAAAACTGAAAAAATATCAACGGAAACTGAAAAAACTGAACCACCTACTAATCCGAAAAAAACGACTGTTCCTCTGTTGAATAAATTTACTGATAATACTAAAACATTAATAAAAAAATTTAATTTATTCAAACCAAAGGATTATCAAGCTTTTGGTGATTTTGCTGCTAAAAGCTATAATTCAAAAAAAGAGTTTTTAAAAGAGGAGTATAAGGATAATAGAATATCAAGTAATGATTGGTTTGATAATTTGTATAAAATAAATAAAGGGATTGGTCGTTTGAATAAGGATGAGATGGGGTGTAAGGAATTTCAAAAGGGAATCAGTAATTATAAAAAAGAACTAATAGAAGAGCGACAGCGAGAAATAGAAGAACGACAAGAGCGAAAACGTCAAACACCAACACGAAGACAAACACGAAGACAAAAAAAAAACAAGAAGAACCTCAACAACAACTACCACCCCAAGCTTCAAATCGAGATGATGATGATGAAGATGATCTTAGTTATTTACAAGAAACGGATTTAGAAAAAAATGGATGCAAGTAGCGGGAAGGGATTTTCAGGTAGTGGTTTGGTTAGTTGTCCCGGTAATGTTCTCAGCGACTTAACGCGATTAGAAGTTCTCATCGGAGAAAACGAGCTGGAAATAACTCACCGGAAGTAATTAATGAAGCAGCTGATATCTGCAGGCGGTTATTTCAAGGCGGTATCATGGATATCAAAACATATCGAGATTTCATTAACGAGTTAGCGGAAAATTCTTCTGATTATTACAGCGACTAAGTCGAAGATCCTTTGGATTGGAAATTGCTAGCAATGAAAATCGTTTACGATTTCACGAATAGAAAACACTAGTATTTAGAAATTGCTAGCAATTTCAGAATAAGATGATCATACATTACAACCATGATAAACCAACCAGCGTCTATGTGGTAAACTCACGATTGCCTGTTTATAACGCGGACTACGGAGATGGTTTCGGTGATACAATTGCAGGGTTATTTACAAGAATGGCCCCAAAAGTGATGCCGTTGGCTAAACAATTAGGAATGAAAGCAATTGATGTTATTCGTGATAAGGTTATTAGTGCTGTTGGAGATCTTGCCGGAAAAGCGTTTTCAGCCGGAAGGATAAAATAACAGCGCTAGTTCGGCGGGGAAGGAAACCGAGACCATTACCATCTACAGCGGAAATGCCTGCACGGGTTAGTAAAATAATAAATAACTCAGTGGATCAGAAATTAGCGTCGTTGGTGGCTGCGCCGCTGGCGGCTATACCATACACACAGAGTAATACTATTGCAAATATGATAGCGGGAAGTGGTTTCAAACAAAAAAGAAATTCAAAGAATTTTCATCGCTAGTGAAATCTTCGATTTTTCAACTCTAGCGTTAAACTCTTTGAGTTTCACAATTGAAAATGCTAATGTGAATAATAATAATAATGTTAAAAAAAACAGCTGATCCAGCGTTTGACATGGATGCCCCAGTGCGCAAAGATGATTCTGTCCGCGATTATCAATACTATTCCTATCATGCTATACAACCCAACCTAAGATCGCGAATTGAATAAACTTCAAGTTCAAGATATCAGTAAATACTTTTTACGGTGTGAGGCGTTTATTGAAATTGAGGGAGAACTCGTAACAAATGTTGCAGCTGATACACCATATGGTGATGACTCAAATATCCGAGTTGGGTTCGTCAACAATGGCATAATGGCGTTATTTGAAAGTGCAAGATATCTCATTGATGGAAAAGAAATTGAATCAATAGACCGTGAGGTTGATGTTGCAACAACAATAATCGGGCTAGCATGATATTCTGATGATTATACAAGGTCGGCTGGCCCGTCTATGATGTTTGCAAAAGATATTAATAATCACGCTGATCACATTAATCATACTAGGGTAAAAGCAACACGAGATACCGCAGTTGATCCAGCACCAGCCGGATATACTAGACCGGCTGGTACCTTTGATGTCGTAGATATTAATCGCAATTTCAATCTAGGGTTTGCAACACGAGTAGCAACGTTGCAAGGACAGCGTCGACAATTTTCATGTGCAATTCCATTGCATCATATTTTCGGATTCTGCAGAAATGTTAGAAAAGTTATTTACGGAGCTAAACACACAATCGCGTTGGTGCGAAAAGGCAATGACAATGATGCAATCTGGCGTGCTGCTGACGTAGCCGATGGTAAAGTCATTTTAACTAAATTGGTCTTGAGCATGCCAGTAATGACTCCATCAATTACCGCAGAAGAGCGGATACTCTCATTTATGGACACAGGCGGCAAATAACTGCTAAGTTGGCTAACAACAACGACTGATGCCAAAGAGGATAATGTAGATGGTACTTTTACATGGCATTTGGCATCAAAACAAGGGGTTTCAGCTCCACGCCATATATTTGTAGCGTTACAGACTAGGGATAGGTTAGGTTCCCAAGAACATAGTCATATGATATTTGATCAATTAGGAGTAAATGAAGATTCGCTGAGAATAAACGGACAACAGGAACGATACGAGGATATACAGCTCGATTGCAATAAAAACCACATAGCACGTGTGTATCATAGAATGCTGTCATATATGGGTCGTGATCAAAATGTTGATACTGGTTTACAAATATCGCAACTTGATTTCAAAAGCCTCTATCCGATTTATTACTTTCCGCTGGAACATCTTGATTTAACAAGGCAATCCGTTGTTGACATACATTTTCGAGCTCGTATAGTTCCCCTTGCTGGCGTTGATGTCCCTAATTATAGAGCGGTTGCTGTCATTCTCAGTGATAAATCAATGGTACTTGAAGGCGTTGGTGGACGAATGAGACTTATTGATGCACCAGTGGAAAATCTTTGATTGAAAAATCCTTGTTGAAATCGTGAAAATCGTTTACGATTTCACAATTTGATCAATTGAAAACATAATGTGTTTTACAATAAAATGCCATATAGTGTTGTTAGTGTCAAGTTGACTGATGGTCAGGTCAAGAAATTAAAATCAAAATCCGCTAAAGAATGCGGAACCACAATAACGTTGAAACCAGCGCAGATGTCCGGCGGTACACATAAAATATCATTAACGGATCGTCAAATAAAACATTTCAATGATGCGCTAAAGAATAAGCGAGGGGTTCAAATTGTATTTTCGAAGTCTGCAATCGCCAACATGATAAAATCAGGTGGTATATTTCCATTGTTAGCTGCAATACCAGCATTGATTGCAGCGGCTGCCCCAGCGATGGCGAAAGCGGCGTCGTTGGGAGCCGTTGGTACCGCGGCAGGGATGGCATTAAAAAAGGCAACTGGGCAAGGGTATAAAAAAAGGGAAAGGGTCTAAGACTACCAGGAACCCCACATTCATGGTACAGCGGCAGCGAATTAAGAATACCAGGAACGGTTTATTAGTTGAAAACCCAATTGTTCCCATGTTCAATTTTGATTTAATTGATGCTGCTAAAAAAACTAGCGATAAAAAACTTCAGAGGGTTTTTTATGAGAGATCAATTACCGAGAAAACCAAATAACGTTGAAACCGGTATCATCAATCTTGATAACTCCAACGGTGAGGGAACTCACTGGGTTGCATACGCGATTGATCCACGTGGGATTGTTTATTTCGATTCATATGGGTTAGCCCCACCAAAAGAGTTTATGCGGTATATATCAAATCGCTAAATTCCGATTTTTTATTCCACACTGCCAACACAACAATTAAATGATCCACCAATATGCGGCCGTGAAGTATTAAATGTCCTCGCGGAGATATCATTAAAATCCTTTAGTGAAAATTCAAAGAATTTTCCACTGGGGAAACCACCCCATGCGGTTGTAAACGAATATACCAGTGAGAGGTTTTTAGTGAAAAAATCCATAAATTGAAAACACAAATTGCGCTAACAATAATGATTGATATTTGGGGACGACCTCTATCAGCGTTAGAAAAACCCACCACGGAAACACAAGATGTAAAAAAAAATAATTGAAGATGAAATCGCTGAGACGTTGAATTTAGCAAGTGTTTACCCCGGGGAAATAGTTGTATTTCAAGATCGCCAGGGCAAATTGAAGACCAGTAATGTGTCGTTGGATGACATTTTAATACGAAGACGTGACGCCGCTGAAAACACAAAAGCGTTGTATTCCAACGATGGCAAACTCAAACCGGGCGCACTTATATCTACAATCACAGATAAACTTGCCGAATACGATAACGCATTTGACAATCATGTGAAAAATTATAACCAATTTCGCAAAAATGTCATCAATAAGTTCTTTGGATCCCCGATTGTAATTACGCCGTCTCTCGCTGAAATTAATTCTTTTTTTTTGATGATCAAAAGGTTATCAATGATCTCAATAATAAATTTTTTACAACAACAACATCCGAAAATGTTAAAACTACATATTCGGAAATAATAAAAAAAACTTAATGAAATCGCTGATATTAAAAAAATCTATCGAGGATAGTAAAACAACAATCGACGCCGTCAAAGATGATTTTCCTAAAATGGTCGAACGACTCGATAAGGTAAAAATTCCACACTCCGTAGATGGTATCATAATGTTGTGTATGTGGTTCGGTACGGAACTCTCGATTGGATCAGAGACGCCGATACCACGGTACTCTGGGGTGTTCCCTCTGGCAGGGATTACAGTAATGCGATTTACCGATTTACAATAATATCTGATGATCAATTTACAATAACATGTAGAAATGCTATTAACAAATTCATTTTTACAACAAGTATCAACGTGGTAACATTTAAATATCATCCAAACGGTATAGAATTTGAAATGCAAGCGGTTAAAGATAACACGGTTAGAAAAACAATATCGTGGATTATGGAATTTGTAACAAATATACCTGTATAAAATTAATTCAACAATGGTGTTTTCAATAACGATGACATCAACGACGTCACCAATGATTTCACCATCGCAATATCGCTATGATACAGTCAAAAAATTTTCAATGAAACTCAAAACACTCGCTGAGGAGTATGCAATGAAAATAAAAAAAAATATCGCAGGAGAATTACAGTCATTGATGTTACAGTACACTCAGTATCTGGTGTAATGGCCGGAGCTGGTATTATACTGTCTCCAGTGACAATGATAGCTCCGATTGCTGTTCCAATTTGTATATCCGCGGTGACAACAATTGCTGGGGTTGCAAATGCAATCACTAAAAAATTATCATAACGAGTATACAGTAAAACATCAAATAACATCCAACGGTTACTCGCAATTATCCTCGTTGATATCATCATCGATTGATGACTCATTAATTACCGAAGACGAGTTCTCCGCGATGGTACGTATTTATGATTCCGCGGTATCAAAATTAGAAATTGTAAACAATGATAATAATAATGTCACTAAAACTCGAAGAGTTTCAACTTCTTCAACGAATAGCAGAAAATACCACTCCGGTGAAAACAAGTATGATATCAATAACCTCAACAAACCCTGAATTCAGCGTGAATTTCCCTTCCCCCGTTCCTGTAAAAGAGATAGCGCTAGCTAAATTACGTGTATACAATAGTTGGCCCAATATCAGGTCAGTTGCATTTGGCGGTCAACAACCCAATAATTCGCTGGTGTTCTCGTATAAGAATAAACCCGATGGCACCCCAGACTGGAACGTTGTTTCCATACCAACTGGGTCGTACCAAATTGAACAAATTAATGCTGAATTGCAACGTAGAATAAAATCGATTACTGGAAAAGAATCAAAAATAGCTATTAAAGTTCATCAACCAACATTATCATCCGCGATTGAAATAAGCACAGAGGGATACGTCGTAGATATTTATAACAGCTCAATAAGAACAGTGTTAGGTTGGCCTGAAAACCCACCTCGGGGAAAAAACCGTAAATATACCAGAACCCAAAAAATCTGATTACGTTTCCGATAAGATAAAACCTGATAATCCAATAAAGAGTTATAGCGAATACACCAAATTGAATTTTTTCACTGGGGTAATAGAAGGCCGTGGTAATAGATATTATCGAATTCGAGAAGAGGAAATCACTAAAAATTTCACAGAGATGAATAATGATTTTTCACTATTGTTAATATCTCTTAAATCCGGTACTCTCACTCGAGATGAATTTATCAGCGTCATAGAAACATGTAACAAAATTATTGATGATATGGAAAATTTTAATTTACAAATTATTCAAGATATACTCGCTGATAATTCCCCCATGTCGAGAACAGAATTTGCAAAAAAATATAATATCCGCGTTGAAGATATTCCTGTGTTCAAACTACCAGGATATAAAGTATCAGATTTAAAGAAACAACTTAACGACACTATCGATATTGGTTTTAAAATAATTTACGACGCATGGAAAAGAAATCTCCCCGTGGAATATTCATTAATCCTAACATGGAATAATGACCCAGATGGTGGCGGTAGACATATTGCCCCGCATAATGCAAATATTTCATCGGTGATTGCGCTCAATTTAGTATGTGATGCCATCGAAGGAAGCTATCAAATTAATCTAGAGAAATCAAATCAAGCCCAACATGGGTATATTCTCTATTCATTTGCACCAACAGCTCCTCCAGGATTTTTAATTATTGAGGATCCAATTAATCCAGTCTATATGCGATGCCATAATAATTCACTAACGAGAATTAATTTCCGACTCACCGACCAGTCAAATAATTTGATTGATTTACAAAACGAGACGTTACAAATTAGTCTGTTTGTGAAATCATAAATGATTTTCGTCGTATCGGACTTGATCAAATATTCGGTTGAAATAATTTGTTAACCCACGGGGGCGACAGCGACATGGCGTAATTTTTCTTTTGCTGGAAAATCCCTGAAATTGCTAGCAATTTAGGATTTCACTGAAGCGTTAATTTGCCGAAAGGACAGTATTTGTAGGAAGCCTCGGATTAGTGAATGGACGCCTGGAAAAAGTTGTAGGATTCGCCCCCTCTGCTGCTAATATTAGGTGAATGTAGTCCCAGTTCGTTTAGTCTTCAGCACAATTTAGTATAAAGAGCCAAGGAGTGGTCATTTACAGCAATTAATGAGGGTCCATCGTAGCATAAACGGGTTGACTGGTGATCACGTGATGGCGGTTTATTCAAGAACAAAGGACATCGTAACATTGGAGCAAGACAGCTGATAAAAAGTTGAATTGTTCTGGTTCCAAAACAAGGAGATGAAGAAACACATGAACTGAACAGTCATGATGAAAGACACTAATGTAGACGAAGATAGACAACAAGCACAGTATACACATATAAGATCGTGAATGCTCGCATATGTTTCTATAAATATATCATCAATGATAAATAGATTCGCTACCACTTCAGTCAGCGTTGCAACGGATTTATTTTATATCGAAAACAAATATACAGAATTACTGACTTGTTTTACAAATACTGATGCACCATGGGGATCGTGGAGAATAAAATAAAAAATGTTATATAATTACTCTGCATCCGCAGATGTTGAAATCAAAGATATTTACCTGATAAAATCAGGCAGAAAAATCATATATTAGAATTATCATCTGCACCATCTGTATCCGATCCAGTATCTAGCCATAACACTGTTTATCTAAATTGACCTGGTGATTGTCGTAAAACAACTCGAGTGATCGAATTATTTAGACAGAGTTCGGATTTCATTGTGTTAACCCCCTACCCATAGACTTGCGAGAGAAATTAAAGAACGAGTTGTAAAGTCATGTACTTATCACTTTTATCGATAAAAGGGACATCAATGAACTCCTGATCGGAATGGAGAGAAACATATTCCTGGAATAATAATTTTGGATGAAATATGCACAGTGTCGCTAGATATGTTCAAAATGTTTTTTGATTGGTTATTGCTAAAGAATACCGAGGTGATAGTGTGTGTCAATAACGGTCAACTACTACCACTTGTTGGATTATCTCCGCATAGATGGCTAAATAATTGTGTAGATTATTACGAGGAGATTACTGATGATCATAGAGCGCTTGACCAAAAAATTAAAAGAGTTTAAGAAATTAATCAGACTACAACCGAGTAAAATTCGGTATGAAATAATGCGATAAACTATTTCAGAAACTTTCATAAATGAATTTTGAGATAAATGGAGACAAAACGATTTGACTGTAGCAAGTATACGGATAGTTTGTGATACACTTCAGCAGCAATTATTTCAGTTACATAATGAAATGTTTTTGAAATTGCCTGTACCTTTACGTTATAGACCAGCTGATTCACAATGACAGAATATTGAAGTTGATATATTAGGACAGACAGGGAAACATAATCTCTTATTAAATGATGGTGTCACAGTTGATATCAGAGCTGTTGAGGATGCACTACACGCGGTCAATCTCTGTGGACACCGGGATACACAGTGATGATACATTCCTCTCAGGGGTTAACTATTTCTGATACAGTTGTTTGGATCATTGATGATCGTATTAAGTTGTCAAACTTAGTCTAGCTCGCAGTGACACAGAATGGGGGTGGGGCATGACTTCGATAATGGGTCAACGGATAAACAATCACGCGCATACCTTTTTCGAAAAATACTTAGACAACATCATAATAATTAACTAACTAGAGCGAGACTCTTGGTTCGAGTTAGAGGCTTCGCGTTATTGACATTATTTTTTTGTTTTGTAAGAAGCCTTAGTTTCACAAATGGGACCTTATAAAATGAGGTGGGTTCACACTCTGCTGCTACATTTAACATGATAGGTAACATGGATATCATTTACCGTTTACAGTATTATAATTTATATCATTATATTGAATGGCAAAGATAATACGTTTTAGCTTTAATGTTGCTAATGGAAGCTTTGCTAGTTTAGATTTATAGAATGAATTGTGAAAATTGTGCCAAAAATTAAAATGAAAGGAAACAATTATGGATTAATCATGGCAAATTTTTCCATAAGAAAAAGAATGTATATTATAAAATATCACACAATCAACTTAATAAATAAAATTTTGGAGAAAAGGACTTGGCGGGACATGAATATAAAAAAGTGAAATAGCTGAAAACTATTATATAAAATAAAGACCAATCCTTGGATGATTAGAAATCTAATATTATCAATCAGTTCAACAGTTATGAGATGTAGCTTAAATGGGTAATACATTTTAATCAGTCTGCCAAATATCACTATTTTGAAAATAAGCAAATCCATAAGTTAATTGAATTTTGCAGTTTGAAACAATTTCTGCCAGTCTTTCATCTAGTTATGACATTCATAGCAACATTTTCTGCAATTCTTTCATCTAGTTATGACATTCATAGAAACATTTTCTGCCAGTCTTTCATGTAGTCATGACATTCATAGAAACATTTTCTGCCAGTCTTTCATGTAGTTATGACATTCATAGAAACATTTTCTGCCAGTCTTTCATGTAGTCATGACATTCATAGAAACATTTTCTCAAGGAGCACACATTAATAATTTAGAATTTACTTGAATGATCATCAAAAATGGTCAGATTTAAGAATAATTCTGGCATTTCAGAAATGACCAAATAACGTTTAATTTTCTGAATTTTATAATAGTCTTTTCTTTGATTCTTTTTACATTTTTACAGTGTGTTTTTCAAAAGCTATGCAAAGAAATATTATTACATATTTGATACTCATTCTTCAAGTTATTTCTCAATTTAAGTTAGAAAACAAGCGATTAATATTGCATTAAAATGTTGTGCATTAACCACATAAAAAACATAAAAAGGGTACGAACAGCTGCCTCATTTGGCACACAGCATCAAGAGAAGTTAGTGCTAGAACAGGTCAGCCTAAACTGCCATATTGCAGATTATAAGACTGAAAAAATTGTTAAAGCTAAGATAAACATCCAAATCACACACATACACACAATACAAATTATTCCACCAGCCTGTTCTGAATACTTTACAACAGATCACTTTTGTATCAAGGACAATTACTCCACACACACTTATGACACAATAGATGCAAGGACATGCCGTAATCTTGTTGACCGTATGGCCAGGTGACCTACAAAGCAAGTCTCTCTCTGATCTTGTTTATCCTAGTACACTTCAGTACATGTATATCCAGTTTCATTACTGTAACAGTTATGGAACAACTGAGGTGAATGCCTGAACTTCAAATGTATTGCCATGGCTCAAACACTTTCTAGGACAATGCAACAACAATGGCAGAAAAATGACACATGTACTTGCAATTGCTTCTTAGCTCAGTGATTGTTTTCAAGCTCCTCATATAATGTATGCCAAAACACCTTAGTACATAATGTGTGCCAAAACACCTTAATACATAATGTGTGCCAAAACACCTTAGTACATAATGTGCAATAAGTGTGAACTATATCTTTGGCATCATCAGCAAGATGGCTGTAATTTATCTTAAGTATTTAATTAAAGAAATAATCTAATAATAGGTCCATAAAAAGTTTTAATTTTAGTAGCTGGCATTGAGACAAGCAATTCACAGTTTTTAGATTAACTTGGTGATTAAAAATAATGTCACATGGCACCTTAATTGGAATTTGCTCATCTTGGACCAACTCATACACAGGTTCTATTTGTGTTACCAATGCTTTGCAGATTGTTATCAGACTTAAGATTGTTTAGCAGGCTCAAGGGTCAAGGTCAGTCAGTTAAAGGCCAGATAAATGTGTGTGTGCTTCTTTCCAATAGTCTTGTGAGGAAGACAAGGCAAATTCTACATTCTGATTTGCCACTGGATCAAACCAAATTAACCTTTCAACACCATAAATCTCAATTAAATAAGAAACCAAATGTTGATGTGAAAAACAACTTTATTGAAATGTGTGACCAATAAATAATACAAGATAAAATGCACTTAAAATTGCACATAATAAATATTCAAAGAATTAACAGGCAATATTTACTTAAACATGACAAGATAAAAGCACCAGTCACCTTTAACTGATCCCTGAATTGTAATGTTCATGTAAAATTCTAATTAAACAAAGTGGGTTATACATTTTAAAATCAGCACTAGAATCATCCATTGCTTGTGTCCATAGGACATGTTAAAAAATCTGCCAGGCAGGTGGACTTAACCATAAACATACTGTGCCTGGCAAGCTTTATTTATATCTTCTTTCATTCATGGCAACATCCATCGCTATTAGTACTCTGAAGATTGTAATCAAAATTTCATTCAGTGTCACACTGGTAATAGTGAGAAATGGGAAACCAAAAATTCCATCCAATATCTCATTGACATTACTGAGAAATGGGTACCCAAAAATTTCATATTTCATCACATAGTTATTACTGACAATTGGATATCTGCTTACATAGCATTACATATTCTGCAAAGACTTTTTCATCAAAGGATGTTTTGATGATGTGATCTTTTATTTGCTAGAAAATTCATTTTAATCATGTATACAATCATAAGTTGTTCTCTTAATGTGAGGTTTACAAAAGTGATCTGGTTACATGTTAATTGCAGACATAAACCTATGCATTGATAATTTTCTTGTCATTTATAAAATGAAAAATAAATGAAATATGTACATGCTTTTTAAATTATTTTGTAACATTAATTTACATATAAAGACACTTAGATATGAATTTTTCAATGGTTTACTTGATACAGAATTTAGTACAAGATCGTTTCAAACAAGATCAGTTGATTAGTGTAAGCATTATTTTGATTAACAAAATACATACAATGTCAAAATACAACACATAGCTACAAACTGAGTAAACACTTTTGAGAGATGCTGACAAGCTACACTTGAATGCAGAACAAGAGGACTGTTGGAATGATCTTACACTAAGTCAAGAAAATCCTTTACTGAAATTTACTCCAGTTAGTGAAATGATAGTGCCTTCTTCTGTCACACAACAAAATTACAAAAATAAGTGGCAAGCTAATGGGGGTAAATTAAAACTACAAGAATAATATATATATATAATAATAATAATAATAATAATAATAATAATAATAATAGCCAATAATGGACCAAACTCAGTGCTAATAATCATCAATACATTTATTCACACTGCCAACAACAGTAATATACATATTTCTCTTGCTTATTAAACTATTTTGTACTTTAAACATCTTGGACTAAAATCACATCAAGTTGGTACCTTCAAATGAAATTTGAAAATGAACATCTAACAGAAGCACTCTAAAATCAATAAAGATCACTGTATTGCATGGGGAAAAAGTCATTCGAAAAAGACAAGTTAATCTGCTGGGCAAGTTAATTTTGTTCCTTTGCATTTAAAATTTATTTGTATTTATCTGGTGAGCAAGTTGGATTTTTTTTAATCCCTGAAGATACTGATGTCTTTGAAAGAAAACTGAATTTATCAACAATAGTTACTCTTCTGACTTTCAGATAATACATTTATGCAGTTTACAAATTTTATTGGAAAAAATTAAATTTCATGATTTGAATTCTGGCTAACACATGCAAATTGAAATAAAGTTGATAAAACAATTTTTTTAGGCATATTATATATATATATATATATATATATATATATATATATATATATATATATATATATATATATATATATATATTTTATATACCATTACAATTAATAAGTAACAAATAAATGGGTCTCTTAAGCAGCATCCTAAATGTACATTCTTAGAATATTTCCAGGTAACATAAAAAAAGAACATTTTTCTGAATTTAGGACTTTTATCAGGTAACACTATCACTTACGTTTAGTTTTAAATTTATTTTCAATCAGATCTTAAAGATAGCAAGCCATATTTCAGGTGGATGCCCATGACAATGTTGAAAACAATAAATGCAGCTAATGGGGCTAGGGAATTATTTTGTTGTTGGTATCGATAAAATCTCTTCAATTTCCCCTTTTATCATTTTATAGTTCAACAAAATAATTTTTCAACACAAATTCATTGTAAACATCCATCTACTGTACAGAAAATCTATATAAAATGCAGAAAGGATTCAATGTTAAGTTATCATTGTACATGTATGTGAATTCATGTACAGGTACTTCTCAATTCACAATAAGCAGCAAGATTTTGAATTTAATTAAATAATAAATGACAATATTTGTATAATGATAGCATGCTTTGCCATCACTTGTATACTTGCAATTTTTATGTGTCTATTGCAGGGATTTTTTGGTGTCTAAAATATATGTTTGTCTAGACCAATTACTAAAGCTCGTGTCAGTTATGTGTACATATACTTTTCTATTCTAAAAATTGCACATATTTATGTGAGAGCTTAATATACCAATTTTTGTGTGTGGATGTTTTCTCCTTCATGATTGGTTCTTTTTGTATTATTTCTTCTGTTTAATCATTTTATATTTCAACCCAAGTCAAATATATACTCAGTAAGCAGTCAATATTTGTATAAAAATTGATCATAAAATATTGTTTGGGAAAATAGCTCTTGTCCTCCAATATAGTGGCCTAAAAGATTAAAGCTGTACAAAAATTACCAGTTGCAAATATAGTCTATTTATTCATGCCGTGTCACGGAAGAGCAGTTGTACCTTAGTTTACCAAATGCCACATATCAGGTTGAGTAGGAATGAAACCTCTCTGGACGAGTTTTTGGTTGAACTTCCACTTAAAGAAGAATCAAAAGTAACCTTAAAATATAATGTCCTTTATGATGCCAAATCTGAAATCGTCCATGATTAGCTGATGCCAAATCTGAAATCTTCCATGATTACCTGATGCTATATCTGAAATCTTCCATGATTACCTGATGCCAAATCTTAAATCTTCCATGATTACCTGATGCTAAATCTGAAATCTTCCATGATTAGCTGATGCCAAATCTTAAATCTTCCATGATTACCTGATGCCAAATCTTAAATCTTCCATGATTAGCTGATGCCAAATCTTAAATATTCCATGATTACCTGATGCCAAATCTTAAATCTTCCATGATTACCTGATGCCAAATCTTAAATCTTCCATGATTATAGCTGATGACAAATCTTAAGCTCAGACTTCTTTTCCTGAAGATTTGTGACCAGTACATCAAATAAATATTCTTTTTTAAAAGTGGCTTTTTCATGAACAGTAAGCAGTTCAACCTTTATATACAAAACAATATAACAATGTATAAAATTCATCCATTTCTAGTTATTAAACAAAAACATATAGAAATTATCTGCAAGAAAATGCTAAATTAACATGACAGTCATGGTCATATATGGAAATGAAAAATTAAAATAATAACACAAATCTCATAACAAAAAAACAGTAGATTTATAGCCAGCAAAAATAAATGCTCAAAAGCCCTGTTTAAATGCTTCATTACAGGTACAAATTGCGATTAATAAAGCCATGGTTTCCATTTGTGTTCTTCATTTATTAAATTCATATTCACACCAAACTTTAGTAATGCTGGCAGTAAATCAGGGCTGTGAACAGAATTTATGAACGAAAGAGAAAACATGAATGTTACAGGACAAGGGGGCCACATGTACCAGTACTAGTAACTTCTCCACTGAACTATTCAATATATTTTGTCAATTCTGTAGTGTGCACATTTCTGTTATAAAACGACACATGTTTTGCTGATCTGATGTGACTTAAAGAGTAACTGAGCTATGAATGCTGTACTTTATCTGTTCTGTGAACAAACTGCATAATGACAGCCCTGCATGTTGAAAAAAATTGTCACCTAGTTTAACCGATACTGGTTTGTCTAAACCCATTCAACACATTGTTCTAATCAACTGAAGGGCAATTAATTCTTCACACCTTTTGTTAACTTCCTTGATTATGCAATTTTCCTTAAAACAATCTTTTCCAATGTGTTTTAAAACATTCACATTTCTTCAGCCATCTTCCTTTTGGGCTTCTCTTTTTCTCTCACAAAGATAGATGCAAAATGTTTCATTAGTGGAATGTTACAAAACATGCTAGGTGATTGGTTAATTGCAACATAATATTTTGGACTTTTTCGACCTGGCAATAAGCTGTCTGAATTACTGAATTTATGCCAGTCTAAATGTTACACTGGGGATAAATATATCCAATGATCTGCAGAGAAGTCACAGTCACAGCAAGAATATTGTTCCAAAACAATTATAAAACGGCTGAAAGTTTTTCATCAATATGGGAGAGCAATTAAAATGTCTTTAAACCAATTTACTTTCTACAACGCTGAGCACTGCATTTCTTATCTTCCCTTGGGAAATACATTTTAAGATACAAGTATATTAAACACAATTGTACCCTGTCAAAGTAGAGCATAATGAAGGTGGTTTCCTCTAAGAAAGCATCAAGGTGATAATCAGTCTTTTCATCACTGATGTTCAAGAATAAGAATAATTATTGATGTTGATAAAGTATCCAAAAAATATCTCCTTTTTTATAAAAGGTAATTGTGATCATTTGCCCATAGGTTAAACAAAACACATTGGCAACATAATTTAAGTTGAATATACATTACTGGACTAGTTTTCACTTGGTATCCTGGTAAATATTGCATGAGCTGCTTATCAATGCAAAGTTCTTTCTTCATCCTCAACTGTTACCCTAGAATTAACAATATCGTAACCACTCTGAAGGCCTAGTGGTTACAGCATCCGCCCCGAAAGTGGGAGGTTGTGGGTTCGATACCTGGCCGAGTCATACCAAAGACTTACAGAAATAGTACTAACAGCTGCTGCGCTTGATGCTCAGCATTAAGAGGATAGTGTTTGGACTGGTAGGCCTGGTGTCAGGAAAATGTGACTGGGTGGGACGTCATACTACATGTCTGTGGCACAATGCCCCAGTGTTAGACATCACAATAAACTGCCTCACTGCAGACGTCGTAGCGATATGACTGATTTTTGTTTTAAAGCTATGTTAAAAATCCTAATCAAACAAACAAACAAATAACAATATCCTATTTCTGTTGACATTTGTGTGCATGTAAATTCAGAGGAGCCAAAGCAATTTGTAAGGGAGAAAAAGAATTCCCTCCCACAAATCTAGTGGAAGTAAGGAAGCCACATCCTTTGGAAACTGCTGAATAACTTGGAATCGCAACCTGTTGAACATTGGTGATAGGAGCCCACCAAAAGTGTCTGCATGGTTTTGGATGAAATATCTTGGAAATAAAAGCTGCAGGTGTCTGTGTTTTTTGGGATGAAATGTCTTGGAAGCAAAAGCTGCAGAATGTCAACTCCAGCCATCATCCAAAAACTTGTATAATGTCAGTAGGAACAATTTCACTCGAATGCAATGCTTATTGAGACTGCCTTAACTTCATGAGCAGAGATGCATATCAATTTCATTTGATCTGAGACTTATTCCTGATATACAGAGCAGATAAACCATTTTATCCAGGAGTGCCTACACAGAAAGATCATCCTTGCCCTTCTTGAGAGGTAAGAAGTAGATTTTTTCAGGTACCACATCAGAACCCTGAGTTCTGTAGATGTCCCTGATATGAAGTGTCTGAGTTGAGAGGGTCTGCACCAAAGGTGTCCAATTTCCAATGGGCAAGAGCCTTTTCTTAGCATTGAAAACAGAGGCACAGTCCCATCCTGTCAGAAATGCAGGTAATTCAGGTTGACTAATAAAGCATGCATCTCGCCAATTCTTCCCAACATCATCAGTGCAAATAGAAAACTGAACTCATTTGAAAGGGAAGCAGCTGAGGCCTGTGAGAGTGGTTTAAATGCTATTTTGTTCAGCCAGGTAAGTAACTGTGAAAGATTCCACTTGGCTAGGGACAATGCTTTTGAAATACTTGATCAAGTTTGACAGAAGACTGGATAGGTCTTTTCTCAGTCTGATATCCTCTCTTCCATGAATGCAGCATGTCAGAGATCATGGACTGGTAGCTTTTTATGGTGATTGTTTCTCATTATAGAGCCATAGTAGGAAATTTGCCTAGCACAAACTTCAGTTCCAAACCCTACGCAACTCAATAACTTATTGATCTCTCTCAACATGAGTTTTTCTGAAACCACCTTTTAGGTCTATTGATCATTGTGGCAGATGCATCCCCCCTTTTAGCATCAAAGAATAGAAGGGTGAAAACAATCATCTGCGCTCCGACTCTTATGCACTTTCATTACAGAGAACTGTGGTCATCTACAGTTGTAGAATCAATAGGAATGTTTCTGCAATGTCTTCCAAGTGAGTCATTTTGAACCTTTCCCTGATTTTTGAGTGGCAACAGTATAAAGATCTTTTGTCTCACAATGTACAACTGACTGTGGTGGTGACTCGATGCAAACATAATCAAATGGCAGAGTCTGTTGGTTGGCATGATGGTATAAGTTCAGTAAGCTGGGATGGGGTACAGAATATATAATCATAAATAGTCTGTACATCTGAGACAGTAAATGGCATTGCTTGTTTCTAATCTCTCAATGGCAGGTACAAAATGCCATCAGGCATCGAACTGAAGTAGTAAGCAACCTACTGGTGCAGCAGTGAGTGAGGAACTGGGGCTGGAGCTGAATTTTGTTGAAGTTTGTTTCTTTAATGGTTGCTGAACCATGCTGAGTATGAATCCTGTCGAGAAGTCATGTATATGGATGACATCATCATCCCTCCAAGTGCCATTCTGTCTCTTCCTCTTTTCTGCTCCCAGTACTGCATTCCACAGACGTCTGCCTCCAGTACTGCAGTCCACAGACGTCTGCCCCCAGTACTGCAGCCCACTGACGTCTGTCCCCAGTACTGCAGCCCATTGACTTTTGCCCCCAGTACTGCAGCCCACTGACTTCTGCCCCTAGTACTGCAGCCTATTGACTTCTGGACCCAGTACTGCAGTCCACAGACGTCTGCCCCCAGTACTGCAGTCCACAGACGTCTGCCCCCAGTACTGCAGCCCACTGACGTCTGTCCCCAGTACTGCAGCCCATTGACTTTTGTCCCCAGTACTGCAGCCCACTGACTTCTGCCCCCAGTACTGCAGCCTATTGACTTCTGGCCCCAGTACTGCAGCCCAGTGACTTCTGCCCCCAGTACTGCAGCCCACTGACTTCTGCCCTAAGTACTGCGTAAATGTGTTGTCAGGTGATTTTTTAGTCTTTGTCTGGTACCCTGTTTTGTTAAAGGTCGAGGTTAATTTCTCTGTGTGTGTGTGTGTGTTAATGCAAAAATCTATTTTTAGTCTATGCTGACCCTGTTATGATCAATTTGATAGATGTGTGAAGCCCAAAACTCAATCATAACATTGTTGAGCCCATTTCCTGTAAATGTTGGCTTTATAGACAATGATATAATATTAATTTTGCTGTTACATGTACTTTAGTCAACACATCTGTCAGTAACAGAAACTTGACATTGATTACTTATGTTACATCAAGATAGGAATTAATTATTAGTTCTGGATACATTTAGAAAAAATGCAGCCATGCATGAGGGGGAACATTTGATATTTTGTACCATTATGATGGCCACTGGTCATGTCTGAGGGGTACTTTTGAATACAAACTTGTCGGTGCCAAGGGATTCTGACCTTAAGAAGCGGGTGGCTGCTAGTCAGTGTAAAAGTGCACATGCTGCAGCCGATACAGATAGAGGTACGTATCTGACTGGGCATAAACTATACAGCAAATTAATAGAAGCTTCTGAAGCAATATGATGAGGTGCATCAGTGAGCTGTGCAGGTAAATATCTAGGGTGACTAAGTGTGTTAAGATGGAAAAGTTACAATTATAAGGAAAGACTGAACTTTGTTATCACAGAAAGAATCAAATAAATTGAATTGGAAGATTGAGATTGAGTATACTCTCCTCCAACTATGTTTTATAGTAAACTTCCAAAATATTTGCATTTGGACTGCAAGGCCTCTCTGTATACTGCATTTTACTCTTCAAGAGCGGAAGGTAGTAACTGAAATATTTATGATATCTGGTTTGAATCCCTGTATCAAGAACATCATTTTATGAAACTACCACTATAAGGGTAGATGACTTTTTGCTACTTAGCTAAATGTGTTTGCTTGAGGGGTTTATATTTATGAGGTAGCATCAAATCTCATTTGGTATTAGGATCAGCTAAAGTATTTGAAGAAGAAATGCTCAGTATTCAAACTAAGAGCAGTTCTTCCTTTTAACTGCGGAGTGTTTAAATCATTCTGATATTCTTTAGCTATACCACTTTTTGAAATTAAATACAGTGATATTGGATATCAGACGGACCCCATTTTCATTTTGGACAATAGATATCATTAGAAGTTACTTGGTGAAAACATGTCCATATGAATATTGATTCATGCTGCTTAGTGACAGGAAGAGTTCAATACAGCCATCAAAGTAACCATGTACAATCTACATCATTTTCTTTTGAGACCAAATTAGGTTTCACAGGTCTGTTGGTGAAAAGTTCAAATTCGTATAACCCTCTATTTGGAATGCATTGAGACAATATTTTCAAGATGGCCATATGTAGGTCAGTTTGCATCACTTTTATTTAGGACCAACCAAATACCAATAAATTTATCTGAGATTTCCATGTGAAAATGGCTTTCCATTTAGAAGGAGTAGCAGTAAGAAGAATTTCAAAATAAGACATTAGATGGCATTATTTTAATTTAGAACTAACAAGGCATTATAATAAGAATACTGGAGATAACCCTAGGTTGAAATGACTACCATTTCGTTTTGTATCAATGAAACGATTTTCAAGATGGTTGCCATGGTGACTACACTGGACATCATAAGAATTTTAGTGAAACCCCATGCTGATATTACCATCCATTCATCTGAAGTAGTGATTAGATTTAATACTAAATGACAGATCTTCTTGACCAGTGGTTCCTAACCACCCCCCCTCCCCCCCCCCCCCCCCCCCGGACGTGACCCAAATCAGGGATGTCAAGATTTTATTAAGTATGGCAAAACTTATCAAAATGTGGAAATAGGGTTGTGTGGCTCAGAAAAACTTTTTTTTAGGGTTGCTGCAACAAAAAGTTGGAATCCATCATCTAGACAATGGGATGAATGTATTTTATTAAGTATTTCATTGCAATCCTTGAAGTAGTTTAGGAGTAACAATAAAAAAATTGTGCTCTTGGACATAACAATCACAGACAAAAGATCATCCTATAAGGTCTTCTGACCAGTATAGAAAAAAAAAAAGTAACAAACAAGTCAAGTCATATCACTATATACCCTGATGATTTTGTAACTGGATACATATTCATCACTCACATGAAGGACTCGGTTCACTTTGAACTCTGTCAGAAGTATCTGATGTTAATAAATTAGATTCTTGTGTTATATTGACGATAGCATCTGCATACTCAACTATTGCTCTGTCCAGCCATGTCACCTCTGCTGGGATGATATAGCCACCCTCGAAATATCCAAGATGTCCTCCATGTTTGGTCATGACAAACAAACATTTTGGATTTATCTCTGTAATTCAGAAAAGGATTGCCATAATAAACAGAAAACAGGAAACTTTAGTATCATTTTAAAATGAAAAACACTATAATAAAGGTCAGTGTAGGTGCTGTTTAATAACTGATAAACACTATGATAAAGGTCAGTATAGGTGTTCTGTAATAACTGATAAACACTATGATAAAGGTCAGTGAAGGTGTTCTGTAATAACTGATAAACACTATGATAATGGTCAGTGTAGGTGTTCGGTAATAACTGAATAACACCGATGTCGGTCAGTGTAGGTGTTCTGTAATAACTGATAAATAATATGATCAAGGTTAGTGTAGGTGTTCTGTAATAACTGATAAACACTGATAAAGGTCAGTGTAGGTATTCTGTAATAACTGATAAACACTATGATAAAGGTCAGTGTAGGAGTTCTGTAATGACTGATAAACACTATGATAAAGGTCAGTGTAGGTGTTCTGTAATAACTGATAAACACTATGATAAAGGTCAGTGTAGGTGTTCTGTAATAACTAATAAATACTATGATAAAGGTCAGTGTAGGTGTTCTGTAATAACTGATAAATACTATGATAAATGTCAGTGTAGGTGTTCTGTATTAACTGATAAATACTATGATAAAGGTCAGTGTAGGTGTTCTGTAATAACTGATAAATACTATGATACAGGTCAGTGTAAATGTTCTGTAATAACTGATAAATACTATGATAAAGGTCAGTGTAGGTGTTCTGTAATAACTGATAAACACTATGATAAATGTCAGTGTAAATGTTCTGTAATATAACTGATAAATACTATGATAAAGGTCAGTGTAGGTAGTGATGGGAATCGGTTAGAAGTTCATAATCGATCATCGGTTGCACACAACTTACTGATAATCGATTATAATCGGTTGCTAACTTTCTACAAGTAAGTTTTAATTTTTGTTGTTACAGAGTTATATCTTTGTTCAAAAGTTTAAAATGTAAAAAAAATGTATAGAAGTTAATCTCTCTCTCTCTCTCTCTCTCTCTCTCTCTCTCTCTCTCTCTCTCTCTCTCTCTATATATATATATATATATATATATATATATATATATATACTTTAACCTCAAAAGCAACTTTCTTTGGCTTATCAGTTTTATGCAGCTGAAAGACTTAACAATCCCCCAGAACACTTTTATTCATATGTGATTTTTCAATTGTTTAAAGTATAGAAAGAAATGTTTTTCTTGCTTGTCATTAGTTACTAATACTACAATCAAAGCAGTTTAAACAAAACAAAAGAACACCAATTACAAAAACTTTCAAACTAACTGAACTATTTATCAGCAAAATCCTGTAATGTTTGAGCAATGCTGAACACAAAAATCATTTTTCAGAATACTGTTTCTCCTTGTGCTTGTTACACTGACACTACCAAATTACCAATAGTTAATGTTTTTGTTTAAGAATATTATCAGGTCCACATTGTCACAACTTAAACGAGCCCGTTTCTTGCTGACAAGATGTCCAGCCAGACTAAATACCCTCTCGCTGGATACTGATGATGCCGGAATACTTAGGTACTTCCGAGCTAGTAAGCTAAGATGGGGGTAGAACTGGCAGTTTTGTTTCCACCACTGTAACATTGTGAGATTGGTATCATATGGAGCAGCAACTAGATATCTAGAAACCTCCTGGTGGATGACATCTGTTATTGGCTGTTGACTTTCACCAAGGCAAACAACATCTTGCAACCAATCATCGATGTCAACATTGACCTTTGCTTTCTTGTTTGGCGGACTAAGTGTAACCACAGTTTTAGTGTTGTCATCTCTGACATTTAGAAGTGATGGTGCAATTGGTAGAGGTGGCAATGAGTCTGAAGGTTGTTCATCACTAGTCCCTGGCTCCACTTGGACATTCACTTTAACATCAGCCATATCAAGAGCAACCTTCAAAAGCAGAGCATGTCCATATGCTCGCTCACTGTCAGATAGAAACTCCAGATCCTTCATAGCATGATTCAATAAACAGCCCAACAGAGCTAGATCTTTGTCCTGTGTACTATTGTCAAGTTCTTGTCTCATTACATCTTTAAGTTTAGCAATTGAAGGTAGATCATCAGCATTTGTTTCTATACATTTGGTAAGTTTAAGAAGTATTGGGATAACTTTATGAAGGGTTGGTGATTTGTCTCTGCAAACACTGTCTGTTGCATTCAGGAACGGTGAGAGAACTTCCACAAGTTTTTCAACCAATGCTTGTTCGTCAAATGTATAGACATAATTTTTCAATGTTGCGGCTGCTGACTTGCTTATGTTTGGGTCACTGATAACAGCCATAATAGCAGGTGTTTGCTCAAGCAGTCGTTCAAGCATGTCATGAGTGCTATTCCATCTAGTTGGAACATCCATCTGGAGCTTGTGTCCTCTAGCACCTATGTCAAGTAGTAACTGCTGCTTTCTCATTAACAAATCATTTATGCTCGTGCTTTGATGGAAAAAAGTCACCAGTTTGCGCCCCTTTGCAATGATTCGTGACAGTTCTGGTATAGCTAAAGCTTTTTTCACAATAAGGTTGAATCTGTGACCATAACAACCAAATCGAGTCCATTGAAGTAAATCAAAAGCTGTGATCTCATTGGCTGCATTATCAGTTACTCCAGTTACTGTTGGAAGATTCCATCGCCTCTGAGTGGCCAACAGGCTTTCTTTTATATTTTCCCCAGTGTGACTGCCTTCAACTTTTCGTGTTTCTAAGACAACACTTTTTAATTCCGAATCTTTGGAAATAAAATGTGCAGTCACTGTACTATAACTTTCTGTATTTAATGAAGTCCATGCATCGTGAGTAACAGCTATATCAAGAACATCATGTAGTTCCTCTTTTACTTTTTTCTCAGCCTGGTCTTTCTTCTCAGCTAGTTTGGAGGACACTAATTTACGACCTGGAATTTCATACCTGAAAATGTAAAGTTTGAAACATTTAGTCATGGTAGTCAAACAAGACATGTATTTGGAATATTTACTGTGTCTAAATATAGTGAAAACAATGAATTTATTTAATGTTTATTTAGACAGGACAGCATTATATTTAATTAAATACTGCTTAATTTAGGTATGAAAATTCAAAATTCAACAGTGTTGACATCTAGAATCAAATCGATTCACACTTTTTTTCTTTTCTCACTGTCAGTTTAAATAAATATTACTAACTTTTAATGTTATCATTTAAAACTTACCTTGGATTAAGAAGCATCACAAAGTTTCTAAAATATGTATGGTCAACAAGGCTTAGCGGAAGAACTTTGCCAACAATAAGTTTCAAGAGTGCATCATCAATTTCTTTCTGCTTTGTAGCTGACATCCTTTCTGTTGGCTTCTTAAATTGTTCATCAATCTTAGTCTGTTTGGGTGGCTGGGGGGAAACATCAGCACCTCTTGCTGTCGCTGATCCCATTTCCTTATGGTCATGATCAAGATGAAAGGCCAAATTTGTAGTATTGCCTGGAATGTATTTGAAATAAATGTTTTTATATTGAGAAGAAAAAAGAGCAAACAACAAATTCTTTATGCACAAGTATCTTAAATGAATGGAATGAAATTATTTAAAGAAAATCAGGATTAAAATTAATATTAAATTTGTATATATATTTTAAAATTAATCTGCAACATTTTAAAAAGTTATTTTATGTTTTTAAATAGTCACATGTCTCAGGGAATATCTGTAACAAACCTCAGAGATCACTTTTCCGTCATTATCATATATGCCTAAATAGCAGGATAATCTTGTGATTATTTATGTACTTCAATCATAATCATGACATGGAGCTTTATTATGAAAAGAAATTTGAAGTATTTTAACAACAACACATGCTATATTAGAGGAAAGCACAAAGTACAAAAATGATTTAATGAAAATAAAATTCTTGATTTAAAATATTTGATACTGGAATGCCATGAAACGTTTTTCCGTGTGCGTGCGTGCAAATCATTTATTTTATACGAGGTTGTTCTGTCTCCTAATAATTGCATTCGTCGTTGACGACATTATTTGTTTCCAAATTATCCAAAAAAATCTAACTATGGTGTATGTTTAAATATTTGGAAGTTATGAAGGGAATAAATAATTTAGCTTTACTGTTGTGGATCGGAAGGCTAATATGGTTCCACAGTCCTAAAATGTAACGCGTATCACATGATTATTTTGTTTTCGTGTAGCACCACAAAAAAATTAGAATATTGTTCATTTTTTGCACTATGTATTGGAGAATGTGTTTGCCAAAAATAAATGTATCCCCGCGTTGATTTCAATGCGAATAGCTGGACCTACCTTTGTTTGCATATTCCTTTCTGCAGAGTTTGCATATGACCTTCGTTGTATCTAAATTCTCCTTTGTCGGTGGACCCTCCTGTATTTTGTAAAATCCAAAATATGTCCATACACGAGAACGAGCTTTTCCTCCAGGATATGGATATATTATTTTGCGATCGTTTTCATCCATGGCACGTGTATGATATTTAGCGGGGTTTTAACATTTTGTTCGGAATCCTCGGTTTTCTTCCCAACAAACAAAGGGATTGAACTAGTCTGTGCCAAGCGCTTCACAGTTGTCTCCCTTACCATGCAATCGATTATGGCGTTTCACAATCGATTGGCGAATTGGTTCACTCAACCAACTGATTATCGATTATAATCGATAATCGGAACAACACTAAGTGTAGGTGTTCTGTAATAACTGATAAATACTATGATAAAGGTCAGTGTAGGTGTTCTGTAATAACTGATAAACACTATGATAAATGTCAGTGTAAATGTTCTGTAATAACTGATAAACACTATGATAAATGTCAGTGTAAGTGTTCTGTAATAACTGATAAATACTATGATAAATGTCAGTGTAGGTGTTCTGTAATAACTGATAAATACTATGATAAAGGTCAGTGTAAATGTTCTGTAATAACTGATAAACACTGATAAATGTCAGTGTAGGTGTTCTGTAATAACTGATAAATACTATGATAAAGGTCAGTGTAAATGTTCTGTAATAACTGATAAACACTATGATAAAGGTCAGTGTAGGTGTTCTGTAATAACTGATAAATACTATGATAAAGGTCAGTGTAAATGTTCTGTAATAACTGATAAACACTATGATAAATGTCATTGTAGGTGTTCTGTAATAACTGATAAATACTATGATAAAGGTCAGAGTAGGTGTTCTGTAATAACTGATAAATACTATGATAAAGGTCAGTGTAAATGTTCTGTAATAACTGATAAACACTATGATAAATGTCAGTGTAGGTGTTCTGTAATAACTGATAAATACTATGATAAAGGTCAGTGTAGGTGTTCTGTAATAACTGATAAACACTATGATAAAGGTCAGTATAGGTGTTCTGTAATAACTGATAAATACTATGATAAATGTCAGTGTAAATGTTCTGTTACAGTAGTAACTGATAAACACTATGATAAATGTCAGTGTAAGTGTTCTGTAATAACTGATAAACACTATGATAAATGTCAGTGTAAATTTTCTGTAACAACTGATAAACACTATGATAAATGTCAGTGTAAGTGTTCTGGTGTTCTGTAATAACTGATAAACACTAAGATAAATGTCAGTGTAGGTGTTCTGTAATAACTTAAACTCTCAGCTTTCCATGACATTTAAATAACTATACAATGCTCATAACATTCTTAAGGTCAACATCAAGACATAAATCACCAGATCTTGGAGAGCCTACATTATTTATGATAAAACTAGAATAACAGACCTTTCATTTATTTCTTAACTCACCACCCTACACCACACAGCTAAATTTAATTACTCTCAGTGCCACCTAACTGTCATATCTGCTTTTGATGTTTTTAGCTTAATCCAAGTTTCCTGCTTTGAAAATACTGGCCTGGTCAAATTTTACTTGACAAGCAATAATAAATCTCTCTTGTTAATGAAAATTCTCCAAAACATAAAGATGCTGTATAATAAGACAAATCTATAAATCCTCTATAAAATATTTACTAAATGTAAACTTCAAACTGTGTAAGCTCAGACTTACCATTACATAATGCATAATGATCTGACAGATTTGGATCTATATACCATCACATAATATATAATATTCTGACAGTTCTGGATACATAATTTTGGACAGATATGGATCTATTTACTATTACATAACACAATGGTCTGACAGATTTTGATCTGTATAATACATGTATTAATATCCAGATCTAGGTTCTATAACATAACACAATAACAATTGAACAACAGTTTCAATAAAAAAAAAATAAAAAAATAAATAACAGAGATATAGCCCTTAAATTTAAATATTCTTGGCATTATTTGTGACTGGATTTACCACTGACCAGTTTTGGTGAAAATCTTTAATTCTGCCAGTCTGATACAATGTAAATTTACAGAATTCTATCCCCATCCATACCAAAAGTTAGCACAATCTCTGTATATAAAAAAAAGATTTGGATATTTCCAGACTGCAATTAGCTTCAATAATATCAAGATGGGCATTAATGCAGTTTTGACAAGTTTATGGAAACATGAGACACTTTATGAACAAGAACTTTTGAACCAAAATGGTTAGATGGGTCATCTATTTTTGTGTTCTTTTTTTGTGATTTTTAAAGATCTATTAGTTCAAAATTCCATACTGAATTTCCAAGTTTAAACTTTGGCTGTCATGATATACTATAATAATGCTCTAACAGATGTGATCTACATAAAATCACAAAGTACACAATACTTTGACAGATTTGGATGTATAAATACCCTCAAATAACACACAATGCTGACAGATTGGGATCTATAAATACCCTCAAATAACACACAATACTCTGACAGATTTGGATCTATAAATATTCTCAAATAACACACAATCTCTGACCAATCTGGCTGAATATTCCACCACAGAGGATATAATGCTCCGACAAATCTGGATCTCTGTACCTTCACATAATACAAAATAATCTGACAAATCTGGATTTATGTACCACCACATTACACATGATGCTCTGACAAATCTGGATTTATGTACCACCACATTACACAAGATGCTCTGACAAATCTGGATTTATGTACCACCACATTACACATGATGCTCAGACGAATCTGGATTTATGTACCACCACATTACACATGATGCTCTGACAAATCTGGATTTATGTACCACCACATTGTACATGATGCTCTGACAAATCTGGATTTATGTACCACCACATTGTACATGATGCTCTGACAAATCTGGATTTATGTACCACCACATTACACATGATGCTCTGACAAATCTGGATTTATGTACCACCACATTGTACATGATGCTCTGACAAATCTGGATTTATGTACCACCACATTACACATGATGCTCTGACAAATCTGGATTTATGTACCACCACATTACACATGATGCTCTGACAAATCTGGATTTATGTACCACCAGATTACACTCCAACAAATCTGGATCTCTGTAAAATCACATAACACAAAGTGATAATGGATATAGATTTATACCTTTGCAGCTGGATGGACATTATACATGGATATAGTACTCCCTCTTTGTAACACTGTCAATATAGCACCTTATACTGAGACTGCCTAATAATAAAGTACATGATACATATTATTTTTCAACCAATTCCAGCAATGGGATCCATGGCCATGAATGTCTAACTAAATGAAAGTCACCTATTGTTTGTAAAAGAATAAAAGGAAACACAAAACTCAATATATTTATTCCAAGAACAATGACTAGACACATGTTGCTGTCTAAACAACTGGGAGAAAGTACGATTCATCCAAAATAGCGCACGTCAGCGATAGTCTACTGTATCTTGTTATTAGCTCACTGACGTGTGCTTTCTATTTGATGAAGCGGAATTTGTGTCAACAAATTCCAACTTTTCAATAGGCAGTTGATTCTAACCCTACACCCCAATATAAATGTCCAGATTTAAAAAAAAGTGTCAGAGGTAATTCAGATTAACAGTTTGGAAATTAGGTTATGATGAAAGGCCTTATTAATGCTGGGGAGTACTGTATCTCTATAAATTCCCAACATAATTTCACACAGCTTACCAATATATTCCTTTGGATATTTCAGAAGGGGTTCAGGTACCAAGGGATCATCTTCTGCACTCAGAATAAATATGGGAATATCCCTCTGTAATGCAAAGAAATGGTGTAAGCTTGCAGCATCATTCTAGTCAGATATAATGTTTTAGAGAATATGTTTCTGTCAAAGATAAGTATTTTTAATGAGTTGCAAACAAGTGCAGTTAATATATGTCCTTATGATGGGTACCTATGTGCCAATAAGCATTCTGCATAACTATGGGTGGCCGAGTGATCTAAAGTGCTCTCCGTTATGGATCACTGCCATCTCACGTATGTCTGCATGGGTTCGAGTCTCAGATTCGGACAATGTGGGTAAGCTGGCCATGTAGCTTCTCGTGGGTTAGTGATTCTTTCCAGGGGTTTTCCTGGGTTCTTCCTCTTCTATTAATACTGTTCACCATGTATAGCCTATCATATGCTGAAAAATGGTGTTAAACCCTATAACATAACTTTGGAGTCTCACTGTAAAACAAGAGTTTGTATTCGCCAAAAAGCATTCTGCATAACTTGGGAGTCTCACTGCAAAAAAAAAGGCTGCTTATGAAGGGTACCTATTTGCCAAAAAGCATTCTGCATAACTTTAGAGTCTCAATGCAGCCACTGAATGAAATCCGAGTTTCCAAACCCTTAATGTTGATAATCATTGTCTCTGCTGTCACCAGTGGAAAAATGATACAGCTCAAAATATGTGTACATGGGTAAGCCAATACAATTTTTTTTCTGTGGCTCTGTTTTCAGGCAGTATGTAACAAATAGAAAAGAGAAACAAAAACAAGGAAAAGAAAATGCCAAACAAAATCTTATCAAAACATGGCACTTATTTTTTTTTTAAAAATGAGTATTAAATAACAATAAATATTCGTACCTCAAATCATTTGTTCCTAAAAACAAGGAAGGAAAACTACTGAAAAACTTCCATTTATCTGTCAGGAATTACTTCCTGTCCAGAATTTAATTCCAATATTACTACAACTAGTGTACTTGCACTGGGAATGTGTGTAAAGCACAAATATGACTTTTTTTCACTTTCTTTTTGTTATATACTTTTCATTATTCATTATTATAAAAATAACATTTTAAAATTTTTTTGTCAATACTCCACATCCAGACAGTAAGTCCTTTATTACCACATACATACTGACCTTGAACTTGCAATGAATATATGTCATACACCAGAACTGGGACTACAGCTGGGCCCTAATTTCAACATCTTATTTCATATTACCGCTAAAATTGATAACATGACCCACAATTCATATTGCAACAAATCTCTCTCTTGCCCCACAAAATGCTAAGATAAGAAAATGGTGTGTGACTTTTTAATTTAAGTGGTTAGTGGTTATAAAATATAGATGAAATAGTAGTTGTCTAACTATAAAGTGACACCCCTCATTATAAGTATCAAGTTTAAAAAATCTAAATATGTGATTTGAATCATTGCATCACTTTTTAAATATTCTAAAAGAAAGTGTTTAATGGGTGAAATTAATATCTAGTTTGAAAATATGAAAAATAATACAGGTGACCATTCTATGTGGATAATTAAATGTCTTGTGTGTATATAATTTCCCTCTGGCATATCAATGAAAGGTCCCAATCATAATTATCTCGTATCACTTTGCAGTACATGCAGGAGATTGTAGCTGTAGTTGGAGGGAAAGGGAGAAAAGGAAAACACAACAAGTAAGGTGGCCCTTATAATGGCATCTATGTGATCTCGTATATATAATAGAAAAATCCAACCAAATATCTTGAAGTCTAAGCCATTCCAGACAACCAGCCTTAAATTGTAATGGCTTAAAAAAAACATATTTTTGCCATGATGCAAAATAAATACAATGACCTGTCTGCATGATCAACAGATGTTTTGGCTTTTGTTTACACACAGTTTGGAAGAACTCCAAAACCAATAAATAAATTCTAATATCGTTGAAGATACCAAGACTAGACAGTCAGGAGGAGTAGCGATATCAAAATTTTCAAGATGGCTGCTGTGGCAACCATATTGGAGATCAGATTGGCCCCATTTTCATTTAGAACCACTTATCATAGAAGTCTTTCAATTAGAAACACCATGTTCATAAGACCATACATTCTGGTGGAGTAGAAATAATAGGATTGTGATGCTGTAATGATCATATTGAATGCTAGATTGGAACTATTCGTTTAGTACAAACTAGACATAATTTTAGAGGTCTTTTAGTGCAAACCCCAAATCAAGATGACCATCTATTCAGTAGTAGTGATAATAAGATTCTGACGATGGCTGTACTGGTATTGAATGTCATATTTCTTGGCACCACATCCATTTAGGACCATTTAAGCTTCACAAAAAGTCTTTCAGTGAAAACTCTATGTTGATGTTACTATCCATTCAGCAGAAGTAACAATAACAAGATTTTCAAGATGGCAGCTGTGGTAGCCATATTGGATTCACAAAAGCAGCATTTGATAAAGGACCAACTAGACATGTCTTTCATTAAACCCCCATTCTGACATGAACATAAATCCAGAGGTATTTTTAAGATTATCCACCACAGTGGCCATGCAAGCACGCCATTTTCATTTAGGACCAACTAGTCCATGCTAATTGATGGACAAATGATAAACAGCAGACAACATATGCACAACAGACCATCTCATAAGTTCTGGCCTATGACCTGTAGAACAAAAAAACATTAATTCAGTCTTGGGCATATACTAATAAAGTGATATTTCTTTTTAACAGTCATATACCAAGACAAAAATAATATTTTTACAGCATATTTTTTAGAAAAATGCAACATAGTTTCTGAAAAGTACAAATGTCAATGATTTTTAAAAAGAAATAAGGTGAGCAGAAACTTACCACAAAATTCATGTTGCTACTACAACTGTGGTCCCTGTAGTAATCCCTAAAATTATCATAGCCTGCTCTTCTCCTATCAAAATACAGTTAAAATAGATAGGTGAATTTTTACGTATGACGATGAAGATGCAGTTTATTCTCTGACCAAATTAAGGATGCATACCCTCCACTGTTCTATACAACTGTGGAATTCAAATTTATATTCAGACTGAAAGTGAATATAACAGAAGCACCTCAGAAACAAAACTATACCGTTGTGACCTAATTAGAATTATCCGCTTGCATTTTTTTTTTATATTAGCACTTATGAGTTTTACATACTGTGCAGGAAATGGTCAGCAATGTGACAACTTTGGATCAATGGACAAGTATTAGATGCAATTACCTGAATTTGATATGGTAATGCAGCAATCTTGGCATACAATTTATTAATCAAATCTTATGACTCTGAAGACATTGATTACTGACTAAAATAGGAATCAAGGCAACAGATATTAATGGTGACCAATTATTAGAGTTAATAACTAAAAAAAGCTATATCATATGCTAATCTTTACTGTCCTGCATTATCATCCTGCATTATCTAGAAGCAAAAATGAAACCTCTCAATTTCAAAACATTACAAGACAGCCAACATATTCCCATTCAAAATGCAATAAGAAAAAAGTATTCATTGATATAAAAATAACTCATCTCTCCAAACATCTATAGTACTGACTCAACTAGCTGCTACCTCCTGCTACAAGCCTGAAAGGACAATAACTCTGACAAAACTCTTCACAGTAAAATTAATGAATTGTGAACTTTACCAAGTATCAATGACACTCGTAATTATATGGCATCCTAAAGTAACTGCATGACACTGACATCCATAATTAACTGCATGACACTGACATTTGTAATTGCATGACACTGACATTTGTAACTGCATGACACTGACATCCATAATGAACTGCATCACACTTACATTTGTAACTGCATGACACTGACATCTATAATGAACTACATGACACTGACATTTGTAATTGCATGACATTGACATCCATAATTAATTGCATGACCCTAACATCCATAATTACATCAAACTGACATCCATCCATTACTGCATGACATTCATATGTAATTGCATAGGGCAACAAGAGACCCACTTGGGCATGATATTACTCACCTGGCTCAACATCGTTGCACACATTAGGCTATCATAGCATTGTAACAATAAAACCTATATAAACTATATCCCGAACTAAATATCAGTTGATTTTACCTATTTTACTATATCCTGATAAAAAAATGCTAAAGATTATGACATAATTAATATGCAAAATCCGTATATAAATTGATGTAATATAGATTCCCTAGAACTAGAGATGCAACAAATTCTGTCAATATTAGCCAATATTTGAAGTTTGATCAAACTTAATAAGGTTACAAGAGTGGTAACATGCTCAGCCAATTAGTTGCAAGATCACCTCATTAATATTCACGGATCCTGCTCATTGTCAAGTTTCTGAAGATCTAACTGTATATACCCCAAGGTTCATCAAAAGCAGACAAGTCATATGACCTCAAGAGCTGTCATTCTGATGCAGGGTTACATAATTAAGTATGTGTGGATTTCACTCATTATTGAACCCTTCCAAGATCTTTATGATACAAGTCAATATTTGTAGTACAATCAAAATAAGATCAGAAATGTTGCTTCCAGTGATGCATCAAGTGCAGCCAGAGAGATGCAAGTTAAAAAAATTAGTATGCATGGCTCTCACTAATTATAGAACTTGTCTTAGATCTTAATGGCATAAGCATATATTCCAAATTTGATTAATATCAGATAACAAACAGCACCTCAAGAGTGGTAACAAACTCAGCCAATCAGATGCAAGATCTCCTTATTAGAATGCATGGCTCTCACTCATATACCTCATTTAAGATATTAACATTATAAGCATACATTACGAGTTTGATCAAAATCTGGATAAAAGCTATGACAGAAGGATGCAGGGCAATCCCATAACTCACTTGGCCTTACAGGCTGGTGAGCCATAAACTGCAAGTCAAAGTGGGTAATACAAACCCTCCAATTTACAAAATGACAAAAACCATAAAGGCAGATCTAGGTTTATGAGACAATGCATACACAAATTTGCATACCATCTGAAATGGTTGCTGAGCTGTACTGGTTAGAAGAAGGTGTAGCAGGAATGATGTCAAGAAAAGCAATACTCTTATTAAAAAATTGGACTTGAAGAGATGAAACTTTTAAACAGCACCATGTCTTTCCACCTACCAAATAGCATCCCAAAGTGTAAAGGCTGCAGAACTTGGGTATTTAAAAAATATGAACATATGCTTAAATGGACAAATGGAATGATGGGAGCGCTGATTGCCATAGGAGTCCCACAGCTCATTGCTGGGAACTACTATATATGATAACCAGGATACCTACGCAGAGTAAAGCCCATCTATATCGGATAAGGAGGTTGCAGCAAAAATTTTCTCTTCATCAAAAGGGCCATATTTTTTCTGAGCATCTTCCCCAAATAATATATTCTGATGGTGCCTCATCAAGGACTTCAGATTAGCTGTCATGGCATACATGTAACCTCTTCTCATGTGGGCCCACTCTAAGTAGAGTGGCATAGCGCTAAAATAAAACACAAATGAATGATATAAGAAAAAAGGCAAGAAATCCAAAGCCAAGATGTTGAGTCCATGATAAATCATTAGAATAAGATTAGAGTAAGATGTGTGATTTTGACCCCATGCTTTAAAGTGTGTGATCAAGAAATCCAAAGCCAAGATGTTGAGTCCATGATAAATCATTAGAATAAGATGTGTGATTTTGACCCCATGCTTTAAAGTGTGTGATCTTGACCCCATGCTTTAACGTGTGTGATCTTAACTACATGGTCAAAGGTGGAGTAAGCATGCAGAGAGATTGCCAGAAATGATCTTAAGTGGGAAAGGTGACCCACATCTACTTCCACAAAGGGAAGGGGTGGAGGGAGGACAGTGCAAAATGGGAGCTCGAGTGACAACAGTATTATAAAGTACATGGATACCTAATTAAAGACAAGCATTAAATATATAACTTCTTTGACAACAAAATAAACAAAGAATCTGCATAATCAATTTAGTTTGATGCGCTGGTAAACAGTCTTCCCTGCTTTTTATCGCTTTGCTTCTACAAAGTTTCTGAAGATGAGAAATTGTCTACATAACATCATTTTGTCTAAATACTCATCAGTTTAAATGATGATTCTTATGCTAGGAGCAGTCTCGATTCTGTCTTGTGACTTCATCATACTTCACATTGAAGTGACTACCATTTCATCATCATAATTGTATTCTTTGGTATTTATTTAGTGTATTTGTAGCTGTTAAATAACAAAATTATATACCTACATATATGAAAACTTTTGACAGGCAAATCCATTTCAATATCCTCTAAATTGACATTTCTAATACAAAACCATGAAAGGTTAGCCCCATAGCAATAAATGAAACTGCAGAACATGTTACATTCATATATCTGGCATACTGTCATACAGCAATCTGTTTCCTAGAGGTCACATATGTGTTCCAGTCATATCCTTGGCATATTGACATGCCTGTTACTTAGATGTCACTTCCGTGTTACAGTCATATCACTGGCATATTGACATGCCTGTTACTTAGATCTCACTTACGTGTTACAGTCATATCCTTGGCATATTGACATGCCACAGAGAAACTTGCTCTGGTTCTCCCTCTTCTCCCCAAGGTATTTCATGACAATGTTGCCTCCCATGCTGAAACCCACCAGCAACAGCTTTCTCTTGGGGAAAAGAACCATTAGTTTGGTCACCATGGCATCCAACTCTTCTGTACCTCCTAAAATTACAATTTAATGAATAAAATAGCTGCATCACTCCTTGCCACAGAAACAGATTTCATGGAAATTAAGACACTAGACATGATCACCTGTCTGAAAAGACTATGCACATCAATCATAAAATATTGTCTCTCTTTCCCCAAAATTGTATCAATTGGATTCAGCATTGTAATGCCTCAATTTGAGATTTTAAAAAGGAAGCAAAACATGAAAGTTCAAACCTAAAGCATAAGTAATCCTTCGCTTCAAAAGCACGACTTGTACACAATTGAAATTACTGTGTAATTCTGTGAAGCTGTTTTCACCTTCAAGTCAAAACAAAGCTTTGCAATGTCTGCATGGCTGCAATACATTCCATAAGTACTGCATGTTAATGAAAAACATGCCACTGTTATAAGTTTTATAAGTTGTTGCATGGCACTGCAATACATTCCATAATTATTGCATAACAATGCAATACAAGCCATATTTATTGCATGATAACACAATACATGCCATAGGTATTGCATAGCAATGCAATAATTGATGCTCTATGGCAATGCAATAAATACCCCAATTGGTATCATACAATTTGTCTCAACCGTTCCATTGAATTGCACTACCGTATATACTCGCGTATAAGCCCGTTTGCGTATAAGCCGACCCCCCCCAAACTGAATTGGTAAAAGTGGTATAAAGTGTATGACCCGCGTATAAGCCGACTCATAATTTTTATACAAATGGTACATCACGAGATGCACAAAGTGAGTTCTGAATACGTTTATTTAGGTAAATCACATTATTAAATAAAATAAAAGAAAGAAATCTAGTTTATATGTTGAAATAAAAACAATTCTGAAGTGTTAAGTCTTAATGGAAATTTAATTAATCCTCATTCTAAAATCATGAAATATAAAAGTTCGATCACTTTTAGAATCCTTCAAAATCGGGCTCTGTATCAGACTCGCCAAACAGTTCAGGAAACTCGGCTTCTGTTACGGGCGTGCTTTCATCATATACGTCGCCCCCCCCCCCCCCCGTACTTGCTTCTCGTCCACAACAAATTTGCGTGCTGCAGCACAGTTATTTGCTTCTGCATATTCAATAACTTTAAGTTTGAATGCTGCATCATAAGCAGACCGCTATCTTTTACTTCCAACACTATTCATTTTATCCGATTGAATTGAACATAAACTTCTACAGAGATTAAACTGAAATAATTTCTTTCAGTAGTAGTATACTATTTATATACCTTATCCTGTAATTATTTCTATGTGTGGTTGGTTTTCAATTCGTATTTGATAATTATTTATCATTGTTATTTGTGTTGTGTTTTTTAAACTACGGGTAGTGTGATTCAATCGATCAAACTATTATTTGTTTCAGCATGGACATTATTCAAGTATTGTGACAGTTTATAACTTTGAGCAGAAACCATGTCCACTACCATATCTCATTAAACAAGACATCTGAGAGTTGGCATCTATTAGTTAAGTCATTGGTATTGTGCAACAAAACAAACCTATTATCCCCGAGGCATTTACCACAGATTAAGCATATGGTAGCTATTGTACAACAATCTTCCGCTAACAAACCACTTTGCTTTACAAACAACTAAACAATAGTTGTATATAAACTGTGGCTCCCGATTACTTCTAAAACACCTGTCAAAGAAATCCAACAAATTATATTGTTTTACAATTATTCACGCTGACTCGTATATTGCACTGTTATTTGCCGTTCCTAAGCGTGCGTGCAACAAAACCCTATGGAGCCTCTCGCTATTGTTTCTTGAAGACTGTCATACATGTATTTTTACCCTCGATCAAAATGTTTGTCATACATACCTTCAGTATCGTAAATCTTTTATTTCTTTTTACATAGATTCTTTTCATATTTACACTGAAATAGGCTAGCGTGCATTTCTACGAAACCGTAGAGTTTAATTATTACTGATTAGCTGAGGGATAAATACTTGACCAGAGATTATTAATATGGCGGTTCTTTTGGAAAATACACGTATTTCCGTAGTTCAAATAACACGTATGGCTGTATACCTTCAGTATTGTAATTCTTTTATTTTTTTCACGTAGATTCTTTTCATATTTACACTGAAATAGGCTAGCGTGCATTTCTACGAAACCATAGAGTTTAATGATTACTGCTTAGCTGAGGGTTAAATACTTGAATAGAGATTACTAATATGGCGGTTCTTTTGGAAAATACACGTATTTGCGTGGTTCAAATAACACGTATGGCTGTATTTTATGGTGGATGGACATCTGTCAAATAGACATCAAGTACGTTAAAAACATGTTTTTCATTCATTATCCTACCACTTATGTTAGGAAAAAATAAATATTGGAAATCGAGGGGAAAAAAACATTATAAATTTCAGGTTTGGAACTTGACCCGCAGATAAGCCGAACCCCCTTCTTCCAGGCCTTATTTTTGTCCTAAATTTCTCGGCTTATACGTGAGTATATACGGTAAGTGACTATGGAACATTTTTATATGTGATTTAATTTGTATTTTTAATCTCTAAATAAAAGTTTGTTGGAAATAAATCTTGCAAATTTAAAAAGTCTAGAATATCGACATTTATCATAACAATGCCATCCAACCTTCTATAACAATAAATATTGGTCTTCAGATGAAGAGTTCCATACCAATCTTGTAACAAAGTCAGGAACACACAATATTTCCATATACCCTGTTCAGAACCCTTCTGATGGATAATAACACAACATAAACTGTGCAAATATCTTTATTACTTTAACTGAAGCAAAGTAAAGATTTTTTAATCAAATTTTTAATTGTATTATTGCACATTGTGATACATCCCCTTAACGTGTGACAATATCAATGTATCGTCAAACTTGCAATTCAGAATGCATTGAAATACTCCAGTAGTAGTTAGATGTTAATGCAATAGAAAGGTAGAAAATATCCTGTGATTGATAAATGTTGATGAATCAGGACATGTCTAAGTCAATACAACTATAACCATAATCATTAACTTTTTATGGTACAAATATTTTCTTAAATTAAAAGGAAAGCGCGCATATTTCTCAGCAATATCACTAAGATTTTTGGTAAAAGCATCTTCATTACTTACAGAAAAAAGAAAACCAAAGAATTCTTAACCATTATTCATACTAAAAGATACCCAGAGGTTTGTTAAAGTAATATCAGAACCCTATGTTATGAGCATCTGGTGTGGGTTGGGATTCATGCTGTGTCTTTATGTCTCAAATGATCACATTACTGCTTGAAGTGTTGAAAAAATCAGAGCCACCCGGGCAAGGAAAACAGCTGGAATAACTAGCAACTATGTTTGTGTCTTTTTGTGGGTGCCAAGTTGTTTTTGCAAACAACTGTTCAGAGCAAAATTACATATAATTTCTTGGAATTTCATCCTACATTCTTAAAAACATTTTTAAAAACAAATTTTGAAAATAAAAAATATTGAGTGAATATTAATAATTTCCACAATGAGCTATTTATCTAAACTGTTGATTTTTTTTTAGATGAAGCAATGTTTTGCAACACTTTGACAACATTCACAAAACCCTTAAGTGATCCAAATGCCCTGATATAGGATGTTGAGACTGAACAGCTTTGGTGGAATAGACTGACAAGTGGTTTATGATGAACAAATGACCCTGATCCATTACTCTGCAGTGACCAAACTCAATTATTCTTTATCTTTTAAAATTAAAACAAATGATTTTTTAAAAATATAAACTGTCACATAACTTAAGCTATTACATGTACATCTAAAACCGTTTACTTAGAAAGCTGAAAAAATATGACACTTAGGTGGCAGTTAGAGTGATCTCCCCATGACACAAGGATTGACCCCATATCCCATGTATTCTTCACTGGAATAGAAGACATGCTATCCATATGGATGTAACTGCAGGAGGGGCTAGAAAGGTGTATGTGTATTATGATCATGCAAGTATTATTTAAAACTATTTATCAAATACCTTACCCAATCCTGATAACTTAAGTGAATTGGTGGTAAGTGGTTGAGGGAGATACATCCCCTTACCCTGGAGAGATCATTTTCGGACCCCTGAGGTACATGAGACAGCTTCAGATGGTAAAAAGACTCCATATGTTAGGGAGTGGGATTGAGAAGGAAAAAGCTTCCCTTCCACAAATCCAGTATTAGTCTGCTGGAAAAGTGTACTTGGTTCTCCATCCCAAGGCACGAATAATGACAGAACAGTTTCAGTCATATCAACTGTTTGGCAGTTGTCCTAACTTTGTGAGCTGAGATGTGAAGCAAATTCACTTGCTTGGGTTATTTACGATATGCAGAACAGATAGCCCACCTTATCCAAGATGCCTGTCTGTGTTGTATACTGTCCTTTCCCTCTTTTAATTGTTTTCCACAGTTTTAAATTTGGTAGGACTGCTTCACCGCGGCATGTGCTCTAGGTACATCCCTGCAAACATTTGTTGTCTGCCTTGCAAATACCTCTGCTGTAGCTGAGACTGAGGGACGGAAAGAGCATATTGGTGGCTGCAAATTCCATCAACCTGATCATTAAAGAGGAGACTGGATGATTAAATAGCTCAGCCTATGATGGTCTTTAGGAAAGGTGGTGGAAGAGTGCATTGCATCTCATTGCACCTTTTAAATACTCATAGCTGTTGGTATGGCCTTGACCATAATATGTTGGGCCTCTGTTTTTGGAGTGGGTCATTCTATAAATAGGCTCTACAGATGTCCGGAAAGATTTGGGACTGGAGAAGGTAAGATGTGTTCTACTTAATGAAAGATTGCCATATGATTCCCTGATCATGACTTTATGAATCCACTGATGGGTACCCATATCAAAACTGGTGTGTGAGCCTTCAAGAGCTACTGACAATTGCTAGAAAAACAAAGATTTGTCGATCATAAGGACTTGTAATTCGACGATGCTCAAATGTCAGAAACTGTTTGATTCTGGAAGCAATTGAAAGCTGATTCTTCTGTAGTAAATGATTACCTGATGATGGAATCATAGACCTGGCAAGTGATGTAGTGGATCGGGGACAGAACTGAGAGGAGTGGGTGGAGAACCTCTTCAGTCCAAGCCTGTAGGGCTGAGTTTAAAAAACGGCATGGTAATTTGACAGCCAGTTTTTATAGTTTTCGGATTTAGGTAGTGAAGCCGTGTATTTTGTGCTACTTATGAATTAGTTGAGAAGAATATCAAGGATGATGGGTCACTACACTTGCAGCACATTACAAGTTAGATCAGTGGGCCCCGAGTGGCTGAGTGGTCTAAAGCGTTCACTGCCATCTCACCTCTGTCTGCATGTGTTGGAGTCTCAGATTCAGCCAATTTGGGTATGTGTCTATGTGAGAAAGCATGCCAGTAGCTTCTCATGGGTCGGTGGTTCTTTCCTGGGTTCTTCCTCCACCATTAATACTGGCTACCATGTATAGCCAATCGTGTGCTGAACAATGGAGTTAAACACAACATACAACAACAACAAGTTAGATTAAGGAATCACTAAATAGAGGACTGTGTGAATGAGGTGATGCACATTTTCCAGATAGTGCATAGTCTCTCTCCTGGATGACATTCAGAACCTGTCATTTGTTTGTCGTCATGAACCAAGGACTGCAAATGAATTAAGTATGCTCAGGTCGATGAAACGGTGAAGAGTACCACATTTGCATTTATCCGGGCCTTATTGTAGAACCACACATCCCTATCTACTACTGTATCGTGAGAACATACACCACTGACCTATATGTAATCAATTATTACAATGACCACTTGATTAGCAATGATTTTTCTGAAGAAAAAAAAAAACAGAAGAGGAATCTTAAAAAAGAAAAAAGTATTGTTGCTACCAGTGATAGATGCAATAGTCCACAAACTAAGATAGTGTCCTGAACTGCCATTGTACTGCCTAAGTTGATGTAGGGTCACATATATTGTTTGTCTTTAGAGTTAACCCATATTGCTGTGGATTGCAAGAGTTAATCATTTGTGGGATATGATCGATAGTTTTCAAGACTTGTGATGTTTGTTATTTTATCCTCGATATTAGGTGATTACATCCCAATCACAAAGTTGTCGTCTATTAAAGTTGGTACGACCGGGTTATACACTTTACTTTTAATACGAAACATGTTAATATAAGCACTAATTATTGCTTCTTCACACAATGTGCATTTGTTATACTCTCATTAAGAGGGCCTCAAGGGAGAATAGTCCTTGACTAATGAGTCACCCTCTATAAATAAAGCATTATTATTATTATTATTATTATTATTATTATAGAGTTAATCCCTGTATGTCATCTTTGAATGAAGCCATCGACTTTTGTATCTGAGTAATTGGTTCTGCATCTGGATGTGATAATTGTTAGATGTGCAATGCACATGTATAGATTTTTCACATTTTCCTACAGTCCAGTCAAAAACAATCTTTACATTCAATATTACAACTGAGTACCAAAAATTGTAACACCTATAACCTTAATAACAATGGATGAACCTCCAACTAGAAAAAGAGACAAGGCTAGAGAAAATATTTATTGTAACTGAAAGATACGAAAATAAAGCAGACCACTCACTAAAAAGTGATTTAGACATAGTTAAAACAAATTTAGGTTGTTATAAAGGAAAAGGTATAACTGAGAAACGATTTCATATGCTAAAATAGTTGATCTTTAATATAAATGGGATTTCATGTTTAATGACAGAAGTATATCTTTTATTGCTGTTGTAGGGTTTAACGCCATTTTTCAGCACAGGATAGGCTATACATGGCAGCCAGTATTATTGTTGGAGGAAGAGCCAATGAAAATCCCTGGAAAGAACCACCAGCCCACGAGAAGCTACTGGCAAGCTTTTCCACATAGCTACATTAGCCGAATCTTAGACTCGAACCCACGCAGACAGAGGTGAGATGGCAGTGATCCGTAACGGCAAGTGCTTTAGACCACTCGGCCACTCCGGGCCCCCGAAGTATATCTTTAATGCTATATAATTTTGTTTTTAGATAAATGCATTCAATATTTAGCAAAATCTATTAATAAAAAATAAAATATATGTACAGTGCTTGTAGTTATTTTTCTTGAAATTGTTCTAAAACTGGACATTGGAAACTGGTCTTTTGTACAAACCTGCGATGAGAGACCACCTATCTTGAGAGACCACTTTTTGCTGGCATAAGGGGCGGTCTCTCATAACAGGATTTAATGTATCTTGTTTCACTAGTTATAGTCTGTAGCTGCTGTTGTGGCATTGGTCAGATTATTTTGGGCAGCTCTGTTGAAGATGCAAGCCATTCTGGAAACAGACTCCCATTTATGTCCTGTAGGATTCAGGGTGGGAGATAATAAACAGTGTTTGCCTGTTAAAAATTACCACAGATACTAGATCCCAAAAAGAGCATATTGCCATGATATAGCTCACAAATTGCTCTCATTAAAAGACATGCATTAAGCAATATCTAACAACAACTTACAAAAAAGTTTTGCTGTCTTCGGATAAAGGTTTTGGAGCCAACATCTTTTGTGCTACCTGTGAAATAGCTAAAGATGGTGACAAACTAACTTGTGGAATGTCTCAAATTAAATTGGAGATTTCCAAGAAGTCGCTAATTACACACTCCCTCTGAGTGGCAAAGGCTTCAGAACAAAGCAGCATCTCTTGGATACTAAGGCACTGTCTCTTGGATACTAAGGCACTAACAGGGCCATCTCAGATAGCATGATTTTGTCCAGTTCATGAGATTGCAATGGGGTACGATTGATTTAGCTGGTCCATAACTCTGATATTTAATATTGTAACTGAGATTGCTTCTTTGCTATTTTACTCCCCAGCATGTCATATGGTGTCAAGTCCTAAACAAGTTTTCTATACATCACACCAGACCTGCACCTATGTAAATACAGCTGTAGCACTGACAGAGTACACCATCATGACCTGTGTGGGTATATAACAAAGGCAACTAAGCATATGAAGACATCAAAACACTGAAAAGTCAGAAACGTTGTCGCCGAATAAAGAAAGAACAGAAAAGTTGGAAATTTTTAGGAGTAAACTTACTTTCCAAGAAAATTCTCCTCCAAACTGCTTTCAGGCAGAAAACTTGCTAAATACTTGAATGTGGATTGTGCAGCCTCTGTCTGTACTGAGAATGCTACTCAGCTTGAACTGAATTCACAAGTGTTGCTGAATCAAAGGGAGATCAATCTAACTGCCACCTCAGTAAGCAGATCACTATTTGCTTTAAGCTAAACAATTAAGCAAGCCTGTTATCTACAGTATTATGACCAGGTAATGCATTTGAAGAAAACACTGAGAAGCCCACAATACTGTAGTTCACTATTTATCATGGAGTATCAATTTTCAAATTGCACATCCCACAAATTTAAAAACCCAATGAATAATTATCCTTCGGTACAAACAATAAATCTATTTTCCTAATCCATTCATAGGAGTCTGATGAAAATGTAATCTTTCCCAAAACCCTAACAATTTATACCAATGAAAACAAGTATTTTTACTTCTTTTGCATTTGTACATTGCAATGATAAAGAAAACTAAACTTAAAAAAATTGTCTGCCTGCACAGTTCAAGATGCCAGACCCAAAGAGTGAGAAAACTGGTCTTTCGAGACAGGTGATTGCTTAACACAGGCTTCATATGTTTGTAGATCACAAAAACATGACAGTAAAAGAAAGTGTGTGCGTGTGTGTCTAAACACTAGTTTTGCACACAAAAAGGTTTCTGCAAACTATCAATATTGTATCTATACAGAAATTCATTAACCACAAAAAAAGTAATGATAAGAACAGTTTTTCTGTTACTGAACCTTGACTGCCACTGAGTTATATTTCAAAGACATTTTCAAACAGAATATGTACTTCATCATGCAATAAATAAAAAATTGTTACATTCATATTCATTCCATATTAACCTTAGGAGACTTGTTCCATAATTTCAGTCTCATTGTTCTCTAATGCTACCCTACCCCCTCCTCCAAAAAAAAACCTCAGCAAAGTTTAATCAAATAATGAAATTCACTCTAAAACAGTCAAATAAAGTCCTCCTACCATATGTAAACATCCTTGGTGAGGTGAGTTTCTCACTACGGAGGGCTCCAAGGTGATTCAGGACAGCAACAGTGTAGCCATGTGTCTGTGCATGATTCACAAAGGTTCGGATGTAGCCAGCCTCACTGCTATTGGCGATACCAGGACACACAACGATAATATACTCATCTGCAAGGTGAAAGGATGACTTATAATAGATTGCTGAATTTCTAACCCTAATAGCCTTCATTTGTTTCAAGATTTTACAGCAATGACCATTATGTTTCAGATGACAAATGGTCTTGTTTTTCACAGACAAATCAAGATTATACACGTCCTCCAGCTAAAATGTCACAGTGTGCCTCTTGCCTCTCTTAAAGTCTTTATGAATGGAATAACCTTATGTGCCAAATGATCCACAAGTCAAAATGGTTGCATACCTATCTGACCCCAAACCAAATCAGATTTGAGTTAACCCAAGTAGCACATCTATATTCTCACCCATGATTACCTAAAACATCAAAATCATTATTACAAGCACTCCAGAAACTTGAAAGCAAAGATAATATTCTTTTGTCCAAAAATCGGACTTCAGTGTGTTGCTACTTTGTATATTTAGCCTAGGTATGTTACTTCATAAGAAGCTGTTCCAGCTGCAATATGCTGAAATACTACAAGCCTCTTCAACCTCAAATTTAAAATGATCTACAAGAATAACTATATTGCTAACTAGGGTGCTCATTTAATCCTCACAAAAACAGCCTTAATTAACCAATTGTTTCAACAGATTGCAGTATATTTCTTTTTTACTTGCTGTCAAATAATTATTTTGCTTACATACATAAATGTTGCAAAAGCTTGAAAGTGTTTAGTCCAGGCATGTTCAACTTCCTCCATGGTGATTTTTAAATTGTAACAAATCTATGGTCTTAAACTAAGTAACAGAAAAAGCAAATCTAAAATGTTTGTAAAATTCAACAAACAATTTATTTTCCAAGAATACAATGAAAAGAAACAGATAGTATTTTGAATTAAATTCCAAAATGTCCTAATTATTCTATCGCATGTCCAAAACTATGAATTCAATGTCTTCATTGTGCTAGTCTTAATAGGGAGATTTAACATTCTTAATGTAACACAATGATATATTATCATGAATATAACTGAACAACTCATCAATCATACCAGTATTTTAGTCCGAAAGCAAATGTACACTTTATAATTCCAAAGAATAATTTAAATAAATAATTCCTCTCAAGTTATATCTGAACGCAACAAAAAGTGATTCCACAAAGGCTAGACTTATAAAAGGAACAAATATTTTTGTTCATCAAAACCTTATATAGAAACCTAAGACACATTAAGATGACCAGAATGTGGATCACAAGTTCACTTCCAGAACATTCTAAGATCAAAAGGTCATGTCAATATGTTTACAAAGTTACCATTCTCTTATAGTACAACCCAAAACTATGGACAAAAGTTAGCTATCTAAACTTTGCAAATAACCATTTACTTAAACTACAACCTACAATCATGGATATAAGTTAAGCAAACAATACAGATACACATGACAAAAGCCACATGTAAATAAGTCGATAAAACCATGTTGTGAGTCAGATCTGGCATTAGGACTGTAGTTTACCCATGACAAAAGTAGCACCTTATCATGTAAATAAGTAGATAAAACCAAGCTGTGGGTCAGATCTGACATTAGGGCTGTAGTTTGCACATCTACTTTAGTTAATTTACAGTATTTTCTCACTTGGGTATTCAAAGATTAGGAATCTTCCATTACAAATAATCATGATCTCTGTCATGTGATACAACTGTTATTAAATGACCGTATTCTATGTCATGCGATATCTTTACTATTCAATCATCACAATCTCTATCATGTGATACCTTAATTATTAAATGATCACAATCTCTATCATGTGATACCTTAATTATTAAATGATCACAATCTCTATCATGTGATACCTTAATTATTAAATGATCACAATCTCTATCATGTGATACCTTAATTATTAAATGATCACAATCTCTATCATTTGATACCTTAATTATTAAATGATCACAATCTCTATCATGTGATACCTTAATTATTAAATGATCACTTCATGTGATACCTTGATTATTAAATGATCACAATCTCTGTCATGTGACACCTTTACTATTAAATGATATGATATGAGGTCGTTTTTTTTTTATTGTAGTGTCACATAAAAAGCCAAAGAAATTTTACCCAATTGTGAATTACATGTGAATCTACATCTTGTGCAAAATACAGTGATATCATCATATAATGCGCAGAAAGTAATTTGTCCAATCAAATCTGTCAATAGAGACCACCCATGAGAAAAAGCAATACAGTTGACCTCTACACACAGGTTCAACATTCAAAATTGGTTTCTGAACACATACCATACACCAGATAGAATTAATTTTTCTTTTTCTACCACTTCTTCTCCTCCTTCTTAATATTATTACTATTATTATTATTAGTTATACTTCTCAATAAAATTATCAAATAAACTTAAATCTGGTTGTCTTGCAAATTTATATTTTACACAATATCACATATTCCTGCTCACTTTAACTAAACCTATATACTAAATAACCATCGACTTGAAAGAAGCACCACTTTCAACGACTCAAAAGAAGTGCCACTTTCTATATTTTTACCCCAGAACACTTATTTCAGATCTGAATGACAGCTTACACAAGACAATACATATGAGAACTTGGAAACAGCTAATCTGCATACATAGTGCAGTCACTGTTGATAAGCCTCAGTGACTGCTTAAGGCAGGGATGAAAACAACCTGCACATGGCCACAAAAGGCAGGTGACAGGTGCACAAAAGACATTTATATTGGACATTTGTATGACCATTGCGATCATGTGACTGTTAGGAAAGGTTTGATTGCACACTGCACATGTTGTCAAATTTTGTGAATACTTGTCCCAGTCTGATTACAATCCACAATGGTTATACACTGAATGTAGTTGCAAACTGGAAACAAATCTATAGATTGTACAGATGGAGAGATGAGATTTTATACAATCTAGGAGAAAAGATATTCTTCTTTAACAAGTAGATGATATTTTCTTTTCAGACATTACTACTGGATATATGTCATTGTTTGGTACCAAAACACATGATATTTTAAAGAGTGCCAAAGCTTGGAGTTCAAATATATCATTTTTGGTACCACAAGATTAAACATATCCTGTGTTTACATAGAAAAATAAAATATTTTTTTCATTATATACCAAACTGGCTCCAGAATTTAAATTTTAAAAGATTAAATTCACTCTTCTGCACAATACACTTACCCTCTCTCCCTTTTTCTTAAATTCACCTCACTTTCATAGTCTGATTATATAATTATACAAAACTTAAAATAGCAGTTAGGATTGGGTTGACAAAAACTGTCGTATTTCATTACATTTTTGTCAATTTTTAAACTTTCTGAACCTATCTAAAAATAATGCAAGACTAATTTAGCAAAGAATCACAGCAGATTTGTCAATGAAATCAAGGGAAGTAAGGGGAAATAACTTCAGCAAGACATGAATATCATCTGGTCAAATTTCTTTAACAATGATTAATTTCCATGTCTGAAATGCAAGGCAGTTTCCATTAATTTGTTCTACTTTGCAAAGTATACATTTTGATATTGCAAGTACTACCTCTGAAGGCATGCACAAAGAAGCGTCACATGGCATGGTGGGAAATGTTTTATTTTCACATGTGAAATTATAGGAATGAAAGAAAAATAGAAGACCATTTTCCCAAGAAGTCTTTATATTTCACACTAAAGTATAAAATAAATAATTTAAAAAAAAAACAACATTTTAGCGATTGTTGATGCAGCAAATTTAAACAAGTTTCCTAAACATAATGTAAACCATTTGCCAAACATTCTCAATGCATAGGAACAGTTGCTAAGGAAGCTGCAATAACTCTCAATGCCTCCTTGTGAAAATCAGTTAGCTCCCATTTCCTTGGCACAAAACAGCCATTAATGTGTTAAAAGTGTAAAAAACGCAACAATGAAAAATTGGTGTAACATGCACAAACAAAAACATTGGCAAGATAGGTTTGCAAGTAAACATTCTACCAACCCAGACAGCATGCTATTTTATGAAATAAAGTACAAATCCCAAATTCCTGTGACGAATCAATGCAAAATTACCCATACTTACCATTCACTTCTGAAATGATTTTAAATCTAATTTGGCATTTTGAAAAATGCCTTAAACTAAAACTGTATTGGAGAAACCAAGGTTGGTTATTCAAAACCATTGGATGTTAGTTTCATAAAAAAAGGCAGGCAAAAGAATTTATACCAGTGTTTTGGAATGTCCGGATAGTATATGGAATGGCCCTGCAACAACACACATGTATATTTCTTTATATGCTATAAAAAATCCAAAGCAACTAACAGAAAACAGCTTTATCAGCGGTTTTAAATACAGACAAGATCCATATTGGATATCACAGAAACATAAAAATAATAAACAGAAAAGCATAATATTCTCAAAATATAAAATAAATGTATGATTTTAATGAACAAAACGTCACAATAACTGCAAGGTAGATAGAGCTTGGTGTAGAGGGTGACCTGGCTTCGAAGATCAGCAGCTGGTTCTGCATCCTCAGTTTCAAAACTACATAATGCAGTTTCTTCTTCTTTTATGTACCATATGATAAACAGAACCAAATTAATGCCTGACATCCAAGAAAACCTAACAACTTACTTATATCCTACAGCAGAACAACTTGATAACTGCCTGTACCAGACTACAAGGATTTGTTAACAAATTACCCCAATATTTCATTTTTAAAAATCCAAAGAAATATTTGATGTGTATGATACAAGCAATACTAGATTCTACACAGAAATGGAATATATAGGAATTGAAATTAAAAGCTTACAATGAAGTTTTGATAATACATCTTTTTAAGAATAGCACCTTTATCTCCTGCTTTGTGTGGATCAAAGACGTCAAAGCTCATGGTGGCACCATCTGCCATCACAATGTAATGCCTCTTTCCCTCGGGGTTTTTTGGTTTGACACGCCCAAGTTTGGCATAGATAATTGTCTGAAGATGGCCACTCTTCCCCCATAATAAAGGTGGAATATATCTGTAAAAAAAAAGACATAAAAAATCCAGTTTTAAGGCCAAAAATGTATATCTACTCTCCCCATAGCAGTATGTCATTTCAAAGATCAATGAAGTCCCTAGCAGTATGTTATTTCAAAGATCAAAGCAGTCCCTAGCAGTTATGTTATTTCAAAGATCAATGAAGTCCCTAGCGGTATGTTATTCCAAAGATCAAAGTAGTCTCTAGCATTATGTTATTTCAAAGATCAAAAAAGTCTCTAGCATTATGTTATTTCAAAGATCAAAGTAGTCCCTAGCAGTATGTTATTTTAAAGATCAAAGCAGTCTCTAGCATTATGTTATTTCAAAGATCAAAAAAGTCTCTAGCAGTATGTTATTTTAAAGATCAAAGCAGTCTCTAGCATTATGTTATTTCAAAGATCAAAGTAGTCCCTAGCAGTATGTTATTTAAAAGATCAAAGCAGTCACTAGCAGTATGTTATTTCAAAGATCAAAGCAGTCTCTAGCATTATGTTATTTCAAAGATCAAAGCAGTCCCTAGCATTATGTTATTTCAAAGATCAAAAAAGTCTCTAGCATTATGTTATTTCAAAGATCAAAGCAGTCCCTAGCATTATGTTATTTCAAAGATCAAAAAAGTCTCTAGCAGTATGTTATTTCAAAGATTAAAGCAGTCTCTAGCATTATGTTATTTCAAAGATCAAAGCAGTCCCTAGCAGTATGTTATTTCAAAGATCAAAGCAGTCCCTAGCAGTATGTTATTTCAAAGATCAAAGCAGTCCCTAGCATTATGTTATTTCAAAGATCAAAGCAGTCCCTAGCATTATGTTATTTCAAAGATCAAAAAAGTCTCTAGCAGTATGTTATTTCAAAGATCAAAGCAGTCCCTAGCATTATGTTATTTCAAAGATCAGAGCAGTCCCTAGCAGTATGTTATTTCAAAGATCAAAGCAGTCCCTAGCATTATGTTATTTCAAAGATCAAAAAAGTCCCTAGCAGTATGTTATTTAAAAGATTAAAGCAGTCTCTAGCATTATGTTATTTCAAAGATCAAAGCAGTCCCTAGCATTATGTTATTTCAAAGATCAAAAAAGTCTCTAGCAGTATGTTATTTCAAAGATCAAAGCAGTCCCTAGCATTATGTTATTTCAAAGATCAAAAATGTCCCTAGCAGTATGTTATTTCAAAGATCAAAGCAGTCCCTAGCATTATGTTATTTCAAAGATCAAAAAAGTCTCTAGCAGTATGTTATTTCAAAGATTAAAGCAGTCTCTAGCATTATGTTATTTCAAAGATCAAAAAAGTCTCTAGCATTATGTTATTTTAAAGATCAAAGCAGTCACTAGTAGTATGTTATTTTAAAGATCAAAGCAGTCCCTAGCAGTATGTTATTTCAAAGATCAAAGCAGTCCCTAGCAGTATGTTATTTCAAAGATCAAAGCAGTCCCTAGCAGTATGTTATTTCAAAGATCAAAGCAGTCCCTAGCAGTATGTTATTTCAAAGATCAAAGCAGTCTCTAGCAGTATGTTATTTCAAAGATCAAAGTAGTCCCTAGCAGTAAGTTATTTCAAAGATCAAAAAAGTCTCTAGCATTATGTTATTTCAAAGATCAGAGCAGTCCCTAGCAGTATGTTATTTCAAAGATCAGAGCAGTCCCTAGCATTATGTTATTTTAAAGATCAAAGCAGTCTCTAGCAGTATGTTATTTCAAAGATCAGAGCAGTCCCTAGCAGTATGTTATTTCAAAGATCAAAGCAGTCCCTAGCATTATGTTATTTTAAAGATCAAAGCAGTCTCTAGCAGTATGTTATTTCAAAGATCAGAGCAGTCCCTAGCAGTATGTTATTTCAAAGATCAGAGCAGTCCCTAGCAGTATGTTATTTCAAAGGTCAAAGCAGTCCCTAGCAGTATGTTATTTCAAAGATTAAAGCAGTCTCTAGCATTATGTTATTTTAAAGATCAAAGCAGTCTCTAGCAGTATGTTATTTCAAAGATCAGAGCAGTCCCTAGCAGTATGTTATTTCAAAGATCAGAGTAGTCCCTAGCAGTATGTTATTTCAAAGATCAAAGCAGTCCCTAGCAGTATGTTATTTCAAAGATTAAAGCAGTCTCTAGCATTATGTTATTTCAAAGATCAAAAAAGTCTCTAGCATTATGTTATTTTAAAGATCATAGCAGTCTCTAGCAGTATGTTATTTCAAAGATCAGAGCAGTCCCTAGCAGTATGTTATTTTAAAGATCAAAGCAGTCCCTAGCAGTATGTTATTTCAAAGATCAAAGCAGTCCCTAGCAGTATCTTATTTCAAAGATCAAAGCAGTCCCTAGCAGTATGTTATTTCAAAGATCAAAGCAGTCCCTAGCAGTATGTTATTTCAAAGGTCAAAGCAGTCCCTAGCAGTATGTTATTTCAAAGATCAAAGCAGTCTCTAGCAGTATGTTATTTCAAAGATCAAAGCAGTCCCTAGCGGTATGTTATTTCAAAGATCAAAGCAGTCCCTAGCGGTATGTTATTTCAAAGATCAAAGTAGTCCCTAGCAGTAAGTTATTTCAAAGATCAAAAAAGTCTCTAGCAGTATGTTATTTCAAAGATCAAAAAAGTCTCTAGCAGTATGTTATTTCAAAGATCAAAGTAGTCCCTAGCAGTATGTTATTTTAAAGATCAAAGCAGTCTCTAGCAGTATGTTATTTCAAAGATCAAAGCAGTCCCTAGCAGTATGTTATTTCAAAGATCAAAGCAGTCCCTAGCAGTATGTTATTTTAAAGATCAAAGCAGTCTCTAGCAGTATGTTATTTCAAAGATCAGAGCAGTCCCTAGCAGTATGTTATTTTAAAGATCAAAGCAGTCCCTAGCAGTATGTTATTTTAAAGATCAAAGCAGTCCCTAGCAGTATCTTATTTCAAAGATCAAAGCAGTCCCTAGCAGTATGTTATTTCAAAGGTCAAAGCAGTCCCTAGCAGTATGTTATTTCAAAGGTCAAAGCAGTCCCTAGCAGTATGTTATTTCAAAGATCAAAGCAGTCTCTAGCAGTATGTTATTTCAAAGATCAAAGCAGTCCCTAGCAGTATCTTATTTCAAAGATCAAAGCAGTCCCTAGCAGTATCTTATTTCAAAGATCAAAGCAGTCCCTAGCAGTATGTTATTTCAAAGGTCAAAGCAGTCCCTAGCAGTATGTTATTTCAAAGGTCAAAGCAGTCCCTAGCAGTATGTTATTTCAAAGATCAAAGCAGTCTCTAGCAGTATGTTATTTCAAAGATCAAAGCAGTCCCTAGCAGTATGTTATTTCAAAGATCAAAGCAGTCCCTAGCAGTATGTTATTTCAAAGATCAAAGTAGTCCCTAGCAGTTATGTTATTTCAAAGATTAAAGCAGTCCCTAGCCGTATGTTATTTCAAAGATCAAAGCAGTCCCTAGCAGTATGTTATTTCAAAGATCAAAGCAGTCCCTAGCAGTATGTTATTTCAAAGATCAAAGCAGTCCCTAGCAGTATGTTATTTCAAAGATCAAAGCAGTCCCTAGCAGTATGTTATTTCAAAGGTCAAAGCAGTCCCTAGCAGTATGTTATTTCAAAGATCAAAGCAGTCTCTAGCAGTATGTTATTTCAAAGATCAGAGCAGTCCCTAGCAGTATGTTATTTCAAAGGTCAAAGCAGTCCCTAGCAGTATGTTATTTCAAAGATCAAAGCAGTCTCTAGCAGTATGTTATTTCAAAGATCAGAGCAGTCCCTAGCAGTATGTTATTTCAAAGATCAGAGCAGCTCCTAGCAGGATGTTATTTCAAAGATCAAAGCAGTCCCTAGCAGTATGTTATTTCAAAGATCAAAGCAGCCCCTAGCAGTATGTTATTTCAAAGATCAGAGCAGTCCCTAGCAGTATGTTATTTCAAATATCAATGCAGCCCCTAGCAGTATGTTATTTCAAAGATCAAAGCAGCCCCTAGCAGGATGTTATTTCAAAGATCAAAGCAGTCCCTAGCAGCATGTTATTTTAAAGTCCAAAGCAGTCTCTAGCAGTATGTTATTTCGAAGATCAAAGCAGTCCCTAGCAGTATGTTATTTCAAAGATCAAAGTAGTTTCTAGCAGTATGTTATTTCAAAGATCAATGCAGCTCCAAGCAGTATGTTATTTCAAAGATCAGAGCAGCCCCTAGCAGTATGTTATTTTAAAGATCAAAGCAGTCACTAGCAGTATGTTATTTCAAAGATAAAAACAGTCCATAGCAGTTATGTTATTTCAAAGTCCAAAGCAGTCTCTAGCAGTATGTTATTTCAAAGATAAAAACAGTCCATAGCAGTTATGTTATTTCAAAAATCAAAGCAGTCCCTAGCAGTATGTTATTTCAAAGATCAAAGCAGCCCCTAGCAGTATGTTATTTCAAAGATCAATGAAGTCCCTAGCAGTATGTTATTTCAAAGATCAGAGCAGCCCCTAGCAGTATGTTATTTCAAAGATCAATGAAGTCCCTAGCAACATGTGGCTTAAAAACTCAAAGTTTGTTTTTTAACGGTGCATCAGTGCATTTAGGCTTTTTAGTGCCATACAATAGGTTGTATGCATACATGTTTCAAAAGATTTAATATTGACCATTTGTTATCAAAAAACCAAATAGTTCAAAGTAAAATGATAAGATGTTGGTAACAGTAAAAGATGAAGTTTCCCAACCAACGGGAGATGTCAATGGTGTATGCTAATGAGGACACATGAAAAGATGTTGTTACGTGCTTAGGCTCGAATAAACAGTAACATAGAAAGAGTGAAAATAACAAGCTTGTAAAAACTTAATAAACAATTTATTGAGCACAAATATTTTCCAGAAAGGAAAAATAAACTTACAGTTTTAAGAATCAATTCCAAAATTAATCCCAAAAAAATTCAAAATATAATCCATTAGTGAAATTGCAAAACTCCTGGTAATAAAATGTCCTAATAATTCCCAGTTCGAATCTTTGTGAAGCATCCAAGATGGAAGACGATGTCACGTGATGAAGTCAGTTCTGGTCTTATGAAATTCAATTAGCACAATTGTTTTCCAGATAAATAACAAAATAAATCCTCTTGATCCAAACGAATTGAAATAATTTCCAGTACAAGGTAATTTAAAATAACTCAAAACAATACAACTTAATATTCTAACAGCTCAACTTATACTAAATAGTTCGCTCCAAAACATAATTTATATACCTGTTTTTACGTAAACAAGGAAGGAGTCACATGATCTTCTAGAATCTTTAGAACAAATTTACATTCAAAAAAATCTCGTGCACACCGTACAACCCTGATGAGAATCAGTTATTTTTACTCTCAAGAACTAAAAATAGAAAGATAACAAAGCTCCATAATGTCCTTGGAATCAACCAATCATTTTAAATACTTGTTTACAACTCTGAAGCTAGGTCAGAAATGAGGTCAACATCTGGTGTTTATTTGTAAAGAACAGGTCATCCCACTTTTTAAAAAAAAAATATCTCCCAATGAATGAATTTTAAACTTAAAATGTCAAATTTGAATCTGACAAACAAACAATTAAAACAAAAATAAATGACTTAAATCAAATATAAGTAACAATATTGAAAATAAAGGGCGGTATTTACATTACATACAAATGCTCAAGGTGATGGCATACAATTCATAGTTTAAAAAAAAGATTTCCTTCAGGAAATCTAAACTACAAGTGATATGTATAGTATCAAAAAGTTCCTTCATGTAATGTACATTATAATATTTGCAGGTCAAAACAATCTGTCATGAAGTGCTTAACTATGAATGGTTAATTGCAAGTGACGCACTTTGGTGGATCTTCACCTTTTAGTATGTGGGAGTGGGTTAAGTAAGTACATGTATAACCAATTTGGATTCTTGCAATGATTACAAAAACTTGAAGCAGTCCCTGGCAACATGTGGTTAAAAAGATGAAAGTAGTCCCTGGCAACATGTGGTTTGGAAACAGAAAGCAGTCCCTGGCAACATGTGGTTTAAAAACAGAAAGCAGTCCCTGGCAACATGTGGTTTAAAAACTGAAAGCAGTCCTTTGCAATACGTGGTTTAAAAACAGAAAGCAGTCTCAGGCAACATGTGGTTTAAAAAAGGAAAGCAGTCTCAGGCAACATGTGGTTTAAAAACAGAAAGCAGTCCCTGACAACATGTGGTTTAAAAACTGAAAGCAGTCCTTTGCAATACGTGGTTTAAAAACAGAAAGCAGTCTCAGGCAACATGTGGTTTAAAAACGGAAAGCAGTCCTTGCAACATGTGGTTTAAAAACGGAAAGCAGTCCCTGGCAACATGTGGTTTAAAAACGGAAAGCAGTCCCTGGCAACATGTGGTTTAAAAACAGAAAGCAGTCCCTGGCAACATGTGGTTTAAAAAAGGAAAGCAGTCCCTGGCAACATGTGGTTTAAAAACAGAAAGCAGTCCCTGGCAACATGTGGTTTAAAAACGGAAAGCAGTCTCAGGCAACATGTGGTTTAAAAACAGAAAGCAGTCCCTGGCAACATGTGGTTTAAAAACAGAAAAGCAGTCCCTGGCAACATGTGGTTTAAAAACAGAAAGCAGTCCCTGGCAACATGTGGTTTGAAAACGGAAAGCAGTCCCTGGCAAAATGTGGTTTAAATACAGAAAGCAGTCCCTGGCAACATGTGGTTTAAAAATGGAAAGCAGTCCCTGGCAACATGTGGTTTAAAAACTAAACGCAGTCCCTGGCAACATGTGGTTTAAAAGCGGAAAGCAGTCCCTTGCAACACATGGTTTAAAAACGGAAAGCAGTCCCTGGCAACATGTGGTTAAAAAGATGAAAGTAGTCCCTGGCAACATGTGGTTTGGAAACAGAAAGCAGTCCCTGGCAACATGTGGTTTAAAAACGGAAAGCAGTCCCTGGCAACATGTGGTTTAAAAACAGAAAGCAGTCCCTGGCAACATGTGGTTTAAAAACTGAAAGCAGTCCTTTGCAATACGTGGTTTAAAAACAGAAAGCAGTCTCAGGCAACATGTGGTTTAAAAACGGAAAGCAGTCTCAGGCAACATGTGGTTTAAAAACAGAAAGCAGTCCCTGGCAACATGTGGTTTAAAAACAAAAAAGCAGTCCCTGTCAACATGTGGTTTAAAAACTGAAAGCAGTCCTTTGCAATACGTGGTTTAAAAACTGAAAGCAGTCCTTTGCAATACGTGGTTTAAAAACAGAAAGCAGTCTCAGGCAACATGTGGTTTAAAAACGGAAAGCAGTCCTTGCAACATGTGGTTTAAAAACGGAAAGCAGTCCCTTGCAACATGTGGTTTAAAAACAGAAAGCAGTCCCTGGCAACATGTGGTTTAAAAACAGAAAAGCAGTCCCTGGCAACATGTGGTTTAAAAACAGAAAGCAGTCCCTGGCAACATGTGGTTTAAAAACGGAAAGCAGTCCCTGGCAAAATGTGGTTTAAATACAGAAAGCAGTCCCTGGCAACATGTGGTTTAAAAATGGAAAGCAGTCCCTGGCAACATGTGGTTTAAAAACTAAACGCAGTCCCTGGCAACATGTGGTTTAAAAGCGGAAAGCAGTCCCTTGCAACACATGGTTTAAAAACAGAAAGCAGTCTCAGGCAACATGTGGTTTAAAAACAGAAAGCAGTCTCAGGCAACATGTGGTTTAAAAACAGAAAGCAGTCTCAGGCAACATGTGGTTTAAAAGCGGAAAGCAGTCCCTTGCAACACATGGTTTAAAAACAGAAAGCAGTCTTAGACAACATGTGGTTTAAAAACAGAAAGCAGTCTCAGGCAACATGTGGTTTAAAAGCGGAAAGCAGTCCCTTGCAACATGTGGTTTAAAAGGGTTTATCATGTACATATAACACAATACCTGATTTTATGACTGGGATCCTTACACAGACGACATAATGACAAAGAGAAAATAGAACTACTTAAATTTTCTTTAATGAACAAATCACTGTGAGAAATACTGGCACTCACCTCCATTTTAGACTTTAAAAGCTTAATTGAGGAGCACGTCTGCCCTTGTAGTAGTCTTATGACATCATATTGGTAAATCATGAAGGTCCTAATTAACATATTGTAAAAATAAATAACATCTTGGAATATTACTTACACTTCGGTCAATGTTGGGCACATATTCAGGATGGCACTTATAAAGGCTGTTTTCTCCTTGTAAAAATGTTGTGGTTTCTCTGCAGGGCTGGCAAGGTGAAGCAAACGACAAACTAAACAAAAAATCACCAACAATAACAAGGTCAGTGGATCAATCATGGTCAGGGTATTAGATTGCCTCGATTATCCTTTCTTGGAGCTAAAAAAAAGAAGAAATAATAAAATATTATTTTTTTCTTTTGCATTGGGCGTTATCATTATAAAAAAAGCAAAGAAATAATTACAACATGGAAAAAAGTTTGCATACAGAATATGATACCATTGTAGCATAATAATGATATAAAAAGATAAAAGTTCATGTGGATTATACCAGAATACAATTATAGAACATACTGAAAAATTATATACAGCATACATTAGAACTAGTTCACATATTCAACTCAATGCCTAGCAACAAATAAAGTCAGTTCTACAAATCCAGCAATTAACATAATCATGTGCTCAAAGCAACTGATGTATCAGAGCAGTCACATTTTCTTTATTTTAAAGTTTGTAGTGCTAATGATTTGTCTTTTAACACATCCAACAACTTTTAAAGTTTAAAAAGACCCAATTCCTTGAACATTTATCAGTCCAGTAATATCTAAAGAGAGATTGATAAAACCTGTTACACCCAGCATCTTACAACATTACTTACAATATACATGTACTGGTAAACTAGTCTTTTAACAAATTTGCTTCACTAATATAATGATTATGCAAGACAAGTTTTCAAATTGAAGGAATCCTTCTTTTCTCTTGAAACCCTGTTATATAAAAAAAGAAAAGGTGACATAAAAAGAACATAATTTTGGTGCTTTACACAAGTATCAGCATGGCTACAGCCGACAGGTGTTCTTGTGTCATTCTTATGCAGGAGTCTTATTTCAAGAATATTCTCACATTTATACCAGGTGTAAAATTAAAGAGATGATAATATTGTTTCTAAAATACATTTTGAATGTACCAAATCAACATAATCCATCTACAAGCAAGTGTGGGGTGGGTGGGACCCGAGTGGTCTAAAGCGCTCTCTGTTACAGATCACTGTCATCTCACCTCTGTCTGCATGGGTTTGAACCTCAGATTCGGCTAATGTGGGTATGTGAGAAAGCTTGCCAGTAGCTTCTCGTGGGTCGTGGTTCTTTCCGCAGGCGTTTCCTGGAGTTTTCCTCCACCAATAATACTGGCCGCCATGTATAGCCTATCGTGTGCTGAAAAAGGGTGTTACACCCTAAAACACCAACAACAACAACAACAAGCAAGTGGCAGAAGTCATTCACGGAAAAATAACTTAATGGTTGTCAAGTATGTCACTGGTTAGCATGAAAGACTTTTGATTAAAAGGGTGCAGGCTCAAATCCTTCTACTAGCATCTCAGACTGGCTATCAGCGTACAGTATTTTCTTGGGCAATGCACATTACTTCCAATCATCATGGCAATAAATATCCTGCATGTGGTGCCCAGAATGACCAAGTGGACAAAAGTGCACTCCGTTACGGATCACTCCCATATCACCATTGTCTGTGTGGGTTTGAGTTTCAGATTTGACCAATGTGGATATGTGAGAAAGCTTGCCAGTAGCATCTGGTGGTCCTTTCCAGTGATTTTCCTAGGTTCTTCTTCCACCATTGATACTCACAGCCATGGATAGCCTATAGTGTGCTGAAAAATGGCATTAAACTCTACAACAACAACAAACATCATTTGTTGCTATGCCATAAAACACTAAAGCAAATATGACCAACATTATTTCTGCACTGATAATAATGTTACAGGGAAAGCTGCAATTTTCCATACACCATACCTTATACACTTGCTTACAAGACATGTCCATCTGCAAACTGCACAGATCCAGATCTGCCAATGCATAATGCGCTAGGAAATTTGAGTCTGCGCAGTTTGTTAGGAGCAATCAGTAGAACAAACCCCACAAGCCCCTAATATTAAGGGACAAGTCATTTATAAACAAGATGAATAAAAGTGGTTCAGAGACAGTATTTTACAGATCTATTGGATTTCAAAACTTAAGTCATTTGACCCATGACACCAAAATCTTAAAGAGGCAAAAGGAAAATCTTGAGTCAAAACTGAAATCCAAAGAGGCATTTGCTTTTTAGTTATAAAATCTTGTAGCTGGAATTGTTTGTTTTCATGGAGCAAATGTGTCCTTAAGATTTTTGTCTTGTGATGAATAAAGGGAGACATTTGTACTGCATTATGTAACTGATGAATCAAATTAAGAATTCTTATAACTTTTTTGTGTGTCTGAGGGTCAGAAACATTATGCTGGTATGAGTTGTAAGTCATTTTTGAGACTAAGACAGTAAAGAAAACTTACTTCTTACTGCCAAGACTTATGTAAAAAAATCCACATCCATTCACATTTCATTCATAAGAATACTACCCTAGCTTGTGACCATATAATCAGTGATATTAATTGTGATAATTAAGTTTCGCACTTAATATGGCCTTCAATACTACTCTGATTCAGATGTCCCGTTGAATATATTTGTAAAGAATGATGAATGTCTTCTATCAGCATGAGAATGTGGCAATAACAAAAAAAACAATTATGCTGGAAAAAAGATAGAACTTCAATATTTTTTGTGGTTACGTTCTTAGAGTTGTCAAATTCTCTCTATAACTCCTCCATGCTAATTTTACCCCTAGATGAAAGTTTCAGAGTTGGCATGTAATCCTGAGTGTGGGGATCATTTTGATATTGGGAGAAGGCCCATGAATCCACATTTCAACGTAACTATAACATGTATCAAAATTCCCTTAAAATTTCAAGAGCTATAAACATCTTGAGCTGATTGTTGGCATTCGTTAGTCTTAAGAGACGATGAAAGTGCTCCTATGAGAGATGTCCCGGTTGGTGGTTGTGCATTGTGTCCGTAATGGATTTGTAGCCCAACATGAGAGCGGCAGTCCTTGTTGCACTTGAAAGTCGAGTCTGGTGTGTGTTGGAGCTGCTTCTTCTTTCTCCAAGATCGCTTTTCATCAACTAGCAAGCGTAGCTTGTCCTCGCCATCTTTCAAACCAGTGATCAGAGCATGTCGCCAGTTGGGTCTGTCTAGAGCAAGCTCTTCACAGGTGTTGACTTCAATGTCAATGACTTTCATGTCGTACTTGCTGACATCTTTGAAGCTGATATGTGGCCTTCTGAATGACCTTTTGCCAAATACAAGTTACGTAAGTTAAAAAGGTCATTGGGGAACCGTGCATCATCCATCCAACGTACATGGCCCAGCCATCTGATGCAACATTGGCAGATAAGTGTGACCATGCTGGGAATCTTGGCACATTCAAACACCTTGTTGTTTGTTATTCGATCACTCCAAGTGATCATGAGTATGCGTCAGAGACATCACATGTGAGAGGCACTCGGTCTTTTCTCTTGTGAGGAGTACAGAGTCCAGGTTTAACTGGCATATATGAGAGTGTTCAGCACACAGGTTCGGTACAGGAAGATCTTAGTGTTCAGGGTCGGCATGCTGTTGTTCCACACTCTCTGCATCAACATGGATAGAGTTGTTTATGCCTTTCCAATCTGATTATTGAGTCCAGCATCAAGCGATAGGTTGTTGGTGATGGTAGAGCTGAGGTAATAAACTGAATGACACCCTCAAGTTCGCAGTTGTTGATGATGATGCTTGGCGGGGGGGGGGGGGGGTCCTCGTTTTGAGCCATCACATTTGTTTTCTTTAGGCTGATGGTCAGCCCAAAGTCACAGCATACTTTAGCAAAGCAGTCCACCAGGTGCTGTAACTCAGCTTCTGTATGAGTGGCTAGGGTAGCATCGTCTGCAAAGAGCACGTCCCTGATGGTTTCTTCATGCACTTTGTTGTTTGCCTTTAGTCGTGCCAGGTTGAACAGTTTGCTGTCTGATTGCATGTGCAGGTAGATCCCTTTTGTGAACGTCCCAAAGGCATCATTGAACAGGACAGCAAAGATGCTGAAGAGTGTGGGGGCAAGGACCAAGCCCTGTTTCACTCCAAAGTAGATGTTGAAGGGAATGGATATAAAGCCATCATACTACAATTTGCCTTTCATGTTATTGTGGAAGGACTAGCAGCTTTGTAGGGCATACAATCTTCACCAGGATTTTGAATAATGATAAGTATTGCAAGAATAATTAAACAATCCAAAACAAGTCAAAGGTCACCCAGTTTTTATTAAAAGACTTGAAAGCCATCATGGATCACCTTTGATCGCTTTATTACTTATCACACATCATATAAGATCACACATCTGGCCTATAAATTATATAAACAGAGTAATCAATTTAAGTTTATTGCATATCAGACTTTGTACCCAGATTATATAACATTATTGCACTGGTGTAATGTTTCCTGTACCTAGAAAAATGAATCCTGTGATGTACAAACTCATATCAATTTTAATGCAAAATTTATCAATAAATCAACTGGAAAATGAACTTTTTAAATGACAGTGGGAAATGAACAATATTGAGATCATAGCATTGTGTGTACTCCTTTCTTTCATCTTTAGCAAAAGAGATTTATCAAAACAATTATATTAATGAATGCTGGTTAAGCTTGAATATGACAGTGGCTACTGTAGATCAATTCTACAGTATTAAAAATCAAGTCTGTATTGTGTCACTAACAAATAGAAAATTAAAAGAATCAATTTACCATGATTTGATTACAGAGTTATAACCATTTCATTTAGATCACATGACTAAGTCATTAGCATTTACCTGACTTCATGCTGCAGTAGGAAATTATGCTGATACTAATTAAAGAAGTAAACTCGCAATGGCACATAATAAGCAAACTTAACAGATGGCCTGAAACTCTACTGACACTTATGAAACCTTACTTCTATAAAATGGAGTCTAGAAAACTTTATAAATGGAGTGTAAAATTTGAATTGAATCTACACAAAACTATACAACAAATACAACTGAAGATTTCAAATTGACTGAGCTAAACTCATGGGTAGCACATGGAAATTGGAAATGCTAAGACATAAGGAAGTGACAGAACTGGAGAAATTCTTTCATGCTAGAAGGATTGAAACAACTGAAGGAGCCTTTCTCGCATGCACTTTTAAAGGAAGGGCAGAAGAAATAGATATTTGATAAGCAGACCCCCTCAAAAAAGACACAGTATGACAATGGTACTGACCATTCTTAAACTTATGGGGCCCAAACTTAATAAATCTTACAGATTCAGTGAGCAGGGAAGGAGAAGATACCTACATCCTGAGACTCAAAGGAAACAAACCTATATTGTCACATGGGAAACTAGAATGGGGAAACTTCATCTTGACCATAAGAGAATCATCGACTTTTCTATGAAGAAAAAAAATCATGGTACAAAGGTTGCATTTTTCATTGAAAATGCGACATGTGTGGGAAAATCGGCCACACTTGGAAAATGCTCATTAACAAAAAATTCAGATAACACAAAAAACAAACCCACTAACAGCACACTAAATGAAATGGAGCAACTGTAACAACATGAAGACACACAGGTACCTATACCAAAACCAAGAAATAAGAAATAACTACCACAGATAAGTAAAATACAAGACAAGACACAGAATTGCCAAAGTAACCAACAAACAACCCATAAGCACCAAGCGAGAAACAGCTAAAAGATAAACAACAGAGACATAAAGAAAGAAAGCAAAAATCACAAGAATTCAGAAGGAAACAGGAACTTGACATAGATAAAATGATAACAGAACTGAGACAAAGAAAACAAAAAAGCAAAAAGAAAAAGAAAACACGGAAATCTTATCAACAAGATATACAAATGGATAAATCACAATCAACATCATATGAAAGAAAAAGAAAAATTAACGTTGAATGAAGAGCTGGACAAAACAGATTTTGAAATAGAGACATTTAATTTGTATATCGTGACTTGAAAATAGAAATAAAAAAAAATCTTTTTAGATTCAAATACAGTTTTACAAACCATACAAAAAGCATAAATATAACTAAGAAACAACGGGACTACTAACTGAAATCATAACATTTAACACACATATAAGTCTTCGAGTCATGATACAAAGTAAGCCTTCAGGTAACCATAATGTTAGCAAAGGGGCTAGACTCGTATGGTCTGAAATGATCAGATGGGGATCCACCCTCCACCAAAAAAATTTTTTTTTTTACAACAGAGACAGCTTAATTTTTTTTTTTTAATCATATCGCTTGGATGTTTGCTGTGTGGCAGTTTAAGGTGATGTATAGCACTGGGGTATCAAGCCACAGACATTTATCATCATATCCCACCCAGTCACATTATCCTGACACCAGGTCATCCAGTTCTAACACTAACCTCTTAATGCTGAACACCTAGAGAGGCAGCTGCTAGCACCATTTCTAAAAGTCACTGGTATGACTTGGCTGGGGTTCAAACCTGTGACTCCCTGAATTTGAAGGAACACTCAGACCACTGGATACTCTGGCCATAAATCAGCATGCCCCATAAAAACGCAGAGGCTAGAATCTGCATGCATCATAAATGGGTAAAATTAAAAGTCCATGCTTTAAAATCCAAGGGTATGCATCTACTGAAAACCCTGAATCTTGTAGTAAGTACTCCACAATTAAGATCCTTAACTTCTCAAAGGAATCCATTGAATTGTGTACTCTATCATTTAATAATATGTAAGCCAAGTTAAGGACACATTACTACTTTGACAAAAATTGAAAATTCTTCAGTTTGTCCAGCAAAGACTTGATTTTGCCTTGTAAATGAACTGAAATGGTCCAGATGTAATTTTTCTTGCATTTATCAAGACTGCCTAAATAAAAATAATATTTCTACAAAACTGTGCTAAAAATTAACAGAATATGTTTTAAACAATTCGCAATAAATCCATGCCCTACCTTTATTTCTTCACAAAATCCATCCTATATTCACAAATTTCACTTCTTAATGATTATTTCTGTAACATGAACCTGCCTAAAAGTAACTGTCCGTTTCATGTTCTATGTGACTGTAACTGCCCATTTCATGTTCTATGTGAATCAATTATTCATACTGGATGAAATCTGTGATTATCAAGTCACTCTGAAGTGTCAAGAAACTGAAATTACATAACCATCTCATCTGATAAATGATGAAGAAGTTGAGATAACCCAATTATGAATGATACTCTAGTCTTGAAAGCTCAATAACCTTATATGTATACAACTAGTTACATATTCCAGAACCTACTAAAATGGCATAGGTATTTATATTGATTTTGTCTAATGCAAATAACTCTGATGAAAGTCTAAACATGAATACCAATCTATACATTGTCTGGAATTTTGAAGGTTTTACTGCATAACAACCCAGACAGTCATTGAAAGCCAAAAGAAAAGTATTACAACTTCTGTCTTGGACTTTGTATTGCTTGATGGTGTAACTGGAAATCATAGTGAACTGCAAATAATTGATTTTACCATCCTGTAAATTGTAAGGAGTAAAACATCAAAAAATAAATTCTTTCACTCTCAAAGAAATTATTATATACATATACCAATATTTTACATCTGTGTCTAAATATGTAGATTTAAATATACTTCCACAAAATGAAAAGAGTATATTGACGTAAAGTTGGGAAGAAACTGTGTGACGATATAACCAGTACTGAATAAAATCTAAATTTTTGATTGAATGTACAAGTTTTTCAAAAAAACTATCAAGGATCTGACATACTTACACTTTTAAAATCTATAAAAAAAATTATCTCATCTTGCAAGAGTTCAATTTATGTTTATTGGAAAGCATTTTCTTTCTAAATTTTAGTGCAATTCAATTTTACATTCTTTAAACTTTTACCTTTAGTTACACCATACAGCCATTATTGTGCTGAGGTACTCTAAAAGATTGCTACATACTAGAACACAATTTACCTCCAATTTGTACCATAATGCCCCTATTGTGCTCCGGCGATGTTAAGCACCACCCATTTACATTCATATCTTCCTCAAGTTTAAAGTAATTCTTCTTTAAAACCTTACTTTTAATGGTTTTCTGGAGGGACAGGGGCTAGTTTGTTTATAAAATATCGCCCACCCACCCCTACAGCTTTACAAAAGTATTCTTGCTCGGATTTGTAGGAAAAAAGAACTTTGATACCCATCATATTATGGAGGTAAAAGATGAAATAAATTCTGGTAAAAAAAAGTCCCAGCCTTACCCCAACTCCACCCTTTTCCGAAATTTAATAACTGGAGCATAAACAGTTTATATTGTGTATTTATTGGTCAATGTTGATGCATGCTCAAAATAACCTTTAAAATGCAGACAACTAGGGGACTTCTAGTTTTCAATTTAATGAAATTTTTTAAATTCATAATCATCCCTATATGTAGAATGTTAGGTCCAATATTAAAAAGTATTTTCATGCAAATAAAGCTCACGTTTGGTTAAACCACCATTGCAATAAACAGCAAAATGATGTATCTAAAATAAACGAAATGTATTCCACCGTGTGTGATGAATTCCTTATTCAGACAGAATCAGAGCTATTGAAACCTGACTGAGAAAGCTGATAACAGATAAAATACTTCTTTGCATCTTGGGTATTAATTCTTTTCTAAAGCATAGGAATAAAAAATAAAAATAAAAACAATCTTTTGATGATAGTTTTATAGGACACATTCATATAAAATCAATATAATGATATATACTGAAATAGAAAGATGAATCAAGTATATTTATTAATTTCTTCTCGAAAATATTTGTGTTCATTCACATGAAAAAACTATCTTCTTTCCATCATCCTTGTGAATATTCAGATAGCAATTTCCTACCTCAATTTATCTATTTTTACCTATATATACATAAGTGTATTATTGATGGACGGATAAATGGATGATAAAATGATTTTCAAGATGAATGCCAAGGTTACCTAGCTGTGTATCAGACAATCATGATTCTGATTGAAGGATCAAGTAGACATCACAAGAATTTCTTTTTGTGAGAATCCCATGTTGAAATAACTATAATCCACTTAGGAATAGCAGCAATACAGTACTATTCATAATGACTGCCGTATTTAACAGCAGATAGGCACAATTGTTTATCAGGATGCAATGTTTATCAACATTTCTAAATGTGTACACTGTATACAATACTTCAAAGAATGTTGTTTAATATAATGATCTAGAACTGTCTTTCCCCAAATCAGCACTACAGGCTTACAGCTGATAACTACAGATAAAATCCATTATAATGTGATGCCAGGGTCCAAAGAATAATATCATGATATAAACATTAACAAATCTTTTGGAAAACTTCCCCTCTGAAAATGTACATTGAAAATTTCAAATGTCATCAGTTTTAACTAACCTCTTGATCATATATCGCAATATGTTTAAGAAAATTTCAAAAGTTAAGGCAGCAATAAACACAGTGCTGGGATTAAAAATCTGCTTGGGATCCGAATAATTGGCTTTTCCAAGAGCATCTATTTAGGATGTTAAAAAGAGAGGTCAACTTAATTAAAAAATGAGAGCCATTCTACCATTGCATTGTTTGCGGAATATTGTTAAAGAATCGCATAATAATGGGTTTTACCTATATTTATATGGAAGATACAAGTAATATACATGTACCTTTTGCTCAATGGAGACTCGAACCCTTGCAGACAGAGGTGAGATGGCAGTGATCTGTAACGGAGAGCACTTTAGACCACTCGGGCAATCAGGGCCCCCTCTGTAGATGATGAAAAAAACCTGATAAAATGTAGGCATAGGTACTGCCGATACATGCACATGGGAAACGTTTGTAAAATCAACAATGACCAACAAAATCTGCAACAGCTCACACACTTGAAACCAAGTTAGTAGATGTGAAATACCAATTCTGGACCTGCTGACATTACCATTTTTGTAAGGCAGAAGCCTTGCTGAGACTGAACAGGTTTAAAACAGGTTTAAAACAAGTATTGTCTGAGATGTAAAAATGGTCACCGCTAAGGTAGTATCTAGGATGGAAGGCCTGGACTGAGCCATGCCTGGGACTGCCACCTTCACCCATGAGTGGTCCTAGACAGAGACCAGGCCAATACAGCTGTACTCCCTGGATGAAAGTATTATATAGCTATCCTTAGGGGAGAGAGAGCATGACCACCACACATGCATACAATAAACAAAACAATAGCAAATTCAACACCTTATTCTTATTCTTGTAATTTATAATCCTTTTGAACTTTAAAAAAAACCTTTTAAAATCAAGTTATTGATTGAGCTAGTCATTAAGAAACAAAGGCATATACCAGCAAACACAGCAAGCACAAAGGTACCACAGAAAAGGACAAATGAAAATTACTCTGGCAAAAGTCACTCAAAAAAGAAATAAAACTGAGGGAAACAAAAGGGCACAGGGACCAGCCATCAAGACTAAAGTGCCTAAGGGGTGGGGAGTACAAATCTGGTAACAGGTCAATAAAATCTATGATAGAACAAATAACAAAGTAACCTTGTACAACATTCTTTTTCCACAATTTTTGAAATCACACTAATTATTCAGTCAACACAAAAACAGAATAAAGGGAATAAAACAAGTAAAACATAGGAACCATTTGCATATTTACATTAAATGAGGGGGCATCTCGAAGTCCTAACCAGCCATATATGCTCAGATGGGGCCAGGGGGTGCCTAAACAATCAATCCCTCTACCTTTTATTTGACAAAATAAAAAGATTATAAAGTTTTGATTTCAGGCAAGGATTTCACTACATTAAAGTATTGCCTTAAAGATAATGAGTAACAAACACCTGTTGACTGATGTGGACATTTACCTGTATTGACTGTGATTACTTTATCAGATAACAAGAAACTAACACCTTTGGAATGATGAGGATTCTTATCAACTGCAATCACTTGGCTATGGATATGGACAATTGGCTAAGGGTGATAAGAACATTAGGCCAATAAGGACAATGCCACACTGTGTGAGAAAATTAGCTAATTCCTGTTTATGTGTATCTTCTAATAGAATTCGTAATTCAAAGTACATTGGGTAATGCCAATACGTGTTATATAATATTATGACTTTAGACCGATTCTAAAACAAAGAAACAACCTGTCCATGACTTAGCGATTGCATCAGTCAAGTTCGCAGTTAATTAAAAAAGAACCTTGGCATGGTGGTAAGAAAATATGTTATGTTTTGCAATCAGCCAGGGATGGCAATGATTGGCTTAGGCTTAGAGACCGGAAAAATCAAAATTATAACATATCAGTGCTACTACCCTGGGCAGTGTACAAAGAAACCACTGGTATTCAATCAGAACTATGATAGTCACATTTTAAGCGAGGGGGGGGGGTTAGTTCTCGTGCAGTCAGACATTATCCTATTACATTTATTTTGGAAGAATCAGTACAGTTGTGGATTTGTCTAAAGAGACATCATATACTCAGAGAGCAAATTGGGCACTCGTAAAAAGAGCGTGAAAAGGAGTTCTAGGAACTTGGGATGAAGTTTGGAACAAACACTTCCAAGGTAAATATGTTTGCCCTAATCTGTACCACTTTCTAACTAGGTGTCAAAAGATTTATTCATTATTATGTGCATTTAATTTAGTAGAAATTTAATTTTCTATGTATAGATGAATTATCAACATGTCAAAATGTAGCATATATTAAATTATTAATATTCAAGATTAATGTATACAGATGTTAGAATAGAATCAAAGAGGATGGTGTAATCTGCTACAATGCTGCGTTGTGGTGCATACCTGAATTTAATAATGAGTAGTGTTAAAATTTGTACTTGTTTGTATTTGAATATACAGTATAGTTGTGGATTATGCTGAGTTAGGCATTGTTGGCATTGTGCATGTATAATTATGCATTTTATATTTGTAAGTGTCTTTATTATTAGTAAGGTAAAAATGCGTAGCAATATTGTTGATATTGACAGTTGACTATATTGAGAATTAATGATGTGTGTATGTATCAGAAGTTGTGATATTAGCATGCCACCCCAAGATTAGAGAGGAGAAGATGTGGAGAGCATGGGAGTATAGGCAGTTGTGCCAAGGTGCATGGCTGGAAAAAATATGCAGTTGTGCAAAGGCACTGGGCCAGGAGAATAGGAAGTAGTGTGAAGGCACAAGACCTTAGAAAGGAAACTAGGGTACCAGAAGTACCAAATGGGATACAAGGCAGAAGTTACAGATTATTAAAATAGAAGGAACACAGAAGGAAACATTCTCACCTTTAATTTTGCATGATGAAATATAACTGGCAATTTGAATAGGTCTTGTATTGATTGGAAGCAAATGCAATGAAAAATTGCCCTGTACTTGTTGAATACCTTGATATAGTTTATTAAGTTGTTATACCTTTCAACTTATTATCTTGTTATACTTTATACACCAAGACTGTCAGCATTGTTGACTGCATGGGAGCTCAGAGTATTTAATCTTTCAATAGTGTTTCCTTCTCTGGTTTTAGTAATAAATATGTAAGGGGCACATGACAGGTGATATGGACGACTATGGGCGATATAGGCATATGGCTATATGTGTGCTATGGACTTTTGGCTATAGGCGAGGTATGGACATTTGGCTATGGATATAGACACTTGGCTATAGGTGATATTTACATTTGGCTATAGGTGACATGGATACTTGGCTATATGTGATATGAACACTTGGCTATAGGCGAGGTATGGACATTTGGCTATGGATATAGACACTTGGCTATAGGTGATATGGACATTTGGCTATAGGTGAGATATGGACATTTGGCTATGGATATAGACACTTGGCTATAGGTGATATGGACATCTGGCTATGGTTGATACGGATATTTGGCTATGGGTGATATGGACATTTGGCTGTGGATATAGACACTTGGCTATAGGTGATATGGACATCTGGCTATGGTTGATATGGACATTTGGCTATGGGTGATATGGACATTTGGCTATGGATATAGACACTTGGCTATAGGTGATATGGATACTTGGCTATAGGTGATATGGACATTTGGCTATAGGCGAGGTATGGACATTTGGCTATGGATATAGACACTTGGCTATAGGTGATATGGACATCTGGCTATGGTTGATACAGACATTTGGCTATGGGTGATATGGACATTTGGCTATGGATATAGACACTTGGCTATAGGTGATATGGATACTTGGCTATAGGTGATATGGACATTTGGCTATAGGCGAGGTATGGACATTTGGCTATGGATATAGACACTTGGCTATAGGTGATATGGACATTGGCTATAGGTGAGATATGGACATTTGGCTATGGATATAGACACTTGGCTATAGGTGATATGGACATCTGGCTATGGTTGATACGGATATTTGGCTATGGGTGATATGGACATTTGGCTATGGATATAGACACATGGCTATAGGTGATATGGACATTTGGCTATAGGCGAGGTATGGACATTTGGCTATGGATATAGACACTTGGCTATAGGTGATATGGACATTTGGCTATAGGTGAGATATGGACATTTGGCTATGGATATAGACACTTGGCTATAGGTGATATGGACATCTGGCTATGGTCGATACGGATATTTGGCTATGGGTGATATGGACATTTGGCTATGGATATAGACACTTGGCTATAGGTGATATGGACATCTGGCTATAGGTGATATGGACATTTGGCTATGGATATAGACACTTGGCTATAGGTGATATGGATATCTGGCTATGGTTGATACGGATATTTGGCTATGGGTGATATGGACATTTGGCTATGGATATAGACACTTGGCTATAGGTGATATGGACATCTGGCTATAGGTGAGATATGGACATTTGGCTATGGATATAGACACTTGGCTATAGGTGATATGGACATCTGGCTATGGTTGATACGGATATTTGGCTATGGGTGATATGGACATTTGGCTGTGGATATAGACACTTGGCTATAGGTGATATGGACATCTGGCTATGGTTGATATGGACATTTGGTTATAGGTGATATGGACATTTGGCTATGGATATAGACACTTGGCTATAGGTGATATGAACATCTGGCTATGGTTGATATGGACATTTGGCTATGGGTGATATGGACATTTGGCTATGGATATAGACACTTGGCTATAGGTGATATGGATATCTGGCTATGGTTGATACAGACATTTGGCTATGGGTGATATGGACATCTGGCTATGGTTGATACGGATATTTGGCTATGGGTGATATGGACATTTGGCTATGGATATAGACACTTGGCTATAGGTGATATGGACATCTGGCTATGGTTGATACAGACATTTGGCTATGGGTGATATGGACATCTGGCTATGGTTTATACAGACATTTGGCTATGGGTGATACAGACATTTGGCTATAGGTGATATGGACATCTAGCTATGGTTGATACAGACATTTGGCTATAGATGATATGGACATTTGGCTATGGGTGATATGGACATTTGTCTATGGGTGATATGAACACTTGTCTTTGGCTATGAGTGATATGGACACCTGACCATGGGTGATGTAGACAACTGGTTATGGGTGATGTGGACATAATTTTGGCACCACACTATCAGTACCCTAAGTGCCAAATTAAGGATCAAATAGTTGCTGCTGGAAAATGGAAAATATATAGAATTTCATTCAATGTTTACAACATAACTATATTTTGGTTGCTCTACATCAGTAAAGCTGCTTGCCAAAAATTCATTTTTACATGTCCTGGGTACTTTCAGCAAAGTTTTTATATATATGTATACATGTATATTCAAGTTATCAGCAAAAAGATGTAGACAATGTAAAAACAAGATAACGTATTCTACCTTTTATTTTATTAAGTAAGTGGTTACATAAATTAACTTGTGTTGAGCAACCTACAGACTCCATGATATACCAGGCCTTGGTATACCCAACACCAATTAGAAACACAGTTTAGACAAACATATAAGGACAAAACAAACTATTACACTAGTTTTCAAACGAGGGTCAGACAATTTTTTTTTTTAAAACATTAAAGTATAATGGTTAGAATATATGTGTATGATACACAAAGCACTTCAAGTACTGGGCTACACTGACTCAATAAGATGCAAACATTTTTGGAATTTAAAAAAAAATATATTTCTCTTTGGGGGAAAAGTGTTAGAAAAGTTTGGCAATGAAAAACAGGGATAGTCAGACCAGTAATGCTTTTTTTTGCCTTAAAGGTTGTTCTTTACTTCACTATTAATGACTTATCTTTACATCATGCCCAGAAGTAAATACATATTTTTGTTTAACAGCTTTCTCTAAATCAAGTTTCCATTCTTTCATTTATTCAGTTTTACATTGCTTAATCCAGTGTCACTAACTTGTATCACACACAAGGACATGCCATTTAAAATTTCTGTGTAAATGGGAGGGGGAAATGGGGATTTTCTTATTTTAAAAACTTTATAAGCCCCAGTAAGCTTAAAAATATATTACTCAGGACTCTGCTTTGAAGAAACCAAGCAATATTTCAATATATCATATTAATTTTAAAGAATGATCAAGATGAAAGAAATAAAAAAAGAGAAATCCAATCCCCCACCTTCAACAAAGATGGATCTTTCTTCCATTTAGCTTTTATCATGGTCTACAGGTGTGAATCTCTAGGAATGCAAGATTGTGAGTTACATTTTTTAGTTTTTCCCATGGTCTACGGTGTATTCTCAAGGAATGCATGATTGTAAGTAAAAAGAAATCACCTTGGTGTTAAAACTATGGGTCAGAATTAGTCGTGTTTTTTTTTATAAAAACCTCATGTCAAAAATGGAGGTCACATTAAACATTTGGTGGTTTCTGATCCATTAAAGAGGGCAAAGAGAACACTGATCTACAGTAATGCATAAAATATCGAACACACTTAAAATTAAATTACTTTGGGATGACAGGCTGGAAGACCTAACAAGTCTTTTACAAAACTAGTGTGTGCATGTGTGTGTTAAGGAGAGTGACAGATGCTACTTGCAGTTACTATAAAGGCAAAATCTTTTCATCAACTTGAAGACCAAAGTAGACCTCTGACATCACCCACCTAATGCATGTTTGTGAAAAGTGATTCATACACGAGGTGAGTGCAAAGCAAAATGGCACTCATTTGCCATACTGTCTACTATCAAAATAGGAGCACGTTGGTTTCATGTAGAGTAAAATTGGCATGGTTGGTCTGAATATAATTGTTTTTAAAAACTAATTTAACCTACCCTAATTCATTTACTGAAAGTAAACCACATGTCAAAATCCATTATTATTTTCCTGGAGGAGAGAATTTGTCAGTATCCTTCAGCAACATGGTTTTATGAAATACAATGATAATCACGTTCCTTAAAGACGAGTCCCTTTAAGAGACTGTCTCAAAAGAATTTCTAGAAATTCAAGAACAATTCTTCTCTTTAACTGCTGAGGATTGAAACAATAATTGATATTCTTGTAAAATAAGCTTTGCATGTTAGCCACAACGGAAGCAATAATGAATGCAAGATCTGCACCATTATCATTAACGATAGCCTAGACATCAGAAGACTTGTGAAAATGTATGACATCAATCTGTTTTAATAGCCATAAAATGAGTACTTATGTTGCTACAAGTGATGACACGTCATCTAGTCATTTTGATGTTGTCAAGTTATTATGACATAAAACATCTGCAGCCTTGACGCAATTCAAAATAGCCATTATATACAGCCACAATGATGAAAAAGTCCAAAGATGGTCAGACTACAGCTCTGGAGAAATAGCAATAGGACTCTGATGATGGCCATTCTGGTGGTCATATTTGATGTCTAAGCAGAACCATTGTTATCTAGGACCAACTAGACCTTTGAATAGATATATGCTTCATGGCACAATTGTTTGCTAATGAAATGATGGATGTTGACAGATGTACATCAAACAGACCATCCATATGACCAGTAAGAGGTAATAAACATCATTGGTACAAGAACAACGCCCCCCCAAAAACAACCTATGCATATAAGCATGGATCTCCTCAGCTCAGAAAACCTCTGAGCCCTTGTGATGGCCAACTTCTTGTATTCTTAAACTTTCAGCTCCTTCTAAGAACATGTGATGCAGTGGGTAATACTGCTTTTGGGCCAAACCGACCTGTTATGCATGTTTCAATTGGTTATTGAAAAATGTGCTCTTTTGCATTTGATTGATTTCATGATAAATGAATTTGTTTCATCCCAGCATCCAACTGTTTATATATATATATATATATATATATATATATATATATATATATATATATATATATATGTGTGTGTGTGTGTGTGCGTGTGTGTGTAAAATTATACATTAGATGAAGACTTCGAAACACTTGAGACACAAAGAGGGGGCCTGGGTGGTTAAGTGGTCCAATCATTTTGCTTTGAACATGTCATCTCACACCTGTGTGCTTGGATTTGAGAGTTGTACCTGGGTATGTGGAAAACGTTGCTGGCTAGGTTCCCATTGGTCGGTGGTTCGTCCCAGTGCTCTTCCAGTTTCTTACTCCAACAAATATACAGGTGGCCATTTATATACCATGTGTTAAAAAAGTGGAATCAAATCCTCAAAGAATGGAAAAATTATACAGCTAATGACAGTATGTTATTTTAACATTACCATATATAGAATGGAAATATTATACAGCTAAATGACAGCATGTTCTTCTAACATTACCATATATAGAATGGAAATATAATACAGCTAATGACAGCATGTTCTTTTAACATTACTGTACCAGATATATTTTTAATTAGAACGTTATTAAAGTGTTCGGAATAATACATTGATCACGACCTTTTAGCTTTAAATCTACTGAATTCCCAGTTATTCCATGGTTTTAAATTTTGTATGTGAAGATGTTTAATTTTTTGGGGGGGAATAACAATTGTTTAAACTAAAGATAACATTATAATAAAATAACTTTATTAACACAACTTGGTCAACACCCTCCCACCCACCCGCACAAAACCCCCACGGAAATCTTGAACACTTGGCCTAATCTGATTAAAATCACATCTCCGCTGTGATACGTGAAGATCTTGAAGTAGTGTATAGACTAACAAATTGTTCTCCACCTTTTTTATATTTTGACCGGCGGCGCCTGTCAAAAATGGTGGAGAACAATGTGTAGGTCTACAAGTAATAGAGATCTGGTTTTCATCAGATTAGTCAAATACAAATTCCTTTCTACTAAACGTACATTTCCCAAGAGTAATAATAACTAAGTTGTATTGTAACAAATGGTGTCTAAATGGAAGCTAACACATCAAGGTAAGTTCTAAATGTGAAACCGATTTATATGTCTCTATTCTATACAAATAATTTTTTTCCCATGATCATCGAAAATAAACCATATGTTAAAATATGCTCGTTTGCATATGACTACGTCACTTACTTGTAAATTTACTGAAATATTTACTCAGTAATACATCGGACTTTATTATGCGTCCTTTTATATATTAACCAGATGCAGAATTAAATGGTATTTCTTAAAAATGAGTTTCTTTTTTCAAGGCATTAATGAATTTCCATCACTGGCGATATTGTTTCGTTTCCAAACTGGCACGGACAACATAAAGCTGTGAAAAAGTCTCTTGCTCAACGTTAGTGGTATCTCTAGCACGTAGGTAGTCTGTTCCTTTTCACTCTGTATTTTCACTTCCATCAAAAAAAGATCCGTTTAATATCAAGGAGTGGATCATCAACTTCGAAACAATATCCGTTGCAAAGCGCGACAAATGAGCTTTCCCACTCCGACTTCACAGATTATTGCTAGCTATCAAATGGTACATTCTCATTTTTTTATTAGAGGGTGATATTGATAGTTACGAGTTTGGTATTCAAAGTGAAACGAGTCCTTACGAAACTTGTGTATTTTGTTGACCAAATTGTTGAAGCAAATAAATATGAAAATGTAGATATTTTTTTTACCGGTTTTACTAATGTAAAAATAGTTTAATGTTTTTAAAATGTTAATATTATATTCATCACTAGATGTACTGTACTGTACTGTGTCTATACAAATCCACCCAGACCCAGTATTTTCTGGTCCTGGTTTGTCTGGTCAGACAAGACAATTAAGTTAGGTAATGCCGATTTTAGGTTGTAAGTCTGAAATACAGTTGTATATGACTTACATAACACACTTAAGTACAAATAATTCTACGCAATATTATGTATTAAGGGTCGATCCCTGAAGGTTAATAATTTTACTCCAGCTGCCGTGTGTAAGCCGATGACTTAATTCCCTGTAAACCTGTTTTCACATTTAAGAAAACTAATTACCTTTTACCTATATAATAGTGAAAAGCGAATACAGAGGCGTAGCGATGATATTTTGCGCCCGGGGACGAACTATAAAATTGGCGCCCCAGCGATCTTGTGACCGATTTATTACCCTTGTTTACTTATTATAATGTAACGTTGTAAGCCTCATTTTGGCGCCCCTGTACCTTGGCGCCCGGGGATATATGTACCCCCCTGCCCCCCCCCCCCCCCTCGCTACGCCTCTGAGCGAATATAAATACTATTGATGTTGTAACTGTATTGACCTTGGTATTCAAAGTGAAACGAGTCTGCGATAATTCTGGCGACGGTACACATCATTAATATACATTCTGCTACTGTAATATTCCAAAGCATATCGCACCAGGAGTGTGACAATACACAGATGTTATAATACCTTACGGTGATATATATTGACATGCATAAAATAAAAAAATTAGAAAGAAATAAAAGATTTATGTCGTTTCAACAAAAGTTGCGAAGAATTGTGAAGTACTTCTGTGTATTATTACCCAATCTGCTGAACATCAGTTATCAGACAAGACTAATCACCAGTCACAATGACGAAACATCATTAAGTCTGCTAGTCGGTTATGGTTATTTAAAATAAAAAATGACTCCCAGGCTCAAACTAGGACAAAACTTTCTTAGAATGAGAAAATAGCAGTTTTTACTGTGGACAACTGAAATACATATGTGCAGAATTGCATAAATGTACAGTATTGTGTTAACATTAACAATTGCAGTGCTTTCCACTTATGTCATAATTATAGGACTGGAGCGTGCGGATGCCCCAAAAATTGATTCATGAAAGGGGTGCGGGCGCTATTTGATCTAGGGCCGGTTTTGCCTAATGTATAAATACAGTAGTGCACAGTTATTTGTTTCCCCATCATTCCATTCCATTCATTCCACTCGCTCGGAGGACTCGACTAGTAAACGTCGTGGAGCACTATTGCTGAGCTGTCCGCGTGGCGGCTATGAGCTACCCACGAAGAATGGCGGAATGATGAGCCACCAGCCAAACAAGGACTAAGATGTTTTCTTCGCTGAAAATCTGCCTCCGATATACAGGCATGGGGACGTCCCAGAAACAACAATTTGAGAACGGTAGTCACTAATCGACAAGGGCAGAGACGGGAAAAGAGAAGCCGTGCTGCGCATGGGCCATGACTAGCCAACAAAATAGAATAAAAGGAAGCATCGCCATGTACATGTGATGCATCCCGCAAAGACCCATCTACCTACCCCATCGGATCATAAGGCTTAAGCTTGGATTAACAGCGAGTGGTTATAACTATTAGCCCAGTACTAACCCTGAGGCCGAAAAGACATCACGACAAGAAAAAGAAGTGGCGGGGTTTTGTTTTCTCTACAGGAATGTGCACCATGCCCGAGCAGCAATCCTGACCATGTCCGGACCAACTTGCACGTTCCTGGAACCGACTTGAATAAGTCGAGGAATTACTTCATTGCCTGTGAAGTGGATATCATGCTCATTTTGGCTCGAGAATCATTATCGATAATAACTTTATCCACAATTACTGATTTGATCCTTTTGCTACCACCATCAAAATATTCTCTTAAATTTGGAATAGATGGCATTAAAATAATGAGCCATTTTGACTCTGCTGATTGGTATCTTAAAGTTGTATGTACACTTTGTACTCAAAACTCCAACTTGTGAATGAATATATTAAGAAATTTATTGACTTACTGGATAAGATCGAGATGGCTTACACATTATTGGCATTTATTATTGTCCATTTCAAAACTGGACTCAATTTGATCAAGTTCAGACTGGCGTTTCAGGGCAATAACGCGTAGGCGCATTTTTTGCCGGATAACTTTCCCTCCTTACCTCTCCCAGACATTCGTACAGTAGCAACATACATATAGCACAAACAAAAATAGCATACAGATGATACAGGTGACCTCTAGCCAAGGTCGACAAAAACGATCTAGGGAAAGAATTCCTAGTCTAGGTAAATAAAACCTACTTGGATGAACGACCTTATAGAAACACTAGGAAATAATACCCTATTATTATAATAATAATTTAAAAAAAACCTTTTTAAAGGAAAAATTTATATATAAAAAACACATAACTACATATCGGGAGGATAACAACACTACAATAATACTTTATTTTCCTTTTTTCAAAGGGGTTGAGTGGATCTGAAAAACTAAGGTAAACCGAACAATATTTGCATGTACCGTGTATACAATTTTTAAGGAAGCATTTTCATAAGAGATTTACGAAAGTATTAAAATGTATTTACCTTTTTGTTTCGTATGCACTGTTCACTTTTTACTTGGTTGTTTCTTATATATGTATAACGTCGGATACTATTGACACTGTTGATTCCGATAAATACATAAAGTGTAAATAAAGTGTCCTATTTTGAATTGCCTGTGTGCTACACACAGACAGCTACGCAAATGAATAGTTATTCCAGCTGGTATTTCAACTCTGGTATCTGGAATGAAACGATCAAAGATAGTAGTGATCAATTCAATTAATCCTGTTTCAGTGGGCTATCTTGTTACATAAGTAAAACCTTGCAATGAAGTAGGCAAGTATTAATGGGCTAAAGTCACAAAATCTTGACGTCGGGCGATGTTTACCCTTTTTTTTCTTCTGGATCGCATTATGTTTATGGGTTTCCTATGGCAAAAGTGTACGTCATCCATGTCAGGAAACCACTCCGATGGTCTAAGTGGTTAGATCGTCCGCCTCGGATGGGAGAGTTTTCGAACCAAGGCCGAGTCATACCAAAGACTTATAAAAATGGTTTTGTTTTGTTTTGTATGGTTTAACGCCATTTTAAGCACAATATAGGCTATACATGGCGGCCAGTATTAATGATGGAGGAAGAACCCGGAAAACCCCCGGAAAGAACCACCGACCCACGAGAAGCTACTGGCAAGCTTTCTCACACAACTACATTAGCCGAATCTTAGACTCGAACAAACGCAGACAGAGGTGAGATGGCAGTGATCCGTAACGGACAACGCTTTAGACCACTCGGCCACTCGGGGCCCCTATAAAAATGGTACCAGTAACTGCCTGGCTTGGCGCTCGGCTAAACCAACAAGTGGCTCTGCGCTGTTTGTGACAGCTGTCAAAAAAAAAAGCGGAGACCTACTTTTGGTCTTGGCGTTCAGCATAAAGAGGTTAGTGATGGGACTGGTCGGCCTGGTATCTGGTTAATGTGAAGGGGTGGGACATGATGCACCATGTCTGCGGCTTGATGCCCCAGAATTAAACATCACTATATATTGCCACACAGCCACATCTTAACAATACAACTCAAACTGTTAAAGCTACGTTAAAACACATTTTTACTGACATTAATTAATATGTTAGTTCATGCTTGTATATATCAACTAACGTAGATATTCCTAAGTCTAATCATAATCTAACTGTAATCTAACTTTCAGACACAAATTATCGATTGCAATGGATGTTTACAATAGTATAAAGATATACCAAAGGTATTATATATAAAAACGGGGGAGGGGGGGGAGCTGACGGTCAGGTCTAAGGGATCTATAATTTTCGGGGAGGGGGAGGCGTTTGTGATTATCATCAAGAAATTTAAATTCGACTCCCGAAGATATATTTTTGGTTTTTAGTCCTGAACATATTTCCTGATTTGTAGAAAAGGAACTAGGCTAATTGTATTCATCGTATTTGTTTTTAATAATGAATGACAAAAAATAACCATGTACTCCAACCCAAAGACGGTTTATCCACAATCATTACTTTCACAGTGACCTCATGGGACATTATCTTCAGTCGTTTTGAGACTGGATCACACCTGTTGGCATCGTATACAAATGCCCACGTACTTGGACGCTGATTTTAGTTATGTACTTCCGACATGAATGGGTGGGGGTGGCGGCAGTTATATAATCATTTTGTAAGGAATATTCCGGCAAGCGAAAACAACTTGTTAATCGCCTTTAAAGGTATTTAAAGTCAGTGTCTACAAAATTACACTTGTACCTGAAACGGTTAGTGCACGTCTACTTGAACTGTCTGATTTGTACAGCTGATGGGTAAGGCACAAAGTAGCACAAGTGGGTGTGGATGGTACTCTGTGAAGAAATGGCAAAAAATTTTTTTTTTTAATAGTGATGTCCCATTTCATTCAGTTAAGTATCGCGCAGTGAGCGTGTTATGGGATATGCACTGTTTGGATTTTAATTAGGAACTGCTGCGATAACAATCCGACAGATATGCCAATGTCAGGCAAAATAGCGGAAAATGACAGAGTTGAGACAAGCCAGAGCAAAAATATTGGGAAATCTTTAGTCATTTGGGACAGATGTCATAATAGTCAATAATAAAGGTGGTCTTTTCGCGGAGAATTATTCTGACATAGATGGGAGTGTGTTAGTAATCTTGATCAGCTAAACTAAACAATGGTGTGTGTGTGTGTGTGTGTGTGTGTGTGTGTGCGCGCGTTCCTAGATGAAATTTCATGCCTTAAGTATCATATCACACAATGAAGTTTTAGGCAGTCCGTCTTTCTTTGCCAAATCAAGAACTTCTTAATTCGGGGTGGGTGGGGGTCGTTCACCCTTTATAAACTGGCTAAAAGAGTGAGGCCTCGGGAAGGAACAAAGGAACATAGTTTAATATCTGTTCTTCACTGTGAAAAGAGTACAGTTTAAAGCCAAGACGGTTGATGACCCTAAGACATTATCATAAACGCGGACGTTTCAGCTTTATTTAAGGTTTTCATCTGAAAAGTGTTTATGGATAAAATAAGTACAAAATCATTGTACAGTGAGTAACAAAACCATATGCAGAATCTGAAAAACAGCGATGATATACTGAGGTAATACTAGTAACTTTGCTGCATTAATACAAAACACGGACAGACATTACATGCACATACGGACAATGTAGGTTTGTATCGCGATATGAATTTAATTAGGCCGGTCGCACAATATATCTGACGCTTCACAGCTGTAATGGTACGTTGCATGCTATTTCTTCATTGCCAAAAAAATAAACAAGCTAATACTTTAATACTTTTGATCAAATGAACAAAATGGAATTTACAAAAGCAACAATGCTATTAGTGTTATCTACCAAACAACTCAGGGGCCCCGAGTGGCCGAGTTTTCTAAAGCGCTGTCCGTTATGGATCACTGCCATCTCACCTATGTCTGCGTGGGTTCGATTCTCGGATTCGGCCAATGTGGGTATGTGAGAAAGCTTGCCAGTAGCTTTTCGTGGATAGGTGGTTCTCTCCGGGGTTTTAAGGGTTCTTACGCCACCATTAATACTGGCAGCCATGTATAGCCTATTTTGTGCTGAAAAAACCCACATTGGCCGAATCTGAGACAATGAGTCAATGAGTCAATGATCGATAACGTGCGCTTTAGACCACTCGGACATTCGGGGCCTCTCATGATATTTGTGTTATCTACCATGTAACTCAATATTGTTTAAAACTGCCTTACAAAATAGCCAGTTTTCACAATAGTGGACATCACAACGTAAACAAACCATTAAACAAACAAGCATGAGAAGATTGTTTCCGCCTCCATCCACGCCCCACGTGGATTGGGACTACCGGGGATTTGTAAACATTTTTATTTAAAGAAATATGGTGAAAAGTAATAATTCAGGAAGACGTGAAGTTCTGATATAAAAATTAACGCACTTATTTGTTTATGTTTAAATTTTGCATATACACATATTTGCCATATACATTAGCACTTAGCATATACTATATTTGCTATATACATCAACATTTAGAACATACTATATTTGCTATATACATCAACATTTAGCATATACTGTACTTGCTATATACATCAGCATTTAGCATATACTATATTTGCTATATACATCAGCATTTAGCATATACTATATTTGCTATATACATCAGCATATACTATATTTGCTATATACATCAGCATATACTATATTTGCTATATACATCAGCATTTAGCATATACTATATTTGCTATATACATCAGCATATACTATATTTGCTATATACATCAGCATATACTATATTTGCTATATACATCAGCATTTAGCATATACTATATTTGCTATATACATCAGCATATACTATATTTGCTATATACATCAGAATTTTGTATATAATGTATTTGCCATATACGACCATAACCTAATAAATCTATAAAATTAATGGTAGGTAAAGTTCGTTATATATTATTCTGATACTGGACCGTCCACTACAAACATTATTATTTATAAATATCGAACGGTTCTTGAAACACGCGCTGACATGCAAGTTCACTCGTGAGCTTAATTGCATCGCCTACAGCAGATGAAAGTGTTAACCACAATATAATACGTCTAGCAACTCGACAACAACACGCCACAATAAAATGTGCCGGACTGTTTGACAATGTATTTTTACTCGATATCGTAGATTTCGTAAAAAGGCTAAATTGAATAATTGTATAATATATCAACATCGAGAAATAAAACATGGATATTTCAATGTTTAAAGCTGAAATATTTATGCTTACTACGCATTACAGTAGACAATGATAATGTTGTAGATAACACATAGTAAACGATAAGGTTGTAGATAACACATAGTAAAAGATGATGATAAGGTTGAATATAACACAGTAAACAATAATAGGGTTGTAGGAAACACATTGGGGACACAAGGTAGCCCGTATGAAAGTTGACTGCGTGTTAAGTTTTGAGTCATACATACATACATGCATACATACATACATACATACATACATACATACATACATACATACTCCAATGGTAGTTGAATTCTGACACATTATTGTGTCTATAGTAAAAATTACCTAGAGTTTCTAGTGTTTGGTTTCGCTCAATACACTTTATTGTGGTTTAATTCAAGCATGTATGTAGCCGGGAGAGGTAACAACTACTATCAATGACAGGAAGAAAACGAAATTAATTCGATCCAACGATGGTTGAAATCAGGAGTATCAAACTCAATCTACCCTGAGGGTGGCATGAGAGCATATGCGACGGTCCAAAGGCTGCAACTTGTGACGCCAATTATTTACATACATACATACATACTCCAATGGTAGTTGAATTCTGACACATTATTGTGTCTATAGTAAAAATTACCTAGAGTTTCTAGTGTTTGGTTTCGCTCAATACACTTTATTGTGGTTTAATTCAAGCATGTATGTAGCCGGGAGAGGTAACAACTACTATCAATGACAGGAAGAAAACGAAATTAATTCGATCCAACGATGGTTGAAATCAGGAGTATCAAACTCAATCTACCCTGAGGGTGGCATGAGAGCATATGCGACGGTCCAAAGGCTGCAACTTGTGACGCCAATTATTTTGCGGGCCACATAATACGGCTTGGTGGCCTGATTGAGACACGTGGCCGAAATCGACAAACCAGAAGAAGACCGCTCTAAGATTGATATGGTGAAGATATCTCAGAAACATTTGATATCATCAGGGTAAGCGCGTGTTAGCGTCATAAAATGTTTATAAAACGCGCGTTGTCACCATCAAAAAAAATCAAAGTAATATCAATGGATTTTTTTTCAAAGTGGCATATTTACACAGTATTCTTTATGGAAAATATACCATTTCATCTAGCAATTTGCAGTGGAAAAACTGCGGCTCTTCCGGCTACATACATGCTTGAATTAAACCCCAATAAAGTGTATTGAGCGAAGTCTTTCATTCAGAGCTTGCACAATCCAATTGTTTTATGCTATTTGTTTGTGTAAATAACACAATTTATTTGGACAAATCACGTTATCTGAATTGAAATAGTGTGCTTAACTTGGAGTGTAATATGTCCCTTTTTAAAAAGAAACATATATATACTCAACTGCTCCTGTGGCCTAGTGGCGGGAGCGGGAAGTCGTGGGTTCGATCCCCGGCCGAGTGATACCAAAGACTTACAAACATGGAACTAAGAGCTGTCTCGCTTGGCGCTCAGCCTTAAGAGGGTAGTGTTAAGGACTGGTCGACCTGGTGTCAGGATAATGTGACTGGGTGGGACATCATGCTACATGTTTGCAGTATGATTCCCCAGTGCTAGACATCACTATAAACAGCCTCGCTGCAGACATCGTAGCGATATGACTGAAAAATTGTTAATGTTACATAAAAAATCCTAACCTGAAAGTTGATAAACCATCTGTTTGTGGTACAATTTAATCTTTTACAGAAGAAAGTTTTTAAAATAAATTTCATAAACCAGTTTTGGTTAGAATTAGTCTAATGTAATTAGGAAATTCTGTAAATAATCTAAACATTTTTATGATATATGGGTAAGATACAGATTTGCTATTTTGCCATTTTCATCTGTAGCAAAATGATTTGTTACATGTAATTATATGCAGTTTTTATTTGGACTTTTGAGAATTTAAAAAATATAAAATGACAATGTCAATAAAATATTTGCATTTTCTTTTCAGATACCAAAGGTCCTTCAACAAAAAAGTGAGATGGTCTGCAAACCCAAAGAAAGCTGATCAACAGTACCTGTATATATTCTGGAAACAATTATGAAAATATTGAGAATGAGGTTAGATGATATAGTTGGCATGAACCAGCCAGTCGTTTTGGACATATATGATCCTAGGTGAATATCCAATGCCACCACCACCTACAGAAGAGATTGTTACAAAGCAGAAATCTCATTTTAAGTTAAAATGATTTAGGCCTTTTAGTCAAGTAACACCTATTGATATCAAATTGTTATGGAGAGACTATTCTAGTCAATGTATGGTAAGAAATGATCCCTACCATGGACCCATATAGACTTTGACTAAATCTTTCTTGAAGTACCGGCAATGAGCCAAAGTCCAGCATGTGTTTGATTTCCAAGTAGCAGTTTATCTTCAGACCACTGTCGATTATGTTCTTAAATCTTTTAAAAACATGCATCTGAACAAAAAGATGTAAGACATTTTCTAACTTTTCATATCCATTGCATTTATACTTGTCTTATATACATGTTTAGATTGAGGTAAATGCAGTGTATTTTGGCCATATGATATATAAAAAAGCACAGCAGAGACTATACATTGTAATTTATTTAATCTAATAGGAGTAACAAGATTAAAATCATGTAATTCCAAGTCGGTATTACTGCATAATAAAGTACCTTTTAATAATTTTATTTTCTAAATGTTTTGTGTAAAATTGCAGTCAGATTTCTAGCATACTTTGAAGAAGAAAAAAAAAAGTACATTGGAGCAAATAACTTCAATCTATACTCTTAATTTCATTGCACCCACTAAACATTACTGTACCTATCAAAAGACAACACACTGAAGCATTAAAATTGATATGTAACTGAACTGGATCCTTTTTTCCAACAAAACCCATCAAAGAACATGCGTTGTGCCTTGTGACTGCATCTTAATTTAGCTACACACTTTTTAGATTTGTTACAAACATCCAGTATTAGGACTGCACGTTTATGGTTTTTTTATTTGCCTAAATACTGATAGATACGATATACATTGCTTAAAAGAGTTTTTGCTTCACTAATATATATAAATAAATATATATATATATATATATATATATATATATATATGTATGTGTGTGTGTGTGTGTGTGTGTGTGTGTGTGTGTATGTACGTTTTTTAATGAAAATGAATTACATCAGAAAACAGCATTGAGCTTAACAACATTGTTTCGAATTCCACAACATAGTATTGTCCCATATTTCTGACTACATTATTAAATATTTAGGTTAAATCTTTTAACACAAATGGACGCGGTTGGCCATAATCGCCGCATATTATGACTTTTGTATTCGATAGCAATAACCAATCAATAAATCGCCGTAATACATCTAACGATACCGTGCATATATCGTCCCAAATGATGACATCTGGAATACATTTCTCACCCATTCGATCAGGAGTCCATTCGTCGCTTTTCAATCGAAAGACACTGTGATAAGTGCAAGCATTAATTCCTCGCTGTTTCATCTCTCTGGCGAGTCTATAGGTTGGTGTTAGCACAATCATGTTTGATTTGGAAACGCTAGTGTTTCTACGAAATAATTCAATCGCACGAGTCGTCTTTCCTGACCCACCACAGCCATTTAAATAAACTGTTTTATATCTGCATATTGGATCAGATATCTGCTGTGCATTAGATAGTTCTGATATCTGATCGTTTTTCAAGTAATTATCTTCAATCGTAGCATCTGCTGATTTGGAATAATCACGCAGTACTTCCCGCTTGATTCTCCATGATCCCCAACTCTCGTCAGAATTTGTGAATTCAGCCACTGCTTCGATGTGTTTTGCATTTATGTAAAATGCATCAGTGGCAACTCTAACTGCAGTGTCAGGAAATCTATTTATCATTGAAAAAAATTAATAGAAGCATATGCCAGCATGGACGCCCTAAAAATGTGTATACTGAAGACTGTGTCCTTCGTTGTAAGTAACAATTGTACCCAATTTGGTTCCATCGGTAAAGAAAGCGTCTTTACGATTGACATATATGCCTTTAGATGTTACATCCGCGATTATAAAATCGTATTCAACGCTATCTATAATCAACCGTGAAGAATATCTTGTATTGTATTTGCCACCCTGAGTAAATTTACCAATTATTCTTCTACCGAGTTCTTTTGCTTGTCTTTTTTCAATTTCAAACAACTGTTTGGACCATTTCAAGATATTTTCTTCGTCGAAATCGGGAAATTGTTTTCTATTTTCACTGATTATACTATCTAGATTAGGTTGTGGTAACCAGACTTCAGTTTGCGCGTGATATGATATAATCGCTTCACTGACAATCAACGATATCAACATTTTAGAATCAATCATATACTGTAATAGGACTATTGGCATTCAGTGTTTTTCAGATATATGTCTACCATCCAAACATAACATGGATGAAGTCATGTAGCCAATTCAAATGATATCACGCAAGCGAATTCAGTTAAATCAAAATTAGGCAGTGGGCCATTAATCGCAACACGGGTCATTTCATGTGTGGGATTTCCAAATCGCTTGAAGTATTCAGCACATTCTCCGTACCCGAGAAAACTTCCTGGATAACACGCGACCATATCAACCCAAATAATATTTTCGGGGTCATATTTAGTATTCCATAATCCACCATGACCGTATTCAATGTAGCTTGATTTGATATCTGATAGAAATTCAGCTCTTGTTGGTTTCCACATATTTTTCTTTCTCGAGAAATGAGCTGCAACCGACGGAATTGTAAAACAATTTGTTAGTAATTGTTTGTCGTGTTCTGTTGAAAAACCGCTAGCTAGTTTTCTCATCGCATCATGGGAGAGCCTCAGTGCGGTATAATTCTTCATTGGGTCTTACAAATTGATCAAATCTGCCCTCGGAGTTTTCAAAACTGTGAAGTAACCACACTGACATAGGATCGTTTTTACTTAACTAATGAATAAAATCAAATAATTTCTCATCCGGGGAGAATTCCGGGGAGAACTCTGTGGGTATATACTTTTTTGTTCTATCCCGTGGAAATATTGTTACTGCAGGTGTCTACGCGTGTTCGTTATGATCAATAGTTTCGATTGGATCTCCTCTTGAGTTATATTTCGGTTCATATAATATCTCGCCTGTTATCCTCGTTATTGATATTGGGAATTTTAGTATTCGTTCTAACTCTGCCACATTTTGAATTGTTGACCCCTGCTCCTTCACTGTCAGTCCAGATTCATTTATTTTTTTTGCGTCTTAGATCAGTCAGTTTATTTCCACGGAACGTATTTGCGAAGTGTTCTATTATTCGTTCTGCAACACAATTTATTTTTGACAGTTTCATGGGCTTTAGTTTTTCAATACTCGGTTTATCATTTAACGGATAAACCCTCCAAACAACTGCTGTTACAGGATAAGATCTCTCGTGGTACGGTTTGTCAATTCCAGTCAGAATTCCTGGTTTGGAATCTCGACTCACAGTGACAGTTCTTTTATCCTTCAAGACGGGTTCAAATTTATCTCTGATAATCCAATCTCGTGTTTCTGAACGAATAATGAATTTCACTCCAAAAATATACCTTTTTCGCCCAAGATGTGAGATTATCACTGCTGCTCTTTCGTAGTTCATGGTATCATTAACACCACCATCAATTCGAAATGTTGACCAACAGTGAGATGCTCCATCGTGTTTGAATTCCTCAAAACAATCACGAATTCTACTTATTACGGTTCTATCACCTATTAGACCCTTTGGTGCTACGGAGACTCTTTCGAGATTGAATTTAGCATTTTTCCAAGGTTTAATTTTCGATAATCTCTCAAACTCTTTCATGCTATAATTAAAACAAACATTTAAATAAGAAATTTATATATAATGAATCGCTGCAAATGGCTTATGATTGGATCAGTAACCCCGTGTAACAAATCATGCTAAAAGGAATTCTGTGGATATCATTTACAAAGCGTACGACGTGGAAGTCTAGGTCCAAGATGTGGGGTCGTTGTGAGAGGAAAATCGCAGTTGTGTCTCCGTTGTAGTGGTAAGCGATACAGAGAGTTAAAGCCTTATTATGATAAGAGAGTTACAAACTCCATCGATGACTCTGACTCTGTCAACGACAAGATCATAAGAACTCCTCGAGACTATATTGGAAGATTCTCAAGTAATGTTATCATTCAACCAATTAATGAATTAGACAAATATTAGTACTGTATATAAATGAACCAAGAATTTCGACCTCATCCTGTAATCAGCAACTACGAGGCGTCTCATGACGGTATTATCAGAAACCGAAGACTGAAGAAACCATTTGGGTGGGATAATGGCGCGGCATATTTGAAGTTTTGCGCTGGAAAGAAGAAATATTACTGTCACAGATTCGTTTTCGAGGTGTTTAATGGATTGATCAGGGATGGTTTTGTTATTGATCATATTGATGGACGTCCTCAGAATAACAAATTGGATAATCTAAAAGCTATTACACCGAGTGAGAATTCAAAACGAGGAGGAACTGGTACTTGTAAAACGGTTGAAAGGAGACCTGTAAAATCATTTAATGTGGAAAATAACGAAGAAATAGTATTCCAATAAATGAATGAAGCCGGTAGGTATTTTGATATTTGCTGATCCTCAGTGCGAAGAGTAGCAGAACGAGTACAAAATTCGGCTTTTTCAAAAAAGACTGGACAAAAAAATAAATTCGTTTACATCTAGATTTCATTTTGTACTATTCTATATGGTATTAAGGGAAATAATTTGTACGGGTATGTGTAATGGCTTATGAAACAGTTACGGATCTCAATTGGTTGTGTCACCGGATTTCTGATTGGTTGATTTTGACTATCATGATTCTCAGCGGATATAATCTTTTTGTGAGGAAACAAATCAAATACGCTGTGTTTTACAAACAATTGTATTTTTTGTGTCTTTTGTTTTCTTCTAAGCATTCGGTTGTCAATAATCAGTATTAAATACACGAAAGGTAAGTGGATTCATTCATTATACTGTGCTTTCCTATCTAATTCGCATTCATCCATTGTGTATATAAATACCACGCCATTGACGTCATTCATTGTACATTCGCACTTGTTCGCTATTGACTGTATTGAATTACCTATATATTATATTCACGCGCATATACCTGTATAAGAACAGTTAGCTCATTCATAACACGTTGGATTCTCGTCCTGGGGTCCATGGTTCTAACCCCATAATAGACATATTGTTTACGGTACAGATTGATGGCTTTTAATAATTGGGGGCGCCAGCCCAAAGGTACTTTGTGTACACCTCCAGTCACGTTAAATACGTGACGGTGTAATTTTGCACCCCTGGGAAATTAATTCTCAGGGGGAGGTGTACAACAACAAAGACGCCCCCAAAATAAACAGTAACCACGGATGTAATAAGCTCTCTGTCACATTGAGTAGCCCCGCAGGATAATTCGGAATGAATTATCGGCCAAAAGAAACGGTCATAGGGTCAATGAGATAGAAAATCTCAAAGAGAGAAATATACTCGATTATAATAACAGAGGAAAACATTTCTGATATAACAACAACAGAAAAAATACTCTTAAAGAAAGGACCCTATGAAAGACACATAGGCCTAATAAGGGACCCAATGAATGATAACCGCTCATCATGGGTTGATGTTTTTTTTTGTATTAGAAATTTGTAATGATTATATAATATGAACTCTGAAAATATCAATAAGGTTATAGCCGAAATTTCAAACTACAATTATCGGATAATTTAAATTGTGATCAAATTATATCCGACTTTCAGGATATCGATTTCGTTTCTATAAACAATAAATACATGCTACCAAAAAGTATGCCCTTATAAAAAGAATTCAGAAATATATTCGTGATTCCCTTGTATGTTGTGATGATGTTAGTGTGTTTGTGCCGTTATGTACTATCGTGGAAAGGATAAGAAGAGAACTGGGGCAGGTGTATGAAACTAAAAGGATGATCAATTCTAAAATTAGGGATATAAGAGCGTTAATTGCACAAAATGAACAATTCCTTTAAGAGCCCCTGTTCTATATACTGCGCGTAAAATTCTTACTAAATACTTCACTGTTTGAACAGGTAACAAACATGTATAAATACTCGTTGGACAGTATTTTATTGCAATGCAATAGACCGGTATGTGCATTCAACTAGAACAAGGTGGTTTTAGTCAACGATAGCGGTGAAATTATATACTGGCATTTATCAATGAACGTGTACTACAAGGAAGTTGTAAATTTCATGGTAAAATATTTTTTTTATTACTGAAATTTTCATACTAAATACTGTTTTGGTCATTTTTTGACCATTTTGGTCATCTTTGAACGATTTTGGTCATTTTGTTTACCATTTTAGTCATTTTTTGACTGATTTTGGTCGCTTTTTGATGGCGAAAACCCCGGGATTTCATTTAGAGAAAATCAACTTTTCAATGAAATTTTCATCGAGCAACACCTAAAAATGGCCAAAATGGTAAAACAAATCACCAAAATGGCCCAAAATGACCAACAATAACTAAAAAGACCGTTTGGTAAAATCCCCCGGATTTCACTTAGAGAAAATCGACTTTTCAACGAAATTTCTTAAATTATATTATTTCCATGGTTGTGGCACTTCGTTGGGTCACAGGGTCGAATTTGCACGAGATTTCTCGAGACTTTTCCACCTGGAATTATTTTCGGGTGACAAAATCACTGCCTTTAGATTGAAATCTCATCGTACACTAATTAGAAAATTGTTTACAATTTCAATAATGGTAAATGAAGCGTTAACGACCCGATTGGCTCGTGAGAGACTGGTCGCAATTAAAAAGTATATACCCGTACGCGACTCTGTCAGAGATAAACTACAAGCTAGACAAAGTCTTCAGACTGTATTTGCTGCAGGATCTGAAGAGTTGTTTAAACCGATAACCACGGCAACGAAGGGGGTAATAACAGCCACTGAGCGAGCTATATGGGGAGATGTTCCCAAGGACGAATCAAGAAAAGAAAAACCTCTTATTGGTGAACTTGAAAAAATAGCAAGAAGATCTAAACAAACAAAAAAAAATCTTTAAAACCACTTCCTGGTGATATAGTAACTGCTGTAAAACAACAAGAACAACGAGAATGACAAGAACGAGAACAACAAGAACGAGAACTTCTTGAACTTGAAGAAGAGCTTGCTAACGCACCGCCAATTACCATACCACCTGAACCACCAGAAGAAGAACAGGAAAATGGCGCTATTGCAAGAAAAGAAGAACAAAAGGGTAAAATAGAACGAAGAAATCTTGACCCTAAAAAAATATTTCAAAGTGATGTGATAAATGATATTAAACAAATTAAGACTGATAAAGAATTTGCTCGATTTATCGTCGATACATTTCCAAAGGGTCAACGAGAACAATATATGAATGAAGGATATGAAGATACTATAACTACTAGGGAGGTTTGGAAAACAAAACTATATTTGGCAAAAATCGGTAAGTCTCAACTACCACACAATGAAAAAGAATTTGAGAAACTTGAAAGGAAGATATCTCAAATAGAAAATCCATCGATACCAGTTGCGCCCTTTGTACCCCCAGTAATGGCAGAAGTTGAAGATGTAACTGGTATCACTAAAAAAGATGGACATGGATATTCAAGTGGAGTTAGAAACTCCGTTTCAGGTAGTGGTTTAGTTAGTTGTCCTGGTAATATTCTTAGCGATATAGCACGGTTAGACGTTCTCATAGGAGAGAAACGAGCTGGAAAAAACTCACCGGAAATAATTAATGAAGCAACTGATATCTCCAGGCGGTTATTTCAAGGCGGCATCATGGATATCAAAACATATCGAGATTTCATTGATGTGCTAGCCAAGCATCATGGTTATCACAGCGAGTAATCACGGCATTAGATAAATAGTGATTCAATAAAATGATCATACACTACAACCATGATAAACCAACCAGTGTCTACGTAGTAAACTCACGATTGCCTGTTTACAAAACATACTATGGTGATGGTCTCGGTGATACCATTGCAGGGTTATTTGCAAGAATGGCTCCAAAAGTGGAACCGCTAGTAAAACAATTATCAATGAAAGCCATTGATGTTATTCGTGATAAGGGTATTAGTGCTGATGGAGATGTTGCCGGGAAAGCATTTTCCGCCGCGAAGGATAAACTAACAGCGCTAGTTCGACGGCGAAGGAAACCACCAGCGCGTTTGGGACCATTACCGTCTACAGCGGAGATGCCTGCAAGTGTTAGTAAAATAATAAATAACGTAGTAGATCAAAAATTAGCATCATTGACAACTTGTTGACAACTCCATCATTGACAGCCAGCAACCAAGATGATATCGCAAATATGATAGCGGGAAGTGGCTTAAAAATACCTCGACATGGTCGACGACGATGATTTAGATCAACGAATATATAATAAAATGTTCAAACGGTCACCTGATACAGCGTTTGACACGGACGCCCAGTACTCAAGAATGACTTCGTAAGCGATTATCAATACTATTCCTATCACGCAGTACAACCTGATATTCGATCAAGAATCGAACTTCAAGTCCATGATACCAGTAAAAACTTTCTACCGTGTGAGGCGTTTATTGAAGTAGAAGGAGAACTTGTAACAGATGTTGTAGCTAATACAGCATATCCACTTGATACTCAAGTTGGTTTTGTTAATAATGGTATCGTGGCGCTATTTGAAAGTGCAAGATATCTCATTGATGGAAGAGAGATTGAATCAATAGAACATGAAGTTGATGTTGCCACAACAATAATAGGGTTAGCAAGATATTCCGACGATTATACAAGATCGGCAGGCCCTTCTATGATATCACTGACTACTTCGTTGACAACTCCATCATTGACAGCCAGCAACCATGATGATATCGCAAATATGATAGCGAGAAGTGGCCTTTAAAATACCACGACATGGTCGATGACGATGATTTAGATCAACGAATATATAATAAAATGTTCAAACGGTCACCTGATACAGCGTTTGACATGGACGCCCCAGTACTCAAAAATGACTCCGTACGTGATTATCAATACTATTCCTATCACGCAGTACAACCTGATATTCGATCAAGAATCGAACTTCAAGTCCATGATACCAGTAAAAATTTTCTACTGTGTGAAGCGTTTATTGAAGTAGAAGGAGAACTTGTAACAGATGTTGTAGCTAATACAGCATATCCACTTGATACTCAAGTCGGTTTTGTTAATAATGGTATCATGGCGCTATTTGAAAGTGCAAGATATCTCATTGATGGAAAAGAGATTGAATAATAGAACGTAAAGTTGATGTTGCCACAACAATAATTGGGTTAGCAAGATATTCTGACGATTATACAAAATCGGCAGGCCCTTCTATGATGTTCGCAAAGGATGGTAAGGATACTACTGGAAAAAAATCCAATTATTATAAGACGACCAAAAAAAGTCAGTGCTGCTGATGACGAGGCTATAATTACAAATAATAATCCCAGCTACAACCTAAGGGCTGCAACACGTATGTCAATGTTGCATGGAGCGCGTAGATCATTTTCATGCGCGATTCCACTACATCATATATTTGGATTCTGCAGAAATGTCCGAAAAGTTATCTATGGAGCGAAGCATACAGTAGCACTCGTGCGAAAGGGTACTAACCATAACGCAATTTGGAGGATTCCAGCAAATCCACATCCAGCACATGTAGATGATGATGCTGGTAAGGTCGTTTTAACAAAACTATCATTGTGGATGCCAGTGTTGACTCCATCAATCACCACAAAAGAACGATTACTATCATTTATGGATCAAGGAGGAAAATCATTGTTGAGTTGGCTAACAACAACAACGGATATTAAACAGCAAAGCAATGATGGTACATTCACATGGAATCTGTCATCGCGACAATGTTTTTATGCTTCGCGTCATATATTTATTGCGTTACAGGATACTACGCGATTAGACAATCAAACACGTAGCCATATGATATTCGATCAACTCGGGTGTAAGGAAGTCTCGCTGAGAATAAACGGACAACAGGAACCATCCGAGGATATACAACTTGATTACGATCGCAACCATATTGTGCGCGTGTATCATCATCTGTTGTCATACTTGGGGAGCGATCAAAATGTGGATACCGGTCTACAAATATCACAACACGATTTTAGTGCTCTGTATCCTATTTATTACTTTTCACTGGAACATCTTGATTTAACAAGACAATCCGTCGTTGATATACACTTCAGAGATTGTGTAGCCCATCCGACTAATGCAGCGGGTGTTGTCCTTATCCCGAATTATAGAGCGGTTGCTGTTATTCTTAGCGACAAATCAATGCTACTCGAAGGTGTTGGTGGACGAATGAGAGTGATAGATACACCAGTGGAAAACATGTAACATTTAGATCAATCTGTTATTGTATAATGTCATATAGTGTTGCTAGTGTTACGTTGAATCCTGATCAACTCAAAAAATTGCAATCAGAATCAGCTAAACAATGTGGAACCACAATAACGCTGAAACGCAATCAGATGTCTGGTGGTCAGAATAAACTGTCACTGACAACTCGTCAAAAGAAACACTTCGGTGACGCGCTCAAAGATAAAAAAGGTGTTCAGATCACACTTTCTGCAGCCGCGATCAAAAACATGATAAAATCAGGTGGTATATTCCCGTTGTAAGCCGCAATTCCAGCGTTGATTGTAGCAGCGGCCCCAGCGGTGGCTAAAGCGGCAGCGTTAGGGGCCGTTGGTACAGCGGCAGGGATGGCAATAAAGAAAGCAACCGGGAGCGGGTATAAAAAAGGGAAAGGGTCTAAGATTACCAGGAACCCCGCATTCATGGTACAAAGGAAGTGGCCTGAGACTAGAACCGGTTTATTAACACCGATGTCAAATTTTGATTTACTCGATGCTGCTAAAAAATTGGCCATAAAAAACTTCAGAGGTGTCTTTATGAAAGATCAGTTGCCGGCACAACCAAACACCGTTGAAACCGGTATCATTAATCTTGATAACAGCACCGGACCTGTGGGTTGCTTACGCGGTTGATCCACGTGCAATCGTCTATTTCGATTCATACGGGCTAGCGCTGCCGAAGGAATTTAATAGATATATAAACCATTTAAACACTGCTCGTTGGTATTCTACGCTACCAACACAACAAATGAATGACCCGCCAATATGTGGCAATGAAGTATTGAATGTCCTTGACGTTATTTCATCATCAGCAAAATCACCTCATCAGGTCGCGAATGAAAACACTAGTAGTCGCTGGCAAAAATCGAAGATTTTTCAACGAAGATTTTAGAGAAATAATTAGTGTTATAATAACATGATTGATATTTGGGGACGACCTCTATCACCTTCGAAGAAACCAGCCACGGAAATATCTGCAGCCGGTGATATAAAAAATTCATCGAAGATGAAATAGCTGAAACGTTGAACTTAGCAAGTGTTGATCCCAATGAAATAGTTGTATTTCAAGATCGTTAGGGTAAATTGAAAACCAGTAATATGCTCTTGATGATATTTTTGTTAAACAATGAGATGCAGCCGAAGGCGCCATCGTGGTATTTTCCTATCAGGGTAAGTTCAAACGGGGTGTACATGTATCAACAATCACAGATAAAATATTATCACTCGATAACAATTATATGTCCTCAGCGAATTCATTGAAATCACTCAATGATAAGTATGACGATCATATAATTACATTTAATAAGTTTACTGATTTACAAAAATCCATCGCGGACAACATTGATAAACCTGTAGTAGAATTTTTGGTAATCCACCAGTGACTACACCGAAACTCACAGAGATAAAAAATTATATGTTGGAATTTTCAGCACTTCAATCCAACTATGAAGAACATGTAAAACAGTTTTCAACTTTTCATAAAAACATCATAGATAAATTTCTTGGAACCACATTCGATAAACTCGACATAAAACTCCCTGATATTAAAAACTTCATCGAAGATACGAAAGACTTCGCCAAGAGAATCAAAGATGATGCAGAGAATATGATAAAAATACTTGAAAAAAACATTTCTCATGAAATAAACCGATAACGTAGTATACACGATTCAATACGGATCATTTAAGTGGACATCTACAAACAACATTTTACATATCACTGCAGCTGTCAAAGGTACTTATCGATTAACACTAGTGACACCGACTCAATTTAATATATCATCGTCGAGTTCATCTGGGGTCAACAATACGATATCAACGATCATCGACAAGGATACAACTGAACAGTTCACGATAGAATCCACTGATAATAATCTGGCTAGGGTTTCAGTAACATGGTACGTGGAATTCGTAGTGGATTTAAGTAAACAATTAAACCGCTAGCAATTTCAATTGAAATCGTAAATGATTTAAAAATAACATGGCATCACCGATTATTTCATCACCGACGATACCTTCGATATCTCAATACCGCTATGATCAGGTCAGAGAATTTCAAACTGAACTCAAAACCTTCGCCGAGTTGTACCAAACAAAAATAAAAAATACCTACAGCGGACCACCGTCATCGATGTAACCATATACTCGCTGTCTGGTGTAATCACCTGAGCCGGTATAATACTCTCCTTGGTGACAATGATTGCTCCGATAGCTGTTCCAATTTGTATATCTGCGGCTGCAACCATTGCATGAATAGTCACCGGAATAACAAAAAAGCTATCTTCGTGTTCTCAGCGAAAATTACATTATTATACTGTTAGATATGCTGCGGTATTTCGCGCGTACTCGCAATTACATACGTTGACAGCGACAATAACAGAGGATGAGTTTTCGAGAATGGTTCAGTTGTACAAGTCAACTATGTGGGAATAAGAGCGCGACAATAATAATAACAATGGTAACCCTGCAAGATCTACTTCAGAAGATATTAAAAATTCCGAACCGATTTGGCAGGTATCGGGGAACAAAACCCCGATGAAAACAAGCATGATCTCAATAACATCAACGAATCCTGAATTAAGTGTGAATTTCCCTACTTCGATTCCCGTGAAGGAGATAGCGCTAGCAAAACTACAAGTATACCATAGTTGGCCTAATATCAGATCGGTAGCATTTGGCGGTCAACAACAGAATAATTTTTGGGTATTCGCATATAAGAATAAACCCGATGGAACTCCAGACTGGAACGTTGTTTCGTTACCATTTGGGTCATACCAAATTGAACAAATCGATGCTGAATTAGCGCCTAGAAAAAAATCCATTACTGGGCGAGAACCAAAAATCGCTATAACAGTTCACGAGCCAACATTATCATCTGCCATTGAGATAAATTCACCGGGGAATGTCATATATATCTATCAGAGTTCTATAAGAATAATACTGGGTTGGCCTGAAATACCACCTCATGCATCTTATCAAATACCCGAACCCGAAAAATCTGATTATATTTCAACTAAGGAGGATTATCACGATTATCATAGGTTTTATAGCGACGGTATGATATTTGAAAACAATTTAGGTTATTATGCTGAACCACTAAATTATTCTAATTTTGCTTATGGTTTTTTTGTGCTAGAAGGATCCTGGGATGATAAGTATTATGTAATAAAGGAATTTAACATGAACAAACAATTCATGGATATGAATTCCAGTTTTGAAAGATTGAAAATAACTTCATAAAAGAAATTAGTAAAACCCCACCTAACCGAGATGAAGCCATCAAATACATAGAGGTGTGTAATAAAATTATCGAAGATATGAGATTTTTCAATTCGCGATTTATTCCATTTATATTAGATCATAATAATCCTAAAACAAGAACAGAATTTGCAAAGGAACTTAATATACGCATAGAAGATATCCTCCCCGATTTTACATTGTACTGGAACTAAAAAAATCTCTCAATGATGCCATTGACAGGTGGTTTCAAAAGAATACATGACGCATGGAAAAAACAGCACCACAACAAACAACTGTCTTGACATATAATAATGACCCAGATAGAGGTGGTAGACATATTGCTCCATTCAACGTCAATATATCCTCAGTGATTGCATTGAATTTAGTATGTGATGTTATCGAAGGAAGCTATCAAATAAATTTCGAGCGATCAAATCAAGCTCAGCAGGGATATATTTTATATTCATATGCACCAACAGATCCTCCAGGATTTCTAATCATTGAGAATCCAACTAATCCAGTCTATATGAGATGTCATAATAATTCGTTAACAAGAATCAATTTTAAACTCACTGACCAATCCAATAATCTGATTGATTTACGAGGTGAAGTTTTACAAATTAGTCTGTTTGTAAAATCTTAAATGATTTTCATCCTAAAAAAGATTGTTAACTCATAGCAGCAGAGGGGGTGAGGCCAACGACATTGGCGACCTTTTTATTTTTGATTCTATAAAGCATTTATGAGGAAGCCTCAGTTTGCCGAATCGACGTCTAAAAAAGTTGGTCTGTTCGCCCCCTCTGCTGCTACATCTGTACCGAAGTAACTCTGCAACATCTGGATCAGTTCGGAATCCGAACAGTCGATTGCGTTAGCAGCAATCACACTGTCATGTGTTTGGATTATCAATTAATATTTACAGAGATCTATAATATTGATTTTTAAAATAATTGGTACTTCTCTGCTCCAGGCAAACATCAAGTGATCAAGTGAGCGGAGCTAAGTGCAAGCTTATTGATAGGTTAGGTAAAATGTTATTTTTTTTGTAGAAACTATGTTTAAAAAGTAATAAAACCGAAGTAATTATCATTATTAATAAAATAAAGATAAATATGTAATGTCAGTTTTGTTTTTTCATTGTTTACCTGAACCTATTATATATGTTCGATGTTGGCAATTGTCGTTCGCCCCCCCACCCCCTCCTCGGTACCTTGTTGGCATTATTTGGCTTGCGAGTTGTCATAACAAACTGAGTTATTCAAGGTTACAATTTTCGAGGGTTGAGTGTAGTCACATACTAACCAACTAAGACACACCGTATTTGATAGTTGCTGGCCTAATATAATGGCTTGCTACCTAATATAGTGGCTACCAATGGTTCCGCTCCACAGCTGTTTCGAATTTTGCAAATTATTTATAAATGGTGAATCCAGACATTTGGAGAATGGGAATACCCACGTGGAAAACCATATGTGCGGGAGGAGCAGTGATATAAAGATTTTCAACATGGTCGCTGTGCTAGACTGTCAGAAAGAAACCACTTTCATTTAGGACCTTAGGGGCCCAGAGTGGCCGAGTGGTCTAAAGCACTCGCCGTTACGTATCACAGCCATCTCACATCTGTTTGCTTAGGTTCGAGTCTCCGATTCAGCCGATATGGTTGTGTGAGAAAGCTTGCCAGTAGCTTCTCGTGGGTCGGTGGTTCTGTCCGGGGTTTCCCCTGGTTCTTCTGGCCGCCATATATACCCTATCTTGTGCTGAAAAATGGCGTTAAACCCTAAAAAGCAGCAGAAGGGGCGAATCAGACAACATTTTTAGACAAGTTTTCACTGAAATCACGCTTAAAATCAATGAAACCAATGACATCAGACCCAAAAGTCAATGACATCAGGTCCCAAATATGTGTGTGAATCATGGATTAGGTCCAAAAAAATATTATGAAAAAATCAATGAAATTAATGAAATCAAAAACTTTTCAACTATTACATTTTTTGGGAAAAAGGGACTACAACATCGTTGTCACTCACCCTCTCTGCTGCTAGAACTTTCAGTTGGGGTTAACCGAATATTTGATCCAGTCCGATACGATATCGTGTTCCAGACATTGTCTGGGGGGGACGAAAATCACTACGATTTCACAAATAGACTAATTTGTAAAACCTCCTCTTGTAAATCAATCAGATTATTAGACTGGTCAGTGAGTTTGAAATTAATTCTGGTTAATGAATTATTATGACATCGCATATAGACTGGATTTACCGGGGACTCAATTATTAAAAACCCTGGAGGAGCTGTTGGTGCAAATGAATACAAAATATATCCTTGCTGAGCTTGATTTGATCGTTCTAAATTTATTTGATAGCTTCCTTCGATCACATCACATACTAAATTGAGCGCAATCACCGTTGAAATATTCACATTGAACGGAGCAATATGCCTGCCACCACCATCTGGGTCATTATTATGTTTGAGGATAGTTGTTTGTGGTTGTGATGGTGTTTTTTTCCACGTATCATGGATTTTTTTGAAACCTTCATCGATGGCATCATCGAGAGATTTTTGTAGTTCTGAGATATTATATCCTGGAAGTTTGAATGTTGGAATATCTCCTATGCGGATCCTATATTCTATTGCAAATAAATCTCTTGTTTTAGGACTACTGTCACCTAATACTTCTTGAATAATTTGTGAATGAAATGTTTCCATGTCATTGATGATTTTGTTACATGTTTCTACGACACTGATAAATTCATCTCGGGTGAGAGTGCCGGATCTAAGAGATATAAACAACAACGAAATATCGTTATTGAAAGCTGTGAAATTTTCAGTGATTTTATCCCGGTTAGCAAGATGATGAATAAGTTGTACTCTTTCATCATATTCTACTCTAATGAAAAAATATGACTTATCATAATCTTTATAACTCCTTACTGGATTATCAGATTTTGTCCTGTCTGTGATATAATCGGTTTTTTGTGGTTCTGGTAATTTAACGGTTTTTCCTCCGGGTGGTAATTCAGGCCATCCTAGTACTGTTCTTATTGAGCTTTGATAGATATCTACGACATAACCCTCTGTGCTTATTTCAATGGCAGATGATAGTGTCGGCACATGAACTGTTATAGCTATTTTTGATTCTTTTCCAGTAATCGATTTTATTCTACGCGCGAATTCATTATTGATTTGTTCAATTTGATATGATCCGGTTGGTATGGAAACAACGTTCCAGTCTGGGGTACCGTCGGGTTTATTCTTATTTGCAAATACCAGTGAATTATTGGGTTGTTGACCACCAAATGATTTTGACCTAATATTTGGCCAACTGTGGTATACTCGTAATTTTGCTAGCGCTATCTCCTTCACTGGGACCGGAGAGGGGAAATTCACACTGAATTCTGGATTCGTTGAGGTTATTGAGATCATGCTTGTTTGTACTGGTTTTGTGTTCTCCACTATTTGTTGAAGTAATTCCATCTGTGTTGTCATTGTTATTATACTCATGTTGTATTTCTAATTTTGACATCGCAGAATCATATATATCTACCATCGCTGAAAACTCACTCTCTGATATAATTGTATCATCGAGCGATGACGATATCAATGAGGATAATTGCGAGTATGCAGTGGACACAACATGAAATTGAATTATGTAGTCTTGTAGTTTCCGTTGGCTGCATGAGGATATTTTTTTTGTGATTATTGAAATTATTCCAGCGATTGTTGTTGCCGCAGAAATGCAAATTGGAACAGCTATCGGGGCCATCATTGTCACTGAAGACAGTATAATACCAGCTCCGGTGATTACACCACTCACAGCGTACACAGTAACATCAATTGCGGTAATTCTCCTGCGATATTTTTTAATTTTCAATTCATACTCCTCAGACAAGGTTTTGAGTCTAGTTTGATACTCTCTGACCTGATCATAGCGATATTGCGATGATGAAATCATTTTTATTTTAAATACGCTAGCGTTTTCAATTACGATTTACTTAAATCCGCTACGAATTCCACATACCACGTTGTTGAGACCCTAACCAAATGTTTATCAGTAGATGTGATTGTGAACTTTTCAGTTGTATTCTTGTCGATGATCGTTGAAATCGTATTATTGACCCCAGATGAACTGGACGATGAAATATCAAATTGAGACGATGGTGTTACTAGTGTTAATCGATAAATACCCTTAACGGTTGCAGTGATATCTAATGTGTTGTTTGTAGGTGTCCACTCAAATGATCCGTGTTGGATCGTGTATACTAAGTTGTTGGTTTTCTCATGAGGAATTTTTGTTTTTTCAATGACTGTTATCATCCTCGTTGCATCCCCTTTGATGTCTTCGATGAAAGTTTTCGTCTCATCGATGGATTTTTTAATATCAGGGAGTTTTAGTTCAATTTTATCTAACGGGGTTCCAATAAATTTATCAATGATATTTCTACGAAATGATATAAACTGTTTTATGTGTTCTTCAATTCTAGATTCAAGTGTTGCTAGTACAACCACAGAATTGTTTAACTCGTCGTTGAGAGTTTTTAATCGATCTGTAATCGTCGAAACGAGTACACCTGGTTTGAGTTTACCCTGATCGGAAAATAACGCAACGGTGTTCTCGATTGCATTTTGTTGTTTAACTAAAATATCATCCAGAGAGATATTACTGGTTTTCAATTTACCCTGATCGGAAAATAACGCAACTGTGTTCTCGATTGCGTTTTGTTGTTTAACTAAAATATCATCCAGAGAAATATTACTAGATTTCAATTTACCCTGTTTGTCTTGAAATACAACTATTTCATTCGGGTCAACACTTGTTAAATTTAACGTCTCAGCGATTTCATCTTTAATTTTTTTTGTTATATCCTTGATAGAATCAGGGGTTGCAGTGTCATCGGGTTTGGGTTTCAGAGGTCTTCCCCAAATATCAATCATGTTATTGTAAAACTCTTTCTCTCTCTAAAAAGCGATTGCTGGTGTAGTCATTTACGACAATGTGTGGTGGTTTTCCCATTGGGTTATCCAAGGAGTTAGAAATAGCGTCAAGGACATTTAATACTTCACTGCCGCATATTGGTGGGTCATTGATTTGTTGTGTTGGTAGCGTAGAATACCAAGTCTTCAATGGAAGGGTTTTTATATACCGCATAAACTCTTTTGGTGGGGCTAATCCATATGAATCAAAATAGACAATCCCACGTGGATCAATAGCGTATGCAACCCAGTGAGTTCCAGGTCCGGTGCTGTTATCGAGATTAATAATACCTGTTTCAGTTTTGTTTGGTTGATGTGGTAATTGATCTTTCATAAAAACTCCTCTGAAATTTTTAATCACTAGTTTTTTTAGCAGCATCCATTAAATCAAAATTGGACATGGGAACCATTGAAGATTTCTGTATTAATAAACCGTTCCTGGTAGTCTCAGGCCTGATCCGTGAACGGATCTCCCGCTGTACCATGAATACGGGGTCCCTGGTAGTCTTAGACCCTTTCCGCTGTACCACGAATACGGGGTTCCTGATAGTCTTAGACCCAATCCTTGAACGGATCGTCTCTTTTTTTATATCCTTGTCCAGCTGCCTTTTTTAGTGCCATTCCTGCTGCAGTACCAACGGCTCCTAACGCTGCTGCTTTAGCCACCGCTGGGGCTGCTGCTGCAATCAATGCTGGTATTGCAGCTAACAATGGAAATATACCACCTGTTTTTATCATATTTTTAATAGCAGCCGCAGAGAGAGTAATCTGAACTCCCTTTTTATCCTTGAAAGCATCATTGAAATGTTTCACCTGACGAGTTGTCAGCGATAATTTATTTTCACCACCCGTCATTTGATTAGGTTTCAACGTGATTGTGGTTCCACATTTTTTAGCCGATTCTGATTGCAATTTTTTGATTTGACCAGGAGTTAACGTAACACTAATAACACTATATGACATTATATATAATTGATTGATTCTAAATCGTAAAACGATTCAATGGAAATATCCTTCGGATTTTCAATTACATGTTTTCTACTGGGGCATCTACCACTCTCATTCTTCCACCAACACCTTCAAGTAACATTGATTTATCACTGAGAATGACAGCAACTGCTCTATAATTCGTGATAAGGATAGGAGCAACCCCAGCAACTGGTGGACCAGTCGGACGGGTTACACGGGCTCTAAAGTGTATATCAACGACAGATTGTCTCATCAAATCAAGATGTTCCAATGAAAAGTAATAAATCGGATAGAGGCTTTTAAAATCCAATTGTGATATTTGCAAACCGGTATCCACATTTTGATCACGTGCCATAAATGACAACAGGTTATGATAGACACGTGCAATATGATTCTGACCGTAATCAAGTTGTATATCCTCGGATGGTTCCTGCTGTCCGTTTATTCTCAGCGAGACTTCACTAACACCTAACTGATCAAATATCATATGACTTCGTTCTTGACTACCAACTCGCGCAGCATTCTGTAACGCAATAAATATATGACGTGGAGCTGAAACCCCTTGTTTTGATGCCAGGTGCCATGTGAATGTACCATCAACACTGTCTTGTTTAATATCCGTGGTCACTGATAACCAACTTAACAACGACTTTCCTCCTTGGTCCATAAATGATAGTAGTCGCTGTTCGTCTGTGATTGATGGAGTTAACACTGGCATCCATAATGATAGTTTTGTTAAAATGACTTTACCGGCAGCAACCCCAGCATTACGCCAGATTGCATCATCATCAGTACCCTTTCGTACAAGCGCTATTGTGTGTTTGGCTCCATAAATAACTTTTCTAACATTTCTACAGAATCCAAATATATGATGCAGTGGAATCGCACATGAAAATCGTCGACGCTGCCCATGCAACGTTGCTACACGTGTTGCAAATCCTAAATTGAGATTACCATTAACGCCTCCGAGAATATCAAACGCAGCTCCGGGTCTAATTCGACGTTCTGGATTAGCTGCTTCTTGTTGATTGGCTTCTGCAGTACCCTGTGCTGTTAACACTTTAATGAATTGAAGGTGATCAGCGGTATCAGAGGTATCCTTTGCAAACATCATAGATGGACCCGCTGATCTTGTATAATCATCAGAATATCTTGCTAACCCTATGATTGTTGTGGCCATATCAACTTCACGGTCAATGGATTCAATTTCTTTTCCATCAATGAGATATCTAGCGCTTTCAAATAACGCCATGATGCCGTTATTAACAAAACCAACTCGGACATTTGAGTTATTGTCATATGGGGTATCAGCTGCAACATTTGTTACAAGTTCTCCTTCTACTTCAATAAATGCCTCACACGGTAGAAAATATTTACTGGTATCATGAACTTGAAGTTCAATTCGCGATCGGAGATCTGGTTGTACTGCGTGATAAGAATAATATTGATAATCGCGTACAGAATCATCTTTACGCACTGGGGCGTCTATATCAAATGCTGGATCAGATGATTTTTTGAACATTTTATTCTATTTATCAGAGTCTAAATAGTGAAATCGTAAACGATTTTTCCATTTTCATCGACGTAGTTTTTTAAGGCCACTTCCCGCTATCATGTTTGCAATATTGCTTTGGTCTCCTTGATTTACCATCGACGCTAATTTTTCATCTACTGCGTTATTTATAATTTTACTAACACTTGCAGGCATTTCTTCTGTAGACGGTAACGGTTTCTTTTTTCGCCCCACTAATGATGTTATTTTATCCTTCGCAGTTGAAAACGCTTTCCCGGCAAGATTTCCAACAGTACTAATACCCTATCACGAATAACATCAATGGCTTTCATTGATAACTGTTTAGCTAACGGCATCACTTTTGGGGCCATTCTTGAAAAGAATCCTAAAATGGTATTGCCGAGGCCATCTCCGTAGTATGCTCTATAAACTGGAAACCGTGAATTAACTACATAGACGAGGGTTGGTTTATCATGATTGTAATGGATGATCATTATTATAAAAACAATAGTGTTTTCAATTGTTATTTAATCACTATGATACCCATTTGCTAACTCGTCAATGAAATCTCGATAGGTTTTGATATCCATGATACCGCCGGCAAATAACCGTCTACAGATATCAGCTGCTTCATTAATTATTTCCGGTGAATTATTTCCAGCTCGTTTTCCTCCGATGAGAACATCTAATCGTGATATATCATTGATAACACTATCAGGACAAGTGTTTCCAATCCTTGGATTTCCTAATCCACTTCCGCTATAACCAGCTGCTTCATCTAGTTTGTCTGTATCCGTGGTTTGTAAATAATCAAGAGTATCATCATCATCATCATCATCATCAGGTGGTAGTTGTTGTTTTTTAGGTGAAAAAGATATTTTCTTTGCAGGTTGCTGTCGCTTTCTTTGCAATCTTGGCGGTTTTTGTTGTTGTTTAAACTCTTCGTATTGATTATACACGTGATCCACCATCCTGATATATTCAATGTATGATGCACTATCTGTCTTTTTTTGACTTTTTCCAGTTTTGATTTTATAGAATATATCAGCCCAGTGAGTGAAATTCTTAACAAACTTATGATGTTCTGGTTTCAACATTTTTTTTCTGTCTTCATAGGACGTAACAACAAGCGTAGGAATTTCTGTTGGATCAGTCTCATCAATTGCTGCTAACCCTTCTTCGTTAAATCTCATGCGTAAATCATCTACTGTTCTCTTTGATTCTATTTGTTTTGTTTGTTCAGTTTTCGCTGCTAGTTTTTCAAGCTCACCAATAACAGATTTCCCCGTCTCGGGACCATCTCCCAGTAAAGCACGCTCTACCCCCTTCGTTGCTGTGGTTACTGGTTTAAACAATTCTTCAGACCCCAGAGCAAAATCAGTTTGTAAACTCTGTCGTTGTTGCAGTTTATTTCTTACAGAGTCACGAATTGGTACAAATCTCCTGATTGCATCCAGTCGTTCACGAGCCAATCGGGTTGTTAATGCTTCATTGACCATTATTTGAAATCGCAAACTATTTTTCAATTGCAAAACAATTTTTCAATCCCGACCTAACACCATCGTGCAACTCCTTTTTTGACATCAGTGACATGTCGGATGATTTTTGATACGGTCATGGAAGTGTTATTTGATTGTTTTAACAGCTCTATCATTGATGTTGAAAGTATCAAAATTGTATATAAAATAAATAATACTGATAGTTTCAACATTCTAGTTTTGACCAATCTGACACATCGTCCATCGATTTTTGACATCCCTCTGAGGGTCGGCTAAAAAAAATGATAAATAATCGGGCAATCAAAAAATGATAAGAGTCGGGGCAATCAATGGTCGGGCAATCAAAATTGTTCATTTTCTTGAATTAATGCTCGTAGGTTTCTAATTTTAGAGTTGACTTCTTTTTTCAATTCGTATTCGTTACCTAATTCTTTTCGTATTCCCTCTACGATAGTATACAACGGAACGAACACATTGATGTCACTGGAAAATGAAAGAGAGTCTTTAATAGAATTCTGAATTTTTTTGATGAGTGCATATTTCTTGGGTAGCATATATTTGTTAGTGCTAACCCCGTATTCTATATCCTGAAAATCAGACACAATTTGATCAGGATTTAATCCATCTGATAGTTTGATATCCTGATTTTTCAATTTTGCTATTTCAACTATGATGCTATTCATGTTTTCAGAATTCATTATTCTATAAGAATGACATATCTCTAATTGGAAATTATGACGCATTAGACATAACTAAATTGAACTTTTTGCCCCGTCTTTTTTGAAATAGCCGATCGATAAACCCCCTCTGCAACTTTTCGTACTGACGGTCCACAAATATCGAAAAATTTACCGGCTTCATATAATGATTGAAATATTTTTTCTTCATTAGTTGTTGTATTCAAAGATGTCACAGGTCTCTTCCAAACCGTTTTGCAAGTGCCAGCTCTTCCTCGTTTGGAATTCTCACTCAGTGTGATAGCCTGCAGATTTGATACAGAATTGTTCCTTGGATTAGAATCCTTGTGATAAATAACAAAACCATCTTTGATCAATCCATTAAAACATTCAAATACGAAACGATGAATGAGATAATTTTTCTTTCCAACAGTAAACTTCAAATACCCTTGATTATTCACAACACCGACCGGTTTCTTTAGTCTACGGTTTCTGACAGTACCATCACTGGATGCTTCATATTTTGTAATCACTGGATGTGGTCTGAATTCTTGGTCCATATATACTATTCTATTGTTTGTCTAATTCAGTGTTTGGTTCAATAATTACATCACTGGAAAATCTTTCGATATAGTCTTGCGGGGTTCTTATGATTTTATCCTTGATGTTGTCAGGGTCAAGGGTCTTTTCAGGGTCATAATTTCTGATAGATTGTCCATTTTTTATTCTTTTATCATAATAACGCTTCAATTCCCTATATCGCTTACCACCACAATCACTACACAATTGTGATCTTCCCTTAACCCCAACCCCACATCGAATACAGGGTAACGGACCAAGACTTCCACGTCGAAAACTTTGCATATGATACCTACAGTACTCATTTTTTCTGCATGATTTGTTACACGGGGTTACATTTCCCATCATGAGCCATTTGCAGTGATTCATTATACATAAAACTTTCATTTAAATGTTTGTTTTTTATATAGCATGAAGGAGTTCAAGAGATTGACTTCGAAAAATGCTAAATTCAATGCTGATAGAGAGTTCAAGAGATTATTGAAAATCAATCCTAGATTAAATCTCGATAGACCAAAAAAAAACGTCAAAAACGTCCAAGAGACGGAAACATGAAAGAGTTTAAGAGATTATTAAAAATCAATCCTAGATTTAATCTCGATAGACCCAAAAAACGTCCAATAGACGGAAACAAACGTAACAAACGTCCAATAGACGGAAACAAACGTAACAAACGTCCAAGAGACGGAAACATGAAAGAGTTTAAGAGATTATTGAAAATCAATCCTAAATTTAATATCGATAGACCCAAAAAGCGTAACAAACGCACAATAGACGGAAACATGAAAGAGTTTAAGAGATTATTGAAAATCAATCCTAAATTTAATCGCGATAGACCCAAAAAACGTAACAAACGTCCAAGAGACGGAAACATGAGATCATCATGGAAGGATGCTCAATTCAATCTTGATATAGTTTCTAATACACCCAAGAATAAAATTCTTGATAAACCCATCAGAGACTGTTTTAATGAATTCAAGCGTGATGGAGCATCTTATTGCTGGTCAACATTTCGAATTGATGGTGTTGTTGACGCTACCATGAATGATGAAAAGGCAGCAGTGATCATTTCACGTATTGGGGAAAAAAGTCATTTTTTCCGAATCAAATTCGTTATCCGTGAAGATGGCAAATGGATTATTAAGGATAAATTTGAACCCATTCTCAGGGGCAAAAAAACTGTCACCGTGAATCAGGATTCCAAACCGGGAATTTTGACTGGAATTGATAAACCCTACTACGAAAGATCTTATCCTGTCACAGCAGTTGTTTACGGGATCTATCTGCTCAATGAAAAACCTGATATTTCAAAACTAGCACCCATGAAATATTCGACAGGGCTCAATTGTGTAGCAGAACGAATAATAGAACACTTCACAAATGCGTCCCGGGGGAATAAACTCACTGATCTAAGATGAAAAAAAATAACCGAGTGGGAGTTCACGGTAAAAGAGCATGGAGCAACAATTCAGGATATAACTAAATTAGAAAAATCATTAAGATTTCCAATATCGGTAAGAACAATCACCGGAGAAGTATTATACGAATCGAAATATAAATCACAGGGGGTTCCCATTGAAATTATTGATCATAACGAACACGCGTGGTCATCTGCAGTAACAATATTTCCACGGGATAGAACCGTAAAATATCTATCCCCAGCAGGGTTGGGACCTGAAGAATGTTTTACCGAGCAGAAATTATTTGATGCTATTTACCATTTGAGTAAAAACGATCCTGTGTCAGCGTGGCTATTTCATAGTAATTCAGACGAGGAATGCAGATTTGATCAGTTTGTAAGGCCCAACAAAGAATTATACCGTACTGAAGAACTGCAGAATCAAATGAAACAACTAGCTAGTGAGTTTTCTGAGGACGGAGAAGAAGACGATCAATTATTAGCAAACTGTTTCACAGTACCATCCATTGCAGCACATTTTGCTAGAAAGAAAAACGCGTGGAAACCAACACGAAGTGAGTTTTTATCAGATGTCAAATTGTCCTGTCTTGAATACAGCCACGGCGGATTATGGAACACAAAATACACCTCTGATTCCGTTATTTCAGTTGATATGATTGCGTGTTATCCAGGAAGTTTTCTTGGGTATGGAGAATGCGAGAAATATTTCAAACGATTTGGACACCCTACACACGAAATGACCCGTGTTGCTATTAATGGACCACTTCCTGATTTTGATTTAACCGGATTCGCTTGTGTGGTATCATTTGAAATGGCTGAAGGACTTCATCCGTGTAGTTATCTTTGGATTGGTAAACACATGTCTGAAAAACACTGGATGCCAATAGTGCTATTGAGATATATGCTTGATTGTAAAATGTTAAAATCATTAATTGTCAGTGAAGCAATTATATCCTATCGAGCACAGAAATCAGTCTGGTTACCACAACCTGATCTAGAAAAAATAATTAGCGAAGAGCGAAAACTGTTTCCTGATTTTAATGAACAACAAATCATGGATTGGTCCAGACAGTTATTTGAAATCAGAAACAATGAAGCAAAAAATCTTGGACGAAGAATAATCGGTAAATTTACCCAAGGTGGCAAAGATGATAATACGAAATATTCTTCACGATTGATTATAGACAACGCTGAATACGATTTTGTAATGGCGGGTTTAACGAATAAGGGCCTATATGTCAATCGTAAGGACGCATTTATGTCCGATGGAACCAAATTGGGTACAATTGTTACCTATAATGATGGATACCATCCGCAGTACACACATTTGAGAGCTTCTATGCTTGGTTATGCTTCTATCAATCTGTTTTCAATGATCAATAGATTTCCTACCACCGCAGTTAGAGTTGCTACTGACTCATTTTACATAAATAGCAAAATGGCTGATTTTAAGGCTACTGGCAACGAGAAATGGGGATCATGGAGAATTAAGAAAGAAATGATTCATGATTATATTCAATCAGCAGATGTTACCATTGAAAATAATTACTTAGAAAGCAATCAGTGTTCAGAATTTTCTAGTGCACCACCGATTTCTGATCCAATATGCCTGTATAAAACAGTTTATTTAAACGGTTGTGGCGGGTCAGGAAAAACAACCCGGGTAATTGAGTTATTCCGTCGTGGAAACGCTAGCGTTTCTAACATTTTTGTGCTAACACCAACTCATAGACTTGCAAGAGAAATGATACAGAGAGGGGTAAATGCTTGCACTTATCACAGCTTTTTCCGATGGAAGGGAGATAAATGGACTCCTGAGCGCATGGGAGAGAAATTTATTCCTGAAATTATCATTTGGGATGAAATAGACACAGTGTCAGAAGATGTCTTAAAAATATTTCTTGAGTGGTTGTTATTGAAGAATACAAAAGTCGTCATGTGCGGTGATCACGGCCAACCTCCACCATTTGTCGGTGCATCTCCCCATGAATGGCTAAAGGGTTTTGTAGACTATTATGAAGAAATTGATACTGATCATAGATCACTTGATAATGAATTAAAAGAATTGAAGAAACTAATTAGATTACAACCGGATAGAATCCAATGTGAAATAACCCGTGAAATAATTTCGGAAACTCCCATGAATGAGTTTTGGGAAGCGTGGAGACCAAATGATTTAATCATTGCAAGTAGAAAAATAGTCAGGGACACACTTCAGATGAAGTTATTTGAATTGCATAAACAAAAATTTGCAACACTTCCAGTACCGTTATGTTATAGGCCATCGGATACACGAAAACAGAACATCGAAGTTGATATTCCAGGACAAAGTGAAAAACAGAATTTAGTATTAAATGATATTGTGCTGGTTGATATCAATGTTGTTGAAGATGCATTGCGTGCCAATAAATCCCCGTGGACGCTAGGATACGCAGCAACAATACACTCTTCACAAGGATTGACTATATCGGATACAACTCTTTGGATGGTAGATAATCGCATAGAATGGTCGAATTTAGTCTATCTCGCAGTGTCTAGAGTACGAAAAATAAATCAACTTCGAAGAATTGTCTTCGATGATGAAATCATTGGTGGAGATGATGAAATCATTGGTGATGATAATGACACCACAATAGATGATATTATTGATAAAAAACTCTCCGGTTACAAACAACAGGACAAAAAAAAACAACGAGAATTTGATATTGATGCTGAATTAATAATCACTTTGAAGAAACAACAGAATAATCACTGCGCGAGTTGCAATTGTATAATGCGTTGGCAGTATTCGGATAAGGATCCTCGCCAATTCACCGTAGACAGAAAAAATAACAATCTCGGTCATGTCAGAAATAATGTGATGTTGACTTGTCTTGAGTGCAATAGACGCAAGGGTGCTAGTTAAGCCCATGGGGTGGCAATTGAGTATCCTCGGGTATCACTTGTAATTGTTGTCTAGTAAAACCCCGTTGAGGGGCAGTTGAATCCAGTTTATAGATTGGAGGTCTACCCGTAGATCGTGTTATACTAGATATCTTATGCATAGTGACGCTCCAAATAGGATCAGTAGCCCTTTTTCTATCCCCTTCAAGCTCTCCTGGTTCATATAAATACCTCACAATGACATTACTACCAAGAATTGGTTGGGAAACGCTAGCGTTTCTAGGGAAATCTTTTTGTGGTTTTTCAGGTATCGACTTCTTTTTAATCGCGTTGATAGGTTTCATGTTGATGGTTCTAGTAATCTCGTTATTCAGTGCGGTAACTACACCTGGTAATCTCTTAACCCATTCACGGGATCTTTTTTCTTGGATGAATTCTTTTGCATATTGATATCCAAATAACCGCTCAGCAAGGGTTTTATTAAACCGTTCTACAATGGCCTGATCACGATGCAGTGCAGTATGCCCTCGTCTGATAGCGACATTGTGATATTTCATTGTAGATAACACTGCACCCTGAAATTCCTTGCCCGGATCAACTTGTAACAGATTTGGCCAGTGCAGAGGACTCCTTCGATAAATCCTTTCAAATGCAGAAACCACTTCAGTGGCTGATTTTGTTTTTAACGGTTCTGCTTCTTTGTATCGACTTGCAATATCAACTACAGTTAACGCATATTTGTAACCACGATCATGTGGCAGAAATAATAGATCAGCCTGATGAACTTCATTGGGTCCGGTTACATCAAAATGCGAGAATTGAATTTGTTTAGGCGGTGGTAGATAAATTTGCCATAGTGCCTGTTTGGATAACCAATGAGCCGCAGTGGTTTTTTTCACTTTTGCGGCGCTAGCGAGTTTACTGATTGCAGCGTTACCCTTCCAGTATCCTCTTGGGGAATAATAAATAGATTCCATGTTGTTATTAATTACCAGCACCTAACATCAATTTACTTTTCATAGCCGATTTTATCAAAAATGAAGCCAATTTTTCTTTGAAGGATTTATCAGTGATAGAATTCAACGCATGAATTAATTTCACATCTGCTAGATGCCTGTGTTGCAAATTGCTGCTTTTATAAGCAACATCATGAAGGTGACAGGCCTTATCAATAGCGTTTATTGGTTCCTCACCGGGTCGGGGCTGATTTTGATCATTGAGTCTGATATCAAGTCTTGTTCCCGGTCCACAGTAGCTATATCCTGGAAGGTGCTTTTCTCCGGGGTATTTTGCCCATGGGGTTCCAGGGAGTTTTGCTAATTTGGCAGCGATATCACCTCCTCGTTTTTTTTTAAAGGTTCCTTGGGTTCCTTGGGTTTAGAAACAAATCTAAATTTCTTTGTACTACATTGTACGCATTTACCAGAAAGCGCTGATCGGTTATTTTTAGTTGTAATCGTCGTCAAGTCATCTGTGCCAGTACGCGCCTTACACTTCACGCAATATAGATCCATAATTTATGTATAGAGATATGAATATAATTGATTTTTCAGCGACTAAAACAAGAGAACCAGTGAAGCATCATGCAGCGCTACCAAACTCTATCCGCGCAATTATAATCGGACCATCTGGATCCGGTAAAACGCAATTGTTGCTCAATTTAATAATGAGATGGATGAAGTGGGATAAATTGTATTTAATTGCCCCTAGCGTAGACGACCAACGATGCTATGAAGTGCTAAAAGATTTTAATGAAAACGCTTCAGAGATTGCCGGCGAGGATGTTATTGAATTTATAACCGATATTGACGAGGCGCCATCCGTGAATGACCTCGATGGAAGTATCAACAATTTAGTTGTATACGACGATGTCATGTTAGATAATCAAAAAAATCCTGCTAGAATATTTTCCAGAGGCAGGCATAAAAACACGGATGTGATCTATGTCACTCAACGCTACACTCAGATTCCAAAAGTGATTAGAGATAACTGTAATATGCTTGCTGTATTCAACGGCGTTGATACACATACACTACGAAATATTTGGCAGACATGGTGTTCTGATATGGACTTCAATCAATTTAGAAATTTCTTTAGTCATGCTCAGTCTGCCCCACACGGATTTGTAACAATAAATTTACATGACCCTCGAACACGATATCGTATCGGACTGGATCAAATATTCGGTTAACCCATAGCAGCAGAGAGGGTGAGTGACAACGACGTTGTAGTCCCTTTTTCCCAAAAAATGTAATAGTTGAAAAGTTTTTGATTTCATTAATTTCATTGATTTTTTCATATTTTTTTTGGACCTAATCCACGATTCACACACATATTTGGGACCTGATGTCATTGACTTTGGGGTCTGATGTCATTGGTTTCATTGATTTTAAGCGTGATTTCAGTGAAAACTTGTCTAAAAATGTTGTCTGATTCGCCCCTTCTGCTGCTTAAAACAACAACATTTAGGATCACACTTTTCAAGATGGAGACAATGCTGGTCATATTGGATGTCAGGTCAGCTCAATTCTAATTTATAACCAACCAAATATAATCAGAAGTCTTTGATTGAAAACCCCATGCTGGAGAATGCATATAACACGATTTTGAAAATGGCCATATTGGGAACTGAGCAAATCTTATTTTTATTTACGAGAAACCAGATTGTTGGTTCACATTTTTTTTGTTGAACTCTTGAACATTGTTTACTTTTTTGGCAGATCACTTAATGGTCGTTCCTAATGTTGATTGTAACGTTAGCTAAATACTCTAAAGCGCTTTGCATAAAAGCGCTAAGTATTTTTTTAAAAATAGTAACATTTTTTATAAATACAAATAAAAGTACCCTAGTCAAATTTTAATATCCATATTCTTTCTTTTCTAACGTGATGGATGGGAGTTGTCGATTGTTCCGCAACCCTTGAGCAGACCTCTTGAATGCAGATCACAGATCATCAGTGGTCCGCATACCAGTTAGATAACTCTTGAACTTGACCACGGGTTGAATATGTGCATTTTAAGTGCAATAGTAATAAGAATATTGTGGTAATGGCTGGACGGACGACAGGCAACAGACCATCTTAGGCTAACGGTTGGACGGAAGACAGGCAACATACCATCTTGGGCTAACGGTTGGACGGACCACAGGCAAAATACCATCTTGGGCTAACGGTTTGACGGAAGACAGGCAACATACTATCTTGTGGTATATGACCAGTAGGACTTTGATCAGAAAAAAAAGTGGTAACTGATCAAGTAGAAAAATAATTAAAAAGCTACGCGAATTATACTAATTTTTTAAATTCATAAATAGAAAATACACAGATCTTGAGTTACTTGACAATAATATAAACAGCTAAATTCAATAATGAATACATTGTTAAGAGGTTATGACAGCAAAAGATAAAATTAGTTGGCCAATGAACAGATAATGAAAGTAAATACTGAGAAAATATTAATAAGACTGAGTTAAAAATTAAAGTAACATTACCATTATGCAAAAGTTATAATGATTGTTTGTTTGAAGGAAAAGGTGTAACATATGCAACTGTTTTCAGAGCTCCAACACGTCTTGAATAATCCACGATTTGTTTTAAATAAATGAACTAACATATCAATTTGTTCAAAAAAATATACCATCACCATATCAATTTGTATAAAAAATATATCAATTTGTAAAAACAATATACCATCACCATATCAATTTATATAAAAAAAAACATCACCATATCAATTTGTATAAAAAATATACCATCACCATATCAATTTATATAAAAAAAAACATCACCATATCAATTTGTATAAAAAATATACCATCAACATATCAATTTCTATAAAACAAATATAACATCAACATATCAATTTCTATAAAAAAAATATGCCATCACCATATTAATTTGTATAAAAAGTATACCATCACCATATCAATTTGTATAAAAAATATACCATCACCATATCAATTTGTATAAAAAATATACCATCACCATATCAATTTGTATAAAAAAATATACCATCACCATATCGATTTCTATAAAAAAAAATATACCATCACCATATCAATTTCTATTAAAAAAAATACCATCACCATATCAATTTGTATAAAAAATATACCATCGCCATATCAATTTTTATAAAAAAATATACCATCACCATATCAATTTGTATAATAAATATACCATCACCATATCAATTTGGTTAAAAAAATATGCCATCACCATATCAATCTGTATCAAAATGAAAGCATCACCATATCAATTTGCATAAAAAATATACTACCACTCTGTATCAAATATATACCACCACTCTGTATCAAAAATATGCCATCACTCTGTATCAAAAACATATCACTACTCAATAAAAAATATACCACCACTCTGTATCAAAAATATACCCCACTTTATAAAAAATATACCCCACTCTAAATACAAAATATACCACCACTGTGTGTCTAAAATATACAACCATTATACAACCATTATGTATCAAAAATATAAAATCACTCTGCATCAAAAATATACCATCACCATACCACTCTGTTTCAAAACTATACCATCACTCTGCATTAAAAATATACCATCACCATATTATCAATCTGTATCAAAAATATACCATCACTATATCACTCTGAAGCAAAAAAAAGGTTAAGTGCCACCTAAGTCAGGTGTTTGCTAAGTACAGTCTGCTGGTCAGATCTGGTTTTATCCACCAATTTCCTTTAGTGCATGTTACTTTGCAATTATCTATCTAGCCCATGCCCTGAGGAAAGTTTCCCATGCCTGACCTAAGCGTGTCAAGCTAACATGCCAGTCTTACCCATTATACTTTCTCTCCACCTTTCTGATAACTATCAACTTCAAATTAATTACTGCGATAGAGATGCAGATGTGGAATCCTGCTTGAAGCATCAAATGTAACAGGAAATAATACATGGATGGGCCACAAATTCCAAATTCGGTTAAGAGGATGATAAGGATCCTCAATGAAACAAAGCTATCTGAAAACTTTCTTCAGTATATGTATATATTACTTTATTCATTTTCTTAAAGAAATATACTTCATCTCAATCTGTTAACAGCATTTACAGCTTCAGTTGCATTCCAGCCGAAAGAACAGCAGCTTAATGAAACCTGAATACGTGTCCATTTGCTTGTGTTAAAAATTTTATTTATTGGAAAAATTACATCAGAATAAATAAAAGTACAAGTAAAGGATTAAGTTTGTAATATATGGCAAAGTATCAATATGGACTGCCAAGTGTGTGAGATATTCTTAAATTTAGGCCTCTCTTTCACCAATGGTAACCAGCAAACACACTACATAATGCAGTTATTTACGCAGAAAGATGTTGACCCCAAAACATATCAGGGTTAGATGTCTTATATTGTATAACTAAGGGTCAGTTGTGCATAATATAAGACTATGATATTTTTATATAGTCTTATAAAATATCCCCTAACTTGTATTGGGGATAGGGTGTAGTTTGATCCTCCAATACACCAGTTTGGAGAATGATTTTATAGGTCCTAGTTTTATGCTGCACACATACATCCTAAGTCAACTAATTAGACACAAAATTTTCTTCTCCTGCTCTTGAGATTTCAGTTTTAAATATGAATATGTCCACCATTGTTATGATTGTATGTCCAAATGTTGATTTTTTTTTATCTAGTCCTATAGCACAGGATACCACACATTTATAGCAAGATTTAATATTTAACAGTTTTGATTTTTTTACACTGTTTATAGACTGTGATTACATTCTCTTGAAAAGTATGGAAAGTCAGCTTATCAACATAATATATTATATTGAAAGATTATAATGTGATGTCAGAACAACATTCTGTCTAGCAACGATGACAAAGTTGATGAAGTTGACTGGGTGGCATTAGCAGGCCTACAGTATACTGGAGTATAAAGGAATCATGGGTCTTGAAGTTAGCGATTGGCAAATACATGTAAGTAGATAGTCACTTACTTTCATATTATGCATATTTGTTGTTCTTTGCTCTACAATGCATTTTTAATTTCCAGTTTAAATTGGCTGATCGCAGGAAACGATCAATAAAAAGATACCATGTAGATTCAAGAATGTGCAAGGTGTTTTACTGTGATAATGGGGCAATACTGAAAATATATTTTTATGATTGTATATACTTGTCGTAATATTCAGAACTGGATGTATCGCAAAGTGCAAATCAACTTGAAAATGGTCAATATTTCCATGGCCACTGCCACCCATTCACTCCAACTACAGAAACATCTGAGAGAATTAAAGAGTAGATCTGTGATCACTTGTGACTGGGGGTTATCGTAGTCCTACAATGCAAGATGCATCACATATTTTTATTTTTGTGCTTTGTATAAACATTTTCAGAAATATGTCACCCTTGGCAGCCCATATTGACATTCTCCCACAAATTTAAGTTATGATTATAATTACCTTGATGGAATAAAAATCAGACAATTGCATTATTGTCATGTTTCACTCAGCTGGTTGGAATGGTATGGAAAGCAATAATGCTAAAATCAGAATTGATTGAGGAATCTTTCATTAGTGAAATGAAAAAATATATATAAATATTGAAGATACATGTAGTTATTACATAGCTTCATTCCATTCAAGATATTTATCATCCTTTTTACCAACTTTGGCATTCCTGGTTTCCACTGCATTCTGATCAACTGAAATGTACATTAACAAAACACGTTCATTTTCATGTATGAGAATTTGATATAAGACATCTGAGTAAAAGAAAGGCCTGCCTAATCAACATGACTTTATTTGTGGAAAAGCTTCAGTGTGCTGTCAAGTATGTGAGACAATTTCTTGAAAATATGACCTCTCATTCTGATATTAGTGAACGTCAGATCATGTAACACATGGTTGTTATTTGGGCAATAAGACAGCATGCAAACATTAATAACATGTGATGTCTTACATTGCATGACTTGGACTGTTGGTGAGACTGGACTTATCAACACTAGTATGAATGTATATAGCGACCACAAACTGTGTTCCAACAACAATTAATAAATCATATACGACAACATCCATCTTCTCTGAAAGTCCCCAGAAAACAAGCACATTAACATGCTTCACATTTTGACTTTTATGCTATCATTCAAACAAAAAAAATTAATAATTTGTGTGTGGAAACTGAAAAATGCAGTGATAACATGTAAATACACTAGTATTTCGGTGTTTCTAGTAACCAATCTTTAGGTACATGACCAATATGGTAATCATTAGACCAACAAATTGTTCTCTGCCATTTTTTGAAAATTTTGACTAGCCGCTAATCAAAATAAAAAAGGCGGAAAACAATATGTTGGTCTAGGTAATCATGCGATCTAACTATTGCATAACATCACTGACCATTATCACTATCAGAAGATAACATGGTTAACAGATTTGTATGTAATATCGTTGTTAAAAAAAAAGATGCAGATTCTATTTGAGAACATGGGGTACGACCATTTTTGCCAACAATGATATTCTTCTTTCATTGGTACTAGTCAACAATTCCGTGATTTCCTGAAATCAACTGGTGATGCAAATGCCAGTAACCTATGGCCATGTAGTGTACGTACACAACAGTAGCGCTGTGCAAAAAAAAACATCGAAACCTTCGAATCCCGTGATATCATAGAATCCACGATATCGTAGGAAGCTAATGACTATGCTACTGTCAAAACCTACTTCACATCTTTCCGTTAGACTAAACTCTATAGACTCATAAAATTAGGTCAACTTACCAATCAGGCTCAATTCTGTCAGCTCAAAGTCGGGACAAGCTATGTGACATACGTGTATAATGTGTCAATGAACCGATATCTGTACATGATCTTCTACTATCACGCACATGCATAGCACACGAGATGCAGCCGTGTCATCGTGAAACCAAGGTAGG